>JAHSPW020000010.1:3860000-4360000 GCA_019985065.2 Arctostaphylos glauca
ATTGTAAAATGAAATTATTTTTTAAAATAGCATAGTTTAGTGAAAAAGTAAATAAAAGCCTAACATTTAAATCAATAACAAAATCTACGTACATACTTCGTACATGGTTCGCACTGAGTCCAAGTCAAGTCACTGCCTGTGTCGAATATGAGAGATTGATCCTTTTTGGGAGTCCCGAGACCAACGGTAACAATATAATTGCCGGAGCCGATTGTGCGGCCGGACTTGGCAGGGATGGTTGCTTGGGAGTCTTCTATACCAGTTCGGCCCAAGTTGAACCCATGTCGATATTGGATAGAGTTAACTCTTGATTGGTCATGAGAGAGGATTTGAGTCACCGAAGGAGCATTGGCTTGTTTTTCCTTGAGATGAGAGCATGGGCCGTACTTGTGAACAACTTTTAGTGATTTCTTCTTGCTATGATCTGGTTAAAAATTGTTACAATACATCTTATATTTGCATGTGTATAGTATAAACTCCCGCAAAGTATATAACGAAGTATTAATTACTTAAATACGACTTCATAAGATTAATGAAAATTAATTTTTATAATCTTCGGATAGAAAATTCATAATATTGTTACATATATTCATAATATCAATTTTATTCAAATATGTGTGTATACACACACACATACAGAAATAGGAATATTTATCATATCACTTTACTTTTTTATCAATTCAAGAACAAGACTTTCCAAAATAGGCTGAGCACATGTCAGCTTCTCTCTGTGTTTATAGATATTAGCGAGTCACATCACCTATGTAAGTTCTTCGTTCTCTGTTTATAAATTTTAGACAATTCTTACCTTTTTTAAGGTTAAATTAGGCTCAAGTGTTTCTAACATGGTGTCAGAGTTGGATCCGTTATGCACTCGGATCTTCTCGTCTAATCCCTCCGCCATCCTCACATATGCAATTCACATTTGGCATGAGAGAGGGTGTTAGTGAGTCTCACATCGCCTATGTCAGTCTTCATTCCTCTACTTATAACCTTTGGATAACCCTTACCTAAGAAGTCAATTTTCAAGGTTGGGTTATGTCCATAAATTTAGGTACTATATATATATATATATATATATATATATATATATATATATATATATATATATATATATATATATATATATATATATATATATATGTATGTATGTATGTATGTATATGTATAGGTACAATCGTACAAACAAAGGTAAAAAACTAGTACTGTGAATGCAATCAAATGAGTGAAAGGGGTAGTGGGGGTTGGCAAAAGGAGTGATAAGAGCAGTGTTTCAATATTGGTGGCACAGCACCCAAAAAAGGAGGTTAGTAAGTCCCAATGGCCCATTGAGAAAACTTCTAGCCAGCCTTCTTTTTCCTTTGTCTATTCCTAACTTTGCTTAATGCCCGCCTCCACTTCACTCTATATCACTACAACCAATAAGACCACTACTCTATTATCTTCTAGATCAAGTGTCATCATGACCACTCAATATATATATATATATATATATGAGGAGGCTCAAGGGACCAATATTTTTTTAGACCAATATTAGACCAACACCTAAATTCTTCATTCCCGATTAAATTTTGATAATCTGAACCGTTCAATGTGTTTAAAACATGTTTTTAAGGGTACCCGCGAGAAATCATCTAAAAATATTACCGGAAAAGACTTGATCCAAGCAATGGTTCAAAATACTGACAGGAACTGTTTTATGAACTAATGTTTGGATCAACCCCTTTCCAGTAATACTTTGAGCTGATTTCCCGCGGGTACCGTTAAAAACATGTTTTAAACACATTAAACGGTTCGGATCATTAAAATTTAATCGGGAACAAAGAGTTTAAATGTTGGTCTAATATTGGTCTAAAAAAGTGTTAGGTCATATAGCCTTTCCCTATATATATATATATATACACACACACATACATATAACTGATGTCCACACACTCTTTTTTCTATCTGCATTCATTTTTTTTCTCTATTATACAAAAGTTTTTGAAATACTCTTTTATTTACCTGGCAAAATATATTTAACAAGAATGCGGCTTAACCCATTTGGGAAAGACCTCTGGATTACCTCTATATATGCAACCATTTGGTCTATCTGGATTGCAAGAAACTCCAAAGTCTTCAGAAGTGAAGCGGCGGTTCGAGATCAGATTTTCCCCCAAATCCAATTACGAGCAGCAGTGTGGGTGAAGAGCAAGAGGGGAGAGAGTAGGTACGATGTACAAGACATCATCAGATGCCCGCTTGGTGTAGGCTGTCGTGTTCCTGGTTAGGGCAATTTAGCGGTGGTTTTCTGGTCTGGTTTTTTCAATAGCAATGGCGATTGTAAAATTGATTAGGGAGTGGTAGGTGTCTCAGGTGGTTGGTGCCTCCCCAACCAACCTCTTTTATTCCTATTGTGATTTGGTCTTTTAATATAATTTTTTCTTATCAAAAAAAAAATATATATTTAACAGAAGAATATTTCAATAATTGTATATTAGGGATAAAAAAATAAGTGTAAATGGAAAAAAAAGATGTGTACAAATCAATTCACAATCGTCCGAAAGTATTTTTATGGTTCAAATTCGTTAGAAGATCCTTTTCGGGAAGAGATTATTTTTCTTTGAAAGAATAATTCTAAATAAGTTCGAACTGCTAAGATGAATGCCCAAAATTAAACTAGTTTTTACAATTTAAAATTGAATTGTGCGAGAGAAGTCGAGTCCTATTCAATATTTTAAGAAAAAATCTAGGAACACAGATATTGTGCGCACATCTGGATATGGATGTGTCCAGAATCGTCGGATACATGTGGAGTCTTTCGTAATTATGTGAACCACACGTGTGTTCGACGATTCCAAACACATCTATGTGTTTCTAAGCTTCTTGATAATCTGATTGCCGCTGTCCTGTACGGCCAGCATATGGCCCTTAATTTTGACCATACGTCCAGCAAGCAAATAGGTGAAAATTGATAAATGAATTCTTATTTATTATTTCCAAATAATCTATGCTCCACTTTCTCTCTGACGTTGACTTCCACCAACCATTATATTAATTCTTTATTTCTCTTATTGTTTTGATATTCTTTGTAGTCTTTTTTGAATTTTTAAAAGACTCGATTCGATTTTTTAAATTAATTATTAGACTTGATGTGCAGAATTTACGAGGTAAATAACTGTAACAAAAAAATCTAGAAACAATTCATTAAAGTAAAAAAAAATTGAAAAAATTATCTAATTTCTTTGAACTGCAATCTCAAAAATTTTGAAAAAACTTTTAAAAAAATACTTCAATAAACACCAACAATATCAATTATGTGTAAGAATAATTAAGTTAGCCCAAACCCAACAATTACTAGAAAGAAAACAGCGTAAATTAAACTATTCTAAAAAGTTTCACAAACTATTTTTTTCATAAATGAGATCTCGGTATTAATAACAAGAACCAGTAGAAAATATGGTACAGTCGGATTTAGCGAAAAAAATATTTTTA
The DNA here is from genome assembly GCA_019985065.2 of Arctostaphylos glauca. Taxonomy (NCBI): domain Eukaryota; kingdom Viridiplantae; phylum Streptophyta; class Magnoliopsida; order Ericales; family Ericaceae; genus Arctostaphylos; species Arctostaphylos glauca. The sequence continues at coordinate 3,863,475 of JAHSPW020000010.1, forward strand.
GTCGATTAATTTCTAGCTTAAGTAGGCATTTCAAAGTAAATAATTTCTTTCTTCTTTTTGTGCGTCGAACTTTGTTGAAAGTAAGAAAGAAATAAGTGCCCAGATTCGACAGATAAGTTTTGAATGACTAGTGTTATCGCTATATGTTTTAATTTTGTTTTACACATATTATTTAACTTCAGTTTACGATAAATATTTTTTTTGTCCTCTTTTATTTGTCCCTTCTTAAAAAGTTTTATTTTGTGGGACAGAAGAAATATCCTTCCTTAATATTTTTGTAAATTTTTTTGCACCAATTAAAAGATCTAATTAAGTCCCTTTTGATTGGTACTGGAAAAAGCTTTGAAAAATCATTTATCATCAAGAAAAAACGGACATCTTTGCGACTATAATTATCTACTATTTTTGGTGTTAATAGCGAAGTGGGTCCCAAATTTATTTTTTCTTCGTCTTATTTTTTTAGTTTCGAGTTTCACAATAATATACAGAGTCAATACTACGAAAATATTGAATATTACTTTTCCTAAGCGCGTGTAAAGAGAAATACACATACATTTAGAGATAGTGAGAGAGAGAGAGAGGGAACCTTTGGTGGAAGGGCTGCAAACCGAAGCTGGGAGGAGAGACTGGAGATGGACGGTATGATGGTCGATGGTATTCAAAGTCTCTCCACCATCCAAAGCAAAACCCTTATTTGAGGAGCAGAGAATTATTAGGGAAAAAGAAACAAGAAGAACAGAGAGGAAGCTAATGGGGATGAGAGAAGTGATTGGAGTGGCCATACTCTCTCTATCTCTCTCTCTCTCTCTCTCTCTCTCTCTAAATGATGCTTCTTACTACAAGCTTTACCACTTTGTGTTATGTTACTTTAGCCTTATATGCTATATATATACATGTATGTATATAATGGATTTGTAATGGATTTTCAACCTTTTACGTCAACCACTAAGAGAAGATTCCAACTTTAGCCTTATATGCTATATATATACATGTATGTTAATTTTTGAGTTATGATTCACTGTTTTTAAAGTGTTAATTAATAGATTAAGTTCTTTGATTGAAAAAATTGCCCTCATTAGAAAGTTATTGAATTCTAACAAATATTGAAGCAGCGCCAGTGCCTGTAGGCGCTTGATGAAGGGTTAGAGGCTGATGAGTTTATCTATTTGTGATCGCTTTACGGAGGGGTAAAGTATATCTTTAATAAATAACTTTATTTGTATTTTTGTTGCAACAGATAATTTTATCTGTTTGCAATTTTCATCTAAAAAATGGGTGAACAAATTTACACCGAATTTTACGTAATTTAATAATCTTTTGTTTCTAATAATAGACTCGTCAACTTCCTATTACTTCAGTTTTTAGTTACTCCTGTAATGACCCGTAATTTACTTGATGTGGGATTTACACCAAATTTTACGTATTTTAATAATCTTTTGTTTTAAATGATAGAACCGTCGTAGGATACTAGTGGGACCAAAACGCATCAGATAACAATACACATTTACGTCCGGACATGTGCATACACATAAGAATACAAATATGTTCAGAACCATCACGTGGGTCTCAGAGGATACTAGTGAGACCTATACGTATTAGTGGCTATGGATACATCTGTGTCCAAATATATGCATACGAATCAATTCTGTATTAAATTCCATTGATATTTCATAGGAATAACTAAAAACTGAAGTAATAGAAAGTTGGATCCTTGCAGCATATAGTTCTAGACGTATTTGTATTCAGATGTGCGTGTGAATATCTATGCATGTATCACTACTCAATTGAATATCATCAAAAGCTTGATCGAATCATTATGAAATTAAAATACTAAAAAAGGACCAATGTTTTTCAATTGATACTTTTAAAGGTTGAGTTAATTTTATAAGATTTGCTAAAAATAAATCTGTCACGCCCCGAATTTTCATGTAATAAAATTACAAAATAATACTCATAGTTCCTTTAGATACCATTTCAAAGTCAAGGGGCACTACCGGCCCAAGTTACATAATTCATGATTTTCAAAAGCTTAGAAGTCTCACTTGAGTTGATAAAAATACACATGAAGTTATAGTACATCTACTCCAAAAAGAGTGCCCATGCAAATGCTAAATAACTTCTCCTTTAATCTTAGTCAAAAGAAGCCATGCCACGCAATCCATGCTACTCCTCAGCTACGGTACCTAAAAGATGGAGGGGTTGAGCTACAAGCCCAGTAGAAAAATCTATGCCAAGATTATGTATATGTGAGATGCATGGTATGCACTAAGAACATGGTATAACAATGCATCCCTTTCATCTATCGTACACAACCACGCGATTAACCATCCACTGTCCGTCCATACATATATAACAACCAAGTCTTAAAATTCACTCATTGTTCACATCCAATGCTAATCGGATACAATCACACAAGTCAATATATTCATACCCTAGCACTTCTCCCAACGGAGGCTAGACAAGGCATCATGTCGTGCCAAACAATAATCATGCGTATATCCTAGCACATCTCCCAATGGAGGCTAGCCTGTGCCGATTCATGGCATCCCCTAGCACATTCCCAACCGGGGGCTAGTCTCATAGTTTGCCTAGCACCACTCCCGACGGAGGCTAGTATTACACTTACCGTTCACGACAACTTATGTCAAGCCAATTATCCCCATATCACATTCATTAATTCATCCATACCTATCCAATCCCAATTTTCTACATTCATGTCAAACGACCAATTAACGATGTTCCACAGTATAATACACAACGGAAATAAAATCAGAACACCAAAAGCGCACGGTCTTCATTCTAGAAGCCCCAGGAGCGCTACCCCAAAAACAAGGGAGCGCTACACTATAAGCCTCGGGAGCGCTACACCAAAAACTAGGAGCGCTACCTCTACGTTCCAGAAGCCCCAGGAGCGCTACCCCAAAAACAAGGGAGCGCTACCTGTGCAGAAATCAGCGCGATTTCCAGATTTCGCACATTGTCCAACTCACACCAAAACAATAAACTAACCACGATCTAGGCACCAAAACACATCACATACAAATAATACAAGGTAGAAATCCCTACCTCAAGCTTTGAAGTGGAAGTTTCGGCCCAAAGATGGAAGCCCTAGCTCGGTTGGTGCTCCAAAGTTCAAATCCGCGCCTCCCGAGCTTCAATCCACGATCCAACTTCAAGTCCTTGCTAGACACGGTGCAAAGCTCCTATATCTCCGAGGAATTTGGCAATGGTGAAGAGAAAGTGTGGGATTTGGCAAGGGAGAGGTGAGAGCTCAAAGGGGAGTGAGAGAGAGGCTTTTGGGGAAAAATGAGCGAACTCCCCCTCCCTCTCCAAAAATCTGACTATTAACCCCCAAAAGGGTATCCACGTAATTTGCTAAGTGAGGTTACGCGCGCGAAATAATCCAAAGGACTCCGGGCTCGATTCCTATGATCATAATTCGATATATATATAACACACTTAATTAGATTTATTTATCCGAAATAAACTTTCAATTAATTATTTTAAAAACTCAAATTTTCCGTGTCCTTACAAAATCTTTACAGAACGAACAACGTCTCAATATCTAATAAGTGAGACCCTTATGATCTGATGATAATTAGAGAAGTTATACATACAATGTAACAATTTACTCACACCTTCTACAATATTATTTATTTTGATTGCCTAAACTACACAGAATCTTCAGTAGCTCGCTCAATGTCTCTACATTGTTAACAGAACAAACACACTTACTTGCGAAGTTTCATTGGACTTTGTTGTCCTACAGACTTTTGAAAGGCTTTGCACAAGTTAAAATTTTGATTTATTATGTACAATACGCCACCCTTGACCATGCAACCAAACATTTCGGATGTCCAAACTCACAACTAACACCACGGTCTAACTACAGTACTACCGCATACAAGCATAGGGACCAGTAATTAGGAGAAGCTTCATCATTTTGCCAAATGAAATTTATAAAATTTAAATTCCACAGGGTGGGTGCTAGGCTACTTAATTTCTTTCGAGAAGATCACATTATTTTTCTTAGTGGCATCAACAAGCACCAACCAAATTAATGATGATGTTAATTAAATACTAGGTGGTTTATTTCTTTGACCTAAAAAGAGGAATGTAAAGTCCATGGCAAGATGTAAATCTCACATAGAGGAATGGACGATTCTATTCTGTGTCAAAATGATGGCATCTTAAAAGCAAAAAAACTGCCCAAGCATTGCTCGAATATTGCCTAATTATTTGGAAAAAAATTTATGCGCTAAAATAATATCGTTTTGGCGCACAAGACGTCCTACAATGCAATATTGCAAGCATAATGGAGCACCAGGCAGAGAAAAAAAAATGGAGCTTAATTTCCAAAAGTTGTTGCACTAGGATCATGGAGCACGACTCAGAGAGCATTGCTGAAATATTTCAATGTATTTCTGTTTTTTATATTAAATTGGCTGCTACATCTCACCAAGTTTCCAAATTGATATGTAAATCTCACATTACTGTGAGTGAGGTTCCTGTTAATAAAAAAGGGAAGAAAAAATATCTGTACGTCTATATGATTTCTCGCGGGTACCCTTAAAAATATGTTTTAAACACATTGAACGATTCTACTTAGGAATAAAAAGTTTAGATGTTGGTCAACATTGGTCTAAAAAAGTATTGGTCCATAGAATTTTTCCTATATATATATACAGAGTGTTGGTCCATAGAACTTTTTCTATATATATTTATACATAGGGAAAAATTATATAGACCAACACTTTTTTAGACTAATATTAAACCAACATCTAAACTCTTCATTCCTGATTAAATTTTAATGATCCGAACCATTCAATATGTTTAAAACATATTTTTATGGGTACCCGTGAGAAATTAGCTCAAAATATTATCGAAAATGGCTTAATTCAAACAGTGATTCATAAAGCAGTTTCTGTCAGTATTTGTAACCACTGCTTGGGTCAAATCCTTTCCAATAATATGTTGAGTTGATTTCTCGCGAGTATCGTTAAAAATATGTTTTAAATACATTGAACGATTCAGATCATTAAAATTTAATCAAGAATGAAGAGTTTAGATGTTAGTTTAATATTAGTCTAAAAAAGTATTGTTTCCTTGAGTCTCTCCCATATATATTCTTTGGGTTTTGTTTGTATGGAAATCTATCTCATCAGACGTAAATACTCGAGGTTATCAATATATTTAGAAGTTTAAGGAACAAGAAACAAGTGCATTCATACATACATAATATATAGGGTGTATTTGGCGTATGGTTATTTTTTGTTTATTTATTTATTTGTTGGCTAATGAAAGGGTGGGCTTTGGCTTAATTTATTTTTTGGACCCATATATTTCTCAGACTCCGTACGGTGAGGAAAAATCCGAAATTACCCTTCAAGCGTTGCTGCCTTATCCCATCAGACTTCGTACGGACAAGGGCAACATGGTCATTTGTCCGTCAAAGTCAAACAAATTACTTAATTCATTCGGTCAAACAACACAATAAATAAATTAGTCCAAATGGCATCAACTACATTTATATTTATTCTAAATATCATAAATAAATAAACCAATAAAAATCATAGGCCAAATGGACTCATAATCCCCTTCTAATAAGAGATCTCTTACTTTACTATGGTATGAATCTCTTATTTTTTTAATCAAATTTTGATGATCCGAGTTATTCAATGTGTTTACAACATGTTTTTAAGGATACTTTCAAGAAATCGACTCACAATAATATCGAGAATGGCTTGATCTAAACAATTTTTGATAAATGCTAACAGGAACAGTTTTATAAAAAATTGAATGAGTCAAGTCTTTTTGGATCATATTTTGAGCTGATTTCTCGTATTAACTCTTAAAAAATATGTTTTAAATATATTGAATGGTTCGAATTATTAAAATTTGATAAAAAAAAAAAAAGATTCGCACTATAGCAAAATAAAGATTCTTTTATTGAAAGCTTATTGTGTGTGTGTGTGAGAGAAGTACAGTGAGATCCACTTGTTTCTTGTTTCTTGTTTCTTGTTTCATAAACTTCTAAATTATTTTTCAAGCTTGAAAAATAAATATATATAGTTGTCAACTATTACTTCATTATATATGTGTGTAGGTATATATAAGGTACAGTGACATGCACTTGTTTCTTATCTCTTAAGCTTTTAAATTTTTTTTCAAGCCTGAAATATATAGTTGTTAACAACTACCACTTTATCAATATGGAATATTATCCTCTGGATCGGTCCGTGAAAATGCATATGACTATACAGTTTATTGGGAGAATGTTGCGCAGCAGACGTGTTTTGATCAGGTAAAACATCACTTTGGCATAAGAATGAAGACTCTTTCGAAACAGTTTTTTGTGCACTAAAATAATGTCGATCGTTTTGGCGTACAGCATATGTCCTGCCGTGCACTGGTCCACAGTCCAAATCTATATATATATATATATATATATATATATACACACATACATACTTAAAAATAATTTTGAGAAAATTAATCGAGATATAAATATATGTGTATAAATACATAGAGCAAGACATATCAACTTCTTGTTATAAATATAAATATATGTAGGGAAAGGCTAAAGAGACCAACACTTTTTTAGACCAATATTAGATCAATGTCTAATCTCTTAATTCCCAATTAAATTTTAATGATCCAAACCGTTCAATGCATATATATATATATATATATATATATATATATATGTATGTATGTATGTATGTATGTATGTATGTATCAGTTTTTCTGGATTTATTAAGGAATTGTGAAGTTGATATTTTGAATGCTAGATAAGATGCACGTAATCAGAAGTGTGTACATGTGTGTGTGTAAAGTACATGGAGATGCACTTGTTTGTAATGCCCGAATGTTTAGAGAAATTAGTTTAAAAAGAATTTAAATGAGCAAAATAATTTCTATTTGACAACATAATAAAATAAGAATTTTATTATGATTACTGTAATAAAAAGGGAAATTACATTAAAACTTTATACATACAGAGTTAAAAACAAGTCTAGGTAAATCCGGGTACAAGATGGTTTTTCTTGGTAATGTTGTCTTCGCTGTCTAGGCATAAAATGTGAGAGGCAGAAAAATTACACCATGAATGAAAAAATCAGTAAATAAATCCTAGCCGTAAACTCAGTTTGTGCAATAGATCATATGATTCATGATCAAGCTATGAATAGATAGTTAAAAGCAGAAGCAGTAAACAAGTAAATGCAAAAAAGTAAATCATGGTATGTCGTGTGTGATAATTTCTCTTAAGTCAACCTCTATGTTCAATTCTAAGTTTCTGACATCAGTGGCTAATAACTTTAATACATGTCAAATTTCGTTTCAATTTCTCCTAGTTTCGGGTTAACAAAAACGTTGCCCGTAAGTCAAATCTATAAAATTAGTGTCGTGATGTTGCTGTCCGATATTGTCCCAACCCTTAAGCTGAATCGTACACCTAACACTAGTGTTCCTAATCTTGGCTCCCATATACATGTTCCTAACATTATGCTCTCAAAAAATTATCTTCTCATCCTATGAACATTTCTCATGTATCATGCCCGACATTAAAAATTTTACCTTCTTCTCTAACATTATGTTGTAGATGGGTAAATTTTTCCAATCAAGATGAAATCTAATATTTCACTATTCAGCAGAAATAATACTCTCAATTTGGTAGACCTGTGATCGGCAAAAAAAAAAATTGTCAACGAGCCCTTTACCATTTGTGGCAGGAAAACACTCTGATAATTAAGTAAGGCAAAGCTCACAGTATAGAATATAAAACTCAAACTAATATTCTCTATTAATAAGTGAATTAATGCACGAGTCAGCATATACTTTTTTTGTTTTGTTGACTTAGAGCTTTATTTGTATACTTTTCATTAATCCCAAATTTCTTAAGATTCTGACTAGAGTGAAGTGCTTCTGATTGGTCATTAACGAGATAACTCTCTATCAAGCAGTTACCTTCTACCACTAAAGTTTCATTCAATCAATATTTCTCGTATTAATTAAATTGGTTATGGATTTCTCCATATCTATTAGAATTGTATCCCAACTTATTCGGGATTTTGTGATCTTATCTCGAAATAACAGTACTCACTTATCGTCTTTCACGGATCGATGGTATCTTGAACCACCCTTCTTAGATCGGCTAGTCATATATTCGACCTTCTCGACTTGAATAAAGTACGGATAACCCTTCTCAAATCGGCCATAACCTCATGTGATCGACACGTATATCCTGATATATTTATAGTTCTTCGCCGAACTAAAATATTTATCTGAGGGGGTGTTTATGTATTTCTCAGTTATATTTTAACCTCATGTTTTATTATAAAAGACACAACACGGCTTACGCACATAATCAGCTCACGACATAACTTATCTTATTATATGACATGACTCACAACCAATATAGTTAAAAGGCGCAGTTTGATGATAATACTTCATGGTACTAGACATAATTTGGCTCAAGCCATATCACGGCTAGAGACATCTTAACACATCTGCAAAGGAGTAATTTCATTTCTCGAGTCATGTGTGTCGCTACTTTTCAAAAATATTGATTTTCGTTCAAAATCTTATGAGTGACTAAGACTAAAATCTACCTGTCGTTCTAGTCTCAGGTTTTTTAGTTGATCACATACTTAGTCAGATTCTATCATCAAATAATGGCAAGAAATAGCATGGATTGACAAGTAGGCATGGAAGGTAAACCAATTAAATCAAGTAATTACACAAGTAAGAAGTCAAGTCAATAACTATTCATGTGGATATATACTTGCAAGAACATATATGTAAAGGTCGAATCATGATTGGGGCTCATAAATATAGTTTCTAAGTTTGGAAGTCTAAAATTCATGTTTTGGTTTAAAGAAAAATTTTGAATAGATTCACAAGGTGACCGATCGAGTTTAGGTCTGACTGGTACCGGCAACTTGTTGAGTTAAGGTCTAACTGGTATGGGTGAATGGTTGGGTTAAGGTCTGATTGGTACAAATGACTAGTAGGATAGAGGTCTGATTGGTACGGGCTCCTGGTCGAGTTGAGGTCTGAGTGGTATAGGCAACCGATCGAGTTGAGGTCTTAAAAATGAAACAATAGCAAAGTCGATCGGTCGAGGCTCAAGGGCGAACAATCGGTCGAGTTTCTTCCTCAAAAATTCAGTTGAATTTTATCAACAACAGTTGAGCTTCGTGAAACTCGAATCAAGGATCTAGAATACAAATTAAAATATGGGCAATGTGTATTTACCTTGAAAAGGCTTGATTAAACTTTGGATTGAGGGCTGAAAGCACCAAATTAAAAGAACTTCAAGTGGATTACTTTTCCTTCCCTCTCTATATTTCTAGCAAGCATGAAGCTCTCACTCTCTCACTCTTTCTTCTCAAATAATACTGATGAAAACGTGGGGATTGAAGAGGGGGGAAATGTGGTTTATATAGATGGGAAAATAGAGCGTAAGATTGGAGATGAAATCCCAAATTTCATTTTTTTTTTTTTTTTGCTGCATTAGACATGTGAGGAGAAATTGTGGTTTTGAGGACAAACCATGGGTGATGGGTGGTTTGGGGTTTGAGTGTGGGCCATGTTGAGGCTCCATTGGGGAGGAGGAGGAGGTTGTTTGCAGTCATGTACGATTTAGCTGAGATTTCTAAATGTGGGTTTGAGAAGGAGGACATGTGGGAGAATAATGTGTTATTGCGTTTAGCTAATTTCATGGACTTGTTGAGTCATGATTGTGGTATTCTGTTTTGGCATTGTTGATGCACGACTTGTGTTGTTATGTTTATACAATTTCGAGGACGAAATTTCCTTAAGGAAGGAAGGATGTAAAGACCCGGAAAATTTAAAATTTTTATATTAATGTTCGGGTTAATAATCATAATTAATGTGGGGTATGTGAAATTGGTGTTAAAACATGATTTGGGGTCAATGTGATATAAGGTGATAACCTTGGGGGCTTGTGGTAGCATGTGTCATACTTGAGGGGTGTAAGTGTAATTTGGGTGTTGGATTTTGTTGAATATCAGACATAGGTTTGCCAAACCCATTTCCCTCTCCTTCTCCCTCACGTTGCTCTCCTTCTCTCAAAACCCATCCGACAAACTTGCTCCAAACCTCGATTCCTTCGAGATCCCGCGCTTTTCTCTCCTCCTTAGGTGATATCCGGGGTTGGTTAGCCACCATTTGCTTGGAGGAGGTGTATTTGGTCTTTCTCACCATTTGGGAGCTAAAGCTTGAAGTTGGAGCTTGTTTTCTTGCACCCGGAAGTTGAGGTAGGGATTTCTCACACCTATTACGCGTGTATAACTTGATTTGGTAGTCATTTGATGTTTTGATGTGGTGTGGAAAAGCCCTAAAACTTAGGGTAGAAACCTGTTGAAATCTGCTTTGTGCGTGCCCGTTACACCGGTGTCAAGTTTTGGTGACACCGGTGTCTCTTGTTCTCTGGATCTTTGTTTCTCTGACTTTTAAGCCTTGACACCGGTGCTTCGATTTTGTTACACCGGTGTCACTTGTTCTCTGTATCTCAGCTTCTGACTTTTGTGCCTTGACACCGGTGCCTTGTTTTGGTGACACCGGTGTCTCCCTTTGAATTTTCCAGACTTTGGACCTTACACCGGTGCCTTGTTTTGGTGACACCGGTGTCAAAAGCTCTCTGTAACTTGTTATTTGGCTAAGCACCGGTGCTTTGTTTTGGGGTACACCGGTGCCTTCTCCCTTGAAACATTCCATAGTTTTGGGCTATGTTTTGACACTTGATTTGGCGTATTCTCTAGTCAACTTTGGAACCCCGTGAACCCTAAAACGTACTTTCCTTGGACATTAATTGTTGTCTATTGTTTAATGATTTAGATTGCGTTAAGCGTTGTATCACGCCATAAATGAGAACGTAAGAAGTGAATCATGTAACACACTGTGAGATTGAACCTTATGGATGAAAGTGGTGAATTTTATGACTTGTGTGCATGTTTTGACGACACGGACGTTATGAGACACATGACATATGTGGACAAGGTACTGGAATGCCTTCGGGAGTGCCAGGAATGTACTAGAATGCCTTCGGGAGTGCTAGGAATGTACTGAAATGCCTTCGGGAGTGCCAGGAATGTACTAGAATGCCTTCGGGAGTGCTAGGGATGTACTGGAGTGCCTCCGGGAGTGCCAGGAATGTACTGGAATGCCTTCGGGAGTGCCAGGAATGACGCTTGACCCATGATACGGACATATTGGATACACATGACAGTTGTGGACTTGGAATGGAATGAATTAGGAAACCAAAGTACATAAATGGGTTACTTACATGTTCTTTCAATAGAGTATTACTTCCGTTGACTCTATCTCTACTTGTATTGACATACTTGTTCGTGTGACATATCATATCATGTCATATGCCTGTAATACTTGCGTAGACTTTCCTACTGGGCTGTCGAGCTCAACCCTTCTTTCTTTTCAGGTACAACCTTGGAGTGATAGCATGAAGTGCTTGGCTTGCATGGATCGACATGCATATTTTTGAAAGCTGCATTGGATGATTTACTTAACATCTTTTATTTACTATTTTTGAAAAGATGTAATGTAACTCGTACCTTATCTATTTCTGTTCAAACGATGTAAACTACTTGACTCCTTTTTGGCTTTGGAGATGATTATCTTGGGTCGAAGCGACCACTTTTGTAATGCATTTCGAACTTATTTCAATTCACTCTATTATTAATGTGTTTTGGGAAATTTGGTGAGATTTGTGAGTCTTTATTAATGGTAAATGTATCATTTATTTATGTTAAAAATTGAGGGCGTGACAACTTGGTATCAGAGCAATAGGTTAGAATACCTAGAGACCGTGGGGAGACTTTTAGTCTCATTGGGTTCAAAACTCGTTGCATTTGAACATGACTTGTGTGTGCTTGTGTGCATAACATGCATTGGCATTGCGTACCACGTTAGTATGATGATATGTGGATGTTGACCCTTCTGTTAGGGATTCCTGTTGGACATTGGCCTTGTGATGGCAACGGTTGTTTGATATTGGTAGTATTGTTTTTATTATTGTAGAATTATGCCTCCGCGACGTGGAGTGAGGTTGGGTGGACCTCGAGGCCGAGGCCGAGGCCGTTACCGTGAGAGACCGTTGGAAGATGTTGTGAGTCAACAGAGAGATGTTCCACGGGCAGAGGAAGTTCACGAGGAAGTGGAACAGAATGTTGAACCGCCGGCCGCTCCGAGCGCGTTTGCAAGAGAGTTTGTGGCGGCGTTAGCCGAGGCAAATAGACTGAATCAGGCTGCTAGTGTCCATCCTAGAGATCGAGCAATTGATGCAATGAGGGAGTTTCGCCGTCTTAACCCTCCTCAGTTTAGCGGAGAGGGTGATGACTTTCTCGCGGCTAGTCATTGGCTTTCCGAGATCCGTAAGTTATTCAAGGCTTTGAGAATAGTGGAGGATGACCTTCGGGTCTCTATTGTGGCATGTCAATTGGTTGGGGAAGCAAACGAATGGTGGGAATCTATCCTTGAAGTAAGGAAGGATGCGCGAAGGGCCGCTAGACATGTGGCAAGAGTTGATGAGCCGGATGTTGATGACATAACTTGGGCTGAATTTGAGGTTCTTTTTGAGAACCGATATCTTCCGGAATCCTATCGCGAGCAATTGCGTATTCAGTTTGAGAGGCTAGAGCAAGGGAATATGACGGTGTCCGAGTATGCTGCGAAATTTCAAAACTTGTGCCGTTTTGCACCAGAGTTGGTGAGTTCGGAAGATCGCAAATGCCGTCGATTTGAGAGGGGTCTTCACTCTTCTGTGAGGAGACTTGTCGTGAGCCAGCGCAAGATGAATTTTGAAGAGATTATTGAGTGTGCTAGGAGTGTGGAGTTGCCTAGAGAGGCACAACGAGGTTCTAGAGTTTGGGAACCGAGACAGTCAGGCATTATGCAAAATTCGTCATCTTCAGGGAGCTCCGGGAATCAGGGGCGCAAGCGACATAGAGATCAATTTCAATCTCCAAAGAGCCACTCTAATCTTAGGCCACCTACTTTCTCCGATTCTAGGAGTAACACTTCGAGACCACCTGTTGTGTGTCATCGGTGCAACCAACCAGGCCATGTTCGTAATCAGTGTACGATGCAGCCGAGGGCTTGTTACTCTTGTGGCCAACCGGGTCATGTGGCTAGAAATTGTCCCCAGGGGACGGGTGCACGTAGTGAAGCAGGTTCCGTTCCGCAGCCAGGACAGGACCGTGGACAGCAACAACAACAGTTTAGGGGTACCCAGAGGCAGCATCAGCCCCACTTCCGTCAAACTACTTCAGTTCAGGGTTCCCATGTTGGTAGGGGTGTGAGTTCGTCGGCACCTACGTCGGGTTTTGGACACCGAGGTGGCTATGCACAGGCTCAGCATACCCAAGGAAGAGTTTTCAATGTCATGCCTGCTGCTGCACCTTCTTCCTCACAGACTCCAGAGGCTTCAGTTGTGAGGGGTACATTCCTATTGTTTAACTCTTTTGCTCGAGTTTTATTTGATTCTGGAGCATCGCATTCTTTCATTGCTGCATCATTTGTGTGTGCCTTGGAATTAGAGACGGACGATCTTGAGTCACCTTTGTTCGTTGAGACTCCTCTTGGAGGTAGATCTTCACTTCGTCGTATTTGTAGAGCTTGTGAGCTTGTCATCCTTGATCGTCGTTTCACCTTCGACTTCATCGTTTTGGACATGTCGGGATTTGATGTTATTTTGGGTATGGATTGGCTATCTACTTTTCACGCCACCATCGACTGCTTTAAACGCCGAGTTCGTATTTGCTCACCTGAAGGAGGTTGTTTTGAGTTTCTTGGAGAACGTCGAGAACCATTGGAGCCTTATTTGTGGGGATCTCGAGAGCGAGAGTCTATTTATGCTTTGTTGGCGAGTTTGACTTTGGATGAGCATGTGTCCGCACGTGGAGAGTTACCTTTAGTGGTCCGTGATTTTCCGGACGTATTTCCAGCTGAGTTGCCTGGTTTACCTCCTGAGAGAGAGGTTGAATTTTCGATTGATTTACTTCCTGGTACCGCCCCGATTTCGATGCCACCTTATCGTTTTGCACTCGCCGAATTGAAGGAGTTAAAGACACAATTACAGGAGTTGCAAGATTTGGGATTCATTCGCCCTAGTACATCGCCGTGGGGAGCGCCAGCCTTGTTTGCGCAGAAGAAGGATGGATCATTGAGATTGTGCATCGATTATCGTAAGCTTAATCGTGTTACTGTGAAGAACAAGTATCCGATGCCGAGGATTGACGATTTATTTGACCAACTTCGAGGTGCGACATGCTTTTCAAAAATTGACTTGAGATCAGGCTATCATCAGTTGAGGGTTCGGAAGGAAGACATTGCCAAAACTGCTTTTCGTACGCGCTATGGACACTACGAGTTTGTGGTTATGCCTTTTGGGTTGACGAACGCGCCTGCTACATTCATGGACCTCATGAATCGTATTTTTCATAAGTACCTCGATCGGTTTGTGGTGGTTTTTGTGGATGACATTTTGGTTTACTCGCCTACGGAGGAAGAGCACCAGTCTCACCTTACCGTTGTACTAGAGCTTTTGAGGGAGCATTGTCTTTACGCCAAGCTCAGTAAGTGTGAGTTTTGGTTATCCGAAGTGAAGTTTTTGGGACACGTCGTGTCACAGAGTGGTGTATCAGTTGATCCAGGAAAGGTGGAATCGGTGATGAGTTGGCCGCGACCGAAGAGTGTTTTTGATATTCGCAGTTTCTTGGGTTTAGCCGGGTACTATCGTCGTTTTGTCCTAGACTTTTCTCGTTTGGCAGCTCCAATGACGCGTTTGACACGCAAGGGAACACGTTTTGTATGGGATGATGCTTGTGAGGTTGCTTTTCAGGATTTGAAGGAGCGTTTGACTAGCGCGCCAATTTTGATTGTTCCGGAAAGAGGAGTTGGTTACTCAGTTTATTGTGATGCCTCGAGGGAAGGACTTGGATGTGTTTTGATGCAGACGGGACGGGTAGTAGCCTATGGATCGCGACAGTTGAAGGTTCACGAAAGAAATTATCCTACGCACGACTTGGAGCTTGCAGCCGTTGTTTTTGCCTTGAAGATTTGGCGACACTATCTATACGGCGAGAAGTTTGAGGTATTTTCCGACCACAAGAGCTTGAAGTACTTGTTCTCCCAGAAAGAGCTGAATTTGAGACAACGCCGTTGGATGGAGCATATTGAAGATTATGATTTTGAACTGCAATATCACCCGGGGAAAGCTAACGTAGTGGCGGACGCTTTGAGTAGAAAACCGATGCATCTAGCTAGTTTGGCAATCCATGAGTGGAAGACGATTCAAGATTTGGGGCCTTATGCGTTGTGTTTTGAGGAAGCCCAGGAGGGACTGACCTTGTGCAATTTGACGGTGCATTCAACTTTATCGACTCGGGTGAGTGACGCCCAACAACATGATGAGGAAACGAACGAGTTACGTAAGAAGTTTTTCAGTGGCAATGCACGAGATGGATGGATGATTCATGCCGACCGAAGTTTACGCTATCGAGGGAAGTTATTTGTACCTATTTCGTGTCAGGAAGAGATTTTACGAGAGTTTCATCATTCTCCTTTGGCTGTTCATCCAGGGGGAACGAAGATGTACCATGACTTGCGTAGACAGTTTTGGTGGTCCAGAATGAAACGGGACGTGGTGAATTTTGTGGCGAGGTGTCTTACATGTCAGCAAGTAAAGGCCGAGCATCAACGACCCGCCGGGGAGTTGCAACCTTTACCTGTAGCTGAATGGAAGTGGGAGAATGTTACGATGGACTTTGTTTCGGGTCTACCGAAATCGCCGAGGGGACATGACGCCATTTGGGTGATTGTTGATCGTTTGACTAAGACTGCCCATTTCTTACCTATTCGGGTGACCGATTCAGTGGAGAAACTTAGTCGCTTGTATATTCGCGAGATCATTCGTCTTCATGGGATTCCAGTATCCATCGTATCGGATAGAGATCCACGGTTTACTGCTCGTTTTTGGCAGAGTTTGCAAGCAGCGCTTGGCACGAACTTATTATTTAGCACTGCTTATCACCCTCAAACGGATGGACAATCCGAGAGGACGATTCAGATTTTGGAGGACATGCTACGGGCGTGTGTGTTGGATTTTCGTGGTGGTTGGGAGGACCACTTGCCACTTGTCGAGTTTGCTTACAACAATAGTTACCAATCCAGTATAGAGATGGCACCTTATGAGGCCCTGTATGGGAGGCCGTGTAGATCACCCGTGTGTTGGACCGAATTGGGAGAGACAACTTTAGTCGGACCAGACTTGATTGGAGAGACCGCCGAGAGTATGAGAACGATTCGCCAACGACTTTTGGCAGCACAAGAGGAGACAACCGAACAGATCAAGTTGATCCGTCAGAGGTTGCTTACCGCGCAGAGTAGACAGAAGAGTTATGCTGATCGTCGTCGTCGCCCATTGTCATTCGAGTTGGGAGATCATGGCAGTGTTCGGTTTGGGTTTTTCGGAACCGGGTTTTTAAAAAAAAACCCAGAATTCCCGTTCGGTTTGGGTTTCTAAACTCTTCCCCTCGGTTTGGGTTTCTAAACTCTTCCCCTCGGTTTCTTGAATCACTCAAACGTATACGTACGTATATAATACAGTTCAATCGAATTCAACTCGGCCTCTCCGACCGGAAACCAACCATGGCATCTCCGTCGTCATCATCGTCGGTGAACATCATGTTAGCCGTCTATGAGAAGAAGACGGGGTCCGTCGATCTGTACCGTCCACTTCGAAACTACGTCGTCTTCAACTACTCAGAACGCGAGGCCCAAAACCTCGACGACGACCTCCAAACCCTTAAGCAAATGCGCGCCGACATCGAGCGGTGCCCCTGCCGCTTCCACATCCGATTCCCTCTCCTCCCGCCGCGACCTCTTGCAGAAGTACTACAGATCTCTATGCGCCGTCGAGTCGCGGTTCCCGATATCCCCCGACAAGGACCACGTCAACGCCGTGACCTTCACGTGTTGGGGGTTTTGTCGAGTCGCGGTTCCTGATGTGGATTTGAGTTAGGGTTTTGATTTTGCTGGATGAAATTAGGATTATGAGTAGCGTTAAGCTTGGGGTTTTGTTGAGGTTGTTGTTGGGGGTTGAGGGACCGATGTTGAAGGCCCGGAGGTCTGAGATGTGCGTCGAAGCATTAGTTGCTGCTGTGCTAAGGCCCTCGCTTCTTCCATCTCTCCCTCTCTCTCTTCACGTACATCAATCAGATGAATGCGAAATGTGCCCAATAAATTTTCTTTTGCTTTAATAAATTAATACTTCCAAACGTCCTGAAATTCTGAAACTAGAAAATATGAACGTACAAGTTGCGTTCCAATACATATTATTAACTTGAAAATTTTTTTGGAATTCAAAACACGAAAATCAAAACGATCTAAGTTTCTGAATTTTAAAATCAAACAAAAGTCAAAACGAACAGAATTTCTCAGCTAATTTCAGAACTCAGTTTCTGAGAAAATTTTATAATTTCTTCCCAGAACCACCAAACGAACACAGCCCATGTGTTTTTGAAAGTATCACCGCGACGGGGTTTGTCACGTTTTGGGCGAAAAGGTAAGCTTTCACCACGGTATATTGGGCCATTTGATGTTATTGAGAAGATCGGAGAGGTTGCATACCGTTTGGCCTTACCGCCAAGATTGTCGGGTATACACGATGTTTTTCACGTTTCGATGTTGAGAAAGTATGAACCGGATCCGTCACACGTGCTTGAGTGGTCCGAACTTGAGTTGGAAGCCGATGCTTCGTATGGAGAGGAACCGATACGTGTCCTTGATTCACGCGAACAAGTATTACGAGGCAAGACGATACCGTTAGTGCGAGTGTTGTGGAGTAACCAAGGCAAGCAAGAGTCGACTTGGGAACGAGAAGATGAAGTTAGGGAGAAATACCCTCACCTGTTTACTACTTGACTGTGTAATTTGTTGGAATTTGATTGTGTGGACTTGATAGTCACTACATTGTGATATTTGACTTGGCATTGTTGATGCATGTAACGTGTTATTGCGTTTAGCTAATTTCATGGACTTGTTGAGTCATGATTGTGGTATTCTGTTTTGGCATTGTTGATGCACGACTTGTGTTGTTATGTTTATACAATTTCGAGGACGAAATTTCCTTAAGGAGGGAAGGATGTAAAGACCCGGAAAATTTAAAATTTTTATATTAATGTTCGGGTTAATAATCATAATTAATGTGGGGTATGTGAAAATTGGTGTTAAAACATGATTTGGGGTCAATGTGATATAAGGTGATAACCTTGGGGGCTTGTGGTAGCATGTGTCATACTTGAGGGGTGTAAGTGTAATTTGGGTGTTGGATTTTGTTGAATATCAGACATAGGTTTGCCAAACCCATTTCCCTCTCCTTCTCCCTCACGTTGCTCTCCTTCTCTCAAAACCCATCCGACAAACTTGCTCCAAACCTCGATTCCTTCGAGATCCCGCGCTTTTCTCTCCTCCTTAGGTGATATCCGGGGTTGGTTAGCCACCATTTGCTTGGAGGAGGTGTATTTGGTCTTTCTCACCATTTGGGAGCTAAAGCTTGAAGTTGGAGCTTGTTTTCTTGCACCCGGAAGTTGAGGTAGGGATTTCTCACACCTATTACGCGTGTATAACTTGATTTGGTAGTCATTTGATGTTTTGATGTGGTGTGGAAAAGCCCTAAAACTTAGGGTAGAAACCTGTTGAAATCTGCTTTGTGCGTGCCTGTTACACCGGTGTCAAGTTTTGGTGACACCGGTGTCTCTTGTTCTCTGGATCTTTGTTTCTCTGACTTTTAAGCCTTGACACCGGTGCTTCGATTTTGTTACACCGGTGTCACTTGTTCTCTGTATCTCAGCTTCTGACTTTTGTGCCTTGACACCGGTGCCTTGTTTTGGTGACACCGGTGTCTCCCTTTGAATTTCCCAGACTTTGGACCTTACACCGGTGTGAGACCCCAATCCAAAATAATAATAATAATAAATAGTAATATAAAATAATATAAAATATTATGAATAAATTATAATTTTGATTGAATTAAGAAACAGAGATTTTTTTTAGGCCAATTAAGTAGTTTATGAGGAAATACTCCAAAGTTATTTTAGGGATAAATGAAGTTGGTTCAAAACATAATCAGAGACTGAAGAATAGTTCGATAAATTATTTTAAACATTAATGGTAACTGGAGATTAACCTCGATATTACTCTAGGGGACAATTGGGCGGAGAACACTTAACAATTCTTATCCAAATTCCTTAGATAAGAACAAACAGATTTTTTTGCATGGGGATAGTTTGCCACGTGAAGACATGGCATGCCACCTCCTCCTTCCCAAAGTGTATAAATAGCCATGGAATGGCCTTCACTTTTTCGTACCAGAGATTTGTGTGAATCAGTAAAGAAATAAGAGAAAGGAAGTGGCAAGGAAGTGATAAGAAAGGGGCAGGAAATTTTGGGAGAATATTTTTGGGATCTTATCTACGGCGAAGTACGGTATTAAATAAACCCACGTCACTCAAGGTGAGTCCGGATATACCCATTTACTTGTTATTTTTTTTAAGATATGCTCAAAAATAGAAATTTGCTATATTTTGTCAATAAGAAAAAGAAAAAGGAAAAGGGAAAATTATTATATAATTTACGTATGCATGAAATATTATTAAAATTGTTGACGATGATCATATAAATATCATCTCGTGAAATGTGAATTCCGGTGATTCCCTGACCGCTGGGGGTGTGACAAGCGGTGGTTTGATACAAGGTTGGGTCCCACGGCCAGGTGGCATCGGATGACGTCATGCCAAATATGTGTTATATTTCAAAGGGTAGCTCCCTTAATCTAGTTCTGGCATATACACCGAAGAATCAATTGTTGAATTTATTTCATTGATTATTTCTGTTTAAAACACAACAAACCGTTAATTCCAGTATTGATATAACCCACGGGTTATGAAAATTATATATTATTTATATATACGTCCTCGGCCACGGCCTATGGACCCAATCATAAGTATTGTCAAAATATTAATAAATTATTCTTTTTAATTATGTCGTGTAAAATCTGTAAAATGGTATATCTAGATTCATACTAGCTGTAAGCTAATGGGTGTTGCCTTGCAACACAACAGGACCCGTGGCAGGACCTGGCGGACAATGAAGAATTAATCAGCTAAATTTCACGCTTTGAGTTTTGTAGTTGAAAACTTATATAGAGTTCTGTTTTGTTATGTTGAGGTCATGTTAGGCCAGTACTACGGTTTGTAATAAGTATCGGATAAGTATGTTTTTAATTCAATAATGATTGTCAAGTTTACACGTCCTTGATGTTATTTTATTATTGAGCAAATTACGCTTCCGCTAAACTCTGCAGCATGTCAAGGGTTAAAATAAGATAATTCGATAAAGTTCATAAACTCTTTAATTAACGTAGGAGGCCTCAGCGTGTAGAACCGTTGGCCGGTCACTAATTCGTTCCAATTTGGAATGGGTCGTGACAAGAGTTGGTATCAGAGCCTTAGTTTGTGAACTTAAAAAAAAAAACTCAAGGACAAAATTATTAGAACACGATCGTTACACACGACATGTTTAATTTATATGTTATTGGTTCTTGAATTACTCTTTATATTTATTTAACGCTGGATCCATGTACTGGTATTGACAAGACTATATCTTGTTTGCCATAGGTATGACGAACACAGATAGCAGTGAAGACAGCATGGGGCGCTATAGGATCAACGCAGGTACCTTTAAAAATATGTTTTAAACACATTGAAATATTTTAATTAGGAATGAAAAATTTAGATGTGGATCAAAATTGGTTTAAAAAAGTATTGGTTCATAGAGTTTTTCCTATATATATTTAGAGTGTTGGTCCATAGAACTTTTCCTATATATATTTATATATAGGGAAAAGTTATATAGACCAACACTGTTTTAAACTAATATTAAACCAACATCTAAACTCTTCATTCCTGATCAAATTTTAATGATCCGAACCATTCAATATGTTTAAAACATATTTTTATGGGTACCCGCGAGAAATTAGCTCAAAATATTATCGAAAATAGCTTAATTCAAACAGTGATTCATAAAGCAGTTTCTCTCAGTATTTGTAACCACTGCTTGGGTCAAACCCTTTCCAATAATATGTTGAGTTGATTTCTCGCGAGTATCGTTAATAATATGTTTTAAATATATTGAACGGTTCAGATCATTAAAATTTAATCAAGAATGAAGAGTTTAGATGTTAGTTTAATATTAGTCTAGAAAAGTGTTGTTTCCTTGAGCCTCCCCCATATATATTCTTTGGGTTTTGTTTGTATGGAAATCTATCTAATCAGACGTAAATACTCAAGGTTATCAATATATTTAGAAGTTTAAGGAACAAGAAACAAATGCATTCATACATACATAATATATAATCCCCTTCTAATAAGAGATCTCTTACTTTACTATGATATGAATCTCTTATTTTTTTAATCAAATTTTGATGATCCGAGTTATTCAATGTGTTTACAACATATTTTTAAGGATACTTTCAAGAAATCGACTCACAATAATATCGAGAAGGGCTTGATCTAAACAATTTTTGATAAATGCTAACAGGAACAGTTTTATGAAAAATTGAATGAGTCAAGTCTTTTTGGATCATATTTTGAGCTGATTTCTCGTATTAACTCTTAAAAAATATGTTTTAAATACATTGAATGGTTTGAATTATTAAAATTTGATCAAGAAAAAAAAGATTCGCACTATAGCAAAATAAAGATTCTTTTATTGAAAGCTTATTGTGTGTGTGTGTGTGTGAGAAGTACAGTGAGATCCACTTGTTTCTTGTTTCTCGTTTCTTGTTTCTTGTTTCATAAACTTCTAAATTATTTTTCAAGCTTGAAAAATAAATATATATAGTTGTCAATTATTACTTCATTATATATGTGTGTAGGTATATATAAGGTACAGTGACATGCACTTGTTTCTATCTCTTAAGCTTTTAAATTTTTTTTCAAGCCTGAAATATATAGTTGTTAACAACTACCACTTTATCAATATGGAATATTATCCTCTGGATCGGTCCGTGAAAATGCATATGACTATACAGTTTACTGGGCGAATGTTGCACAGCAGACGTGTTTTGAGGTAAAACATCACTTTGGCATAAGAATGAAGACTCTTTCAAAACAGTGTTTTGTGCACTAAAATAATGTCGTTTTGGCGTACAGCATATGTCCTGCCGTGCACTGGTCCACAGTCCAAATTCTTATTATGACAATCTATAGGATTTTCTCTTGATTTTAAATTTGGGCTATCTACTAATATATATATATATATACACATACACACATACATTAAAAATAATTTTGAGAAAATTAATCGAGATATAAATATATATGTATAAATACATAGAGCAAGACATATCAACTTATTGTTATAAATATATATATATATATATATATATATATATATATATATATATAATGGAGATGACTCCATAGACCAATACTTTTTTAGACCAATATTAGACCAACGGCTAAACTCTTGATTTCTGATTAAATCTTAATGATCCGAACCGTTCAATATATTTAAAACATGTTTTTAAGGCGAGAAATCAGCTTAAAATATTACCAGAAAGGGCTTGATCCAAACATTGGTTCAAAATGCTGATAGGAACTATTTTATAAATCACTATTTGGATCAAGCCCTTTCCGGTAATATTTTGAGCTGATTTCTCGCGGGTACTCTTAAAAATATGTTTTAAACACATTGAACGGTTCGGATCATTAAAATTTAATCGGGAGTCAAGAGATTAGACATTGGTCTAATATTGGTCTAAAAAAGTGTTGGTCTCTTTAGTCTTTCCCTATATATATATATGATCAAGCCCTTTCCGGTAATATTTTGAGCTGATTTCTCGCGGGTACTCTTAAAAATATGTTTTAACCACATTGAACGGTTCAGATCATTAAAATTTAATCGAGAATCAAGAGATTAGACATTGGTCTAATATTGGTTTAAAAAAGTGTTGGTCTCTTTAGTCTTTCCCTATATATATATATATATAATAATCTTGATTCCCGATTAAATTTTAACGATCCGAACCGTTCAATGTGGTTAAAACATATTTTTAAGAGTACCCGCGAGAAATCAGCTCAAAATATTACCGGAAAGGGCTTGATCCAAATAGTGATTTATAAAACAGTTCCTATCAGCATTTTGAACCAATGTTTGGATCAAGCCCTTTCCGGTAATATTTTGAGTTGATTTCTCGCGGGTACCCTTAAAAATATGTTTTAAACATATTGAACGGTTCGGATCATTAAAATTTAATCGGGAACAAAGAGTTTAGACGTTGGTCTAATATTAGTCTAAAAAAGTGTTGGTCTATGGAGCCGTCCCCATATATATATATATATATATATATATATATATATATATATATATATATATATATATATATATATATATGTATGTATGTATCAGTTTTTCTGGATTTATTAAGGAATTGTGAAGTTGATATTTTGAATGCTAGATAAGATGCACGTAATCAGAAGTGTGTACATGTGTGTGTGTAAAGTACATGGAGATGCACTTGTTTGTAACGCGCCAATGTTTAGAGAAATTAGTTTAAAAAGAATTTAAATGAGCAAAATAATTTCTATTTCATAACATAATAAAATAAGAATTTTATTATGATTACTGTAATAAAAAGGGAAATTACATTAAAACTTTATACATACAGAGTTAAAAACAAGTCTAGGTAAATCCAGGTACAAGATGGTCTTTCTCGGTAATGTTGTCTTCGCTGTCTAGGCATAAAATGTGAGAGGCAGAAAAATTACACCATGAGTGAAAAACTCAGTAAATAAATCCTAGCCGTAAACTCAGTTTGTGCAATAGATCATATGATTCATGATCAAGCTATGAATAGATAGTTAAAAGCAGAAGCAGTAAACCAAACCAAACCAAACTGAGCCTTATGTCCCAAATCAATTGGGGTCGGCTACATGAATCCTTTTCCTCCAAAGAGTTCTGTCAAGTGCTGCTTGCTCACTTAGCCCTAGTAGACTTAAATCCTTGCGCACTACCGCATCTAATGTCAATTTGGGTCTTCCCCACCCCGAAGCCTTGCTATGCAAAGCTATCCTATCCGCTCTCTTAACTATTGCATCCGTAGGTCTACGATAGACATGCCCAAACCACCTAAGCCTATTTTCCCTCAACTTCTCGTCTATAGGTGCTACGCCTACCATCTCGCGGACTGTTTCATTTCTAATCCTATCTCGTCTAGACTTACCACACATCCACCTCAACATTCTCATTTCCGCTACACTGATCTTGGTCACCTGTTGTTTCTTCATAGGCCAGCATTCTGTCCCGTAAAACATCGCTGGTCTTATAGCAGTTCTATAGAATTTTCCCTTCAACTTTGTGGGTACCCTCTTGTCGCACAGTACGCCAGTAGCACTTCTCCACTTGAGCCACCCCACTTGGATCCTATGGGTCACATCATCCGTAATCTCTCCATCTTGACTAATAATAGAGCCTAAATATTTAAAACGGTCACTCTTTGGTATCTCCTGGTCTTGAATCATCACTTTTTCTTCGTACGCACTTCTGGTATCACTAAACTTGCAAACCATATACTCAGTTTTACTCCTACTTATCCGAAAGCCCTTAGACTCTAGTGCATCCCGCCAAATTTCTAATTTAGTATTAACACTGCTAGCAGTATCATCGATAAGGACGATATCATCTGCAAACAACATACACCATGGAATATCCTCTTGAATCTGACTAGTCAATTCATCCATAACTAAAGCGAAAAGGTAAGGGCTCAAGGCTGACCCTTGGTGCAATCCTACTGTGATGGGAAATTCACTCGTCTCCCCTGCTGGTGATCTAATGGCAGTGACAGCACCTTCATACATGTCTCGAACAACATCGATATACCCTTTGGTTACTCCCTTTCTCTCCAGAACCCCCCATATAATGTCTCTGGGCTCCCTATCATAAGCCTTTTCTAGGTCTATGAAGACCATATGAAGATCCTTCTTCAATGACCTGTGTTTCTCTACCACTCTTCTTAGAAGGTAAATAGCTTCCATGGTCGATCTCCCAGGCATGAACCCAAATTGTTTCTCCGACACCATAGTCTCCATCCTCAAACGATGCTCCATAACTCTTTCCCACAGCTTCATCGTATGACTCATCAACTTAATACCTCTATAGTTGTTGCAATTTTGAAAGTTAAAAGCAAAAGCAGTAAACAAGTAAATGCAAAAAAGTAAATCATGGTATGTCGCGTGTGATAATTTCTCTTAAGTCAACCTCTATGTTCAATTCTAAGTTTCTGACATCAATGGCTAATAACTTTCATACATGTCAAATTTCATTTCAATTTCTCCTAGTTTCAGGTTAACAAAAACGTTGCCCGTAAGTCAAATCTATAAAATTAGTGTCGTGATGTTGCTGTCCGATATTGTCCCAACCCTTAAGCTGAATCGTATACCTAACACTAGTGTTCCTAATCATTGGCTCCCATATACATGTTCCCTAACATTGTGCTCTCAAAAAATTATCTTCACATCCTATGAACATTTCTCATGTATCATGCCCGACATTAAAAATTTTACCTTCTTCTCTAACACTATGTTGTAGATGGGTAAATTTTTCCAATCAAGATGAAATCTAATATCTCACTATTCCGCAGAAATAATACTCTCAATTTGGTAGACCTGTGATCGGCAAAAAAATAAATTGTCAAAGAGCCCTTTACCGTGTGGCAGGAAAACACTCTGATAATTAAGTAAGGCAAAGCTCCCAGTATAGAATATAAAACTCAAACTAATATTCTATATTAGTAAGTGAATTAATGCATGAGTGAGCATATACTTTTTTTTTGTTGACTTAGAGCTTTATTTGTATACTTTTCATTAATCCCAAATCTCTTAAGATTCTGACTAGAATGAAGTGCTTCTGATTGGTCATTAACGAGATAACTCTCTATCAAGCAGTTACCTTCTACCATTAAAGTTTCATTCAATCAGTATTTCTCGTATTAATTAAATTGGTTATGGATTTCTCCATATCTATTAGAATTGTATCCCAACTTATTCGTGATTCTGTGATCTTATCTCGAAATAACAGTACTCAATTATCGCCTTTCACGGAACGATGGTATCTTGAACCACCCTTCTTAGATCAGCTAGTCATATATTCGACCTTCTCGACTTGAATAAAGTACGGATAACCCTTCTCAAATCGGTCATACCCTCATGTGATCGGCAGGTATATCCTGATATATTTATAGTTCTTCGCCGAACTAAAATATTTATCCGAGGGGGTGTTTATGTATTTCTCAGTTATATTTTAACCTCATGTTTTATTATAAAAGACACAACACGGCTTACGCACATAATCGGCTCACGACATAACTTAGCTTATTATATGACATGACTCACAACCAGTACAGTTAAAAGGCACAGTTTGATGAAAATACTTCATGGTACTAGACATAATTTGGCTCAAGCCATATCACGGCTAGAGACATCTTAACACATCTGCAAAGGAGTAATTTCATTTCTCGAGTCATGTGTGTCGCTACTTTTCAAAAATATTGATTTTCGTTCAAAATCTCATGAGTGACTAAGACTAAAATCTACCTGTCGTTCTAGTCTCAGGTTTTTTAGTTGATCACATACTTAGTCAGATTCTATCATCAAATAATGGCAAGAAATAGCATGGATTGACAACTAGGCATGGAAGGTTAACCAATTAAATCAAGTAATTACACAAGTAAGAAGTCAAGTCAATAACTATTCATTTGGATATATACTTGCAAGAACATATATGTAAAGGTTGAATCATGATTGGGGCTCATAAATATAATTTTTAAGTTTGGAAGTCTAAAATTCATGTTTTGGTTTAAAGAAAATTTTTGGATAGATTCACCAGGTGACCGATCGAGTTTAGGTCTGACTGGTACCGGCAACTTGTTGAGTTAAGGTCTAACTGGTATGGGTGAATGGTTGGGTTAAGGTCTGATTCGTACAAATGACTAGTAGGATAGAGGTCTGATTGGTACGGGCTACTGGTCGAGTTGAGGTCTGAGTGGTATAGGCGACCGATCGAGTTGAGGTCTTAAAAATGAAACAATAGCAAAGTCGATCGGTCGAGGCTCAAGGGCGAACAATCGGTTGAGTTTCTTCCTCAAAAATTCGATTGAATTTTATCAACAATAGTTGAGCTTCGTGAAACTCGAATCAAGGATCTAGAATACAAATTAAAATATGGGCAATGTGTATTTACCTTGAAAAAGCTTGATTAAACTTTGGATTGAGGGCTGAAAGCACCAAATTAAAAGAACTTCAAGTGGATTACTTTTCCTTCCCTCTCTATATTTCTAGCAAGCATGAAGCTCTCACTCTCTCACTCTTTCTTCTCAAATAATACTGATGAAAACGTGGGGATTGAAGAGGGGGGAAATGTGGTTTATATAGATGGGAAAATAGAGCGTAAGATTGGAGATAAAATCCCAAATTTCTTTTTTTTTTTTTTGCTGCAGTAGCCATGTGAGGAGAAATTGTGGTTTTGAGGACAAACCATGGGTGATGGGTGGTTTGGGGTTTGAGTGTGGGCCATGTTGAGGCTTCATTGGGGAGGAGGAGGTTGTTTGTAGCAAAGTAATTAATCCCGTACCGTACCGCCCGGTACCGGGCGGTACGTCCCGTACCGGACCAAAACCGGTACCACCGGACGTCCGTACCGTTCCGGCGAGAATACCGGCGATTCCGGCCGGTACCGGCCGGTTCCGGCCAATACCGGTGGTACCGGCCGAATACCGGATCTCGGCCGGTACCGGTTTTTCTTTTTTTTTAATTTTTTTTACTTTTTTATGTATTTTTTAATTACTTTTACATACCTTTGTTTTTTTGTCATTTTCCTTATAAATACTCCTAATTAAAGTATGAAAATTTATAATGCATTAACATTATTTTTTATAAAAATTAAAAGGAAAAATTATTATTTTTTTAATTTGAAGTTAACATTCCTTTTTATGAATGTTAACATTCTTTTTTTTTTAAACTTAACATTGTTTTTTAATTTAAAATAAAAAATAAATGTTAACCTTTATTTATAATTTCATACATACATAAAAATAAATATATTTTTTTCCACTTTCGATATTTTATGAATGTTAATTTTTCTTTTCAATTTCTCTAGACAAGAAAATGAATGTTAATTTTTCTTTTTTCGCTTTTCATACCTTAATGTTAAAATAAATATTAATTTTTCTTTCTAATCAAGCGTATACTAACTAATTTTATAAATTTTTTGTATTAAATGATATTGAAATATCATAGGTTTATTATTATTCTTTGAAAATATTATGTTTTGTGAGTTATTTTTAAGTTGTGAGGTTTACTTTATATGTCAAATGTAATTTTTTGTAAAGAATATTAGTTAAAAAAATTATATTATTTTTTAGCGATAAATCCGAAACGGTACCCCGGTACCTACCGGTACCGGTATGTACCGTACCAATAAGAAAACCGGTACCCTTACCGGTACGAGATTGATAACTTTGGTTTGTAGTCATGGAGGATTATGCCGAGATTTCTAAACGTGGGTTTGAGAAGGAGGACATGTGGGAGAAGGGAAAAAATAATTGGGTGCAGGTGTATAGTTCATACAATAGCCGAATGAGATGTGGTTTGGATCAACAAAAATTCTTACGGGCTCAAGCAGTTGGGCCGAAAAAGGTCAAAACAAAAAGACTAGATCATAGGGCTCCCAAGAAGGGCTTGGACTAATAACACAAACCATGTCCCAATTTTAATATGCATTTAAAATGTTCAACTAGAATGAATATCCTCATAACTAAATACCAACAACAACAATAATAATAATAAAATCTTAAATTTTCCTTTTAGTAATTCAAGAATTGGAGTCCTAACTTTAATGTTTCTTGTTTAGTAAACTCTTAAATTGTTTTTCCAACCTGAACTATATAACCGTTGACAACTACTATGTTATCAAGATGAAATACGATTCTCTCCTCTCGGTCCATGAAAATGGTAGGACTCTTCAGTTTATTCTGAAATTTGTCCAAACTCACTTTAATGATTCAAACTATTTTTATCATGTAGAAAATTAAGTTAATCAAGTATCGGTTGATATAATTTTAAAACGATTCAATTCAACAAAATGTTCTTATGATTCAAACTTTCTGGAAGACAATATTATCCAATCCTTTGAAAGAAACATTACTCTTAAAGTAATCAAAATAACCCACCAAATTTAGTGGCATTAACAGTATTTGGTAGCTCCTTGACCCACAAATGTGAAGCTAAAGTCCATGGAAATTGAGACAGAGTAAAGAACAGAGTAGCAAAGCTTGAACATGCAAAAGGTTCACACTCAAATCCCTTGTGTTTTCTGCTGAAAAACAAACCAAATTTTCAGAAACAAATAGCATGCCTTCTTATGTACATCTTGACTTACAAACCCTATTTTTATTACAACCAAATCATACCCATTAACTGAAATTTTTTCAGTCAATGTTATTTCCAGATCATACTACTAACAACATTCATGTAAATCAAACTAGTTCCTTTTTAACACTGAATTTTCATTCTTCTTCCTATCAAACAGCAAACTCAAACCATTTTCTTTCCTCTGGAATAATTATTCTAATTTTTAACTCACAGCAGTTTAATTAAGAACACCCTCCTGACCCAAATCCTAGCTTCCCTCCAGCAACATCATAAACCACATCCAAAGTTTGTTGCTGCACATTCCCGAAAATACCCGTGTCCGAGGCAGCGCTGTTTCCGGCAAACGCCAAGCACACCTGTGACGCTTTCACTGCGTAAAGTATCCCAGTCGGATCGATTGGAACCTCGATACCGCCGCCGAACAAGAAACTCACTGTCGGAATCGACACGCTCGTGTAATTGCTCAGATCGTAGCAGGTGTCGAGAATTGATATGCCTTGAGTCAACGGATAACTCACCAGTTGCCGGAATCTCGTCTTGAGAGCGGTGTAGGCCGCCGGCGGAAGACGGCTGATGACGGTGCCGGAGTCGATTATTGTCCCGGCCGTTTTGAAAACCGATTGAGAAATCGCCAAGGCCCGTCCGCCGACCTTGATCCCGGTTATATCGAAGTAGTAAAACGACTGCGAATTTGTTAACAACGGAGTGAATTTGAGAGCTGTGGATGCTGTTCCGCCTTTTCCGAATGTTAGGGTTCCGGATGAGCTGGAAGAAGACGGAAGACAATAGGAGAAGTATCTTCCGAATTTGGAAGCGGTTTGTGAGACGACAGAGAGTTGGTCACGGCCGAGGCCTAGGAGACCGGCGGCACCGCCGAAGAGACCTTGGTTGTTTTGGCCACAGCCGAAGAAGAAATTGGAAACAACGTCGGATCGAGTTAAGTATAGGGTTTCGGTGCCGAAGTATCCAACGGAGAAGGAGGAGTCGCCGTACTGGATGCCGTAGATGCAGGTGGTGGTGGAGCAACCAGGTGAGTTGCCGGTCGCGGACGTGAGTTGGGAGCACTGAGTTGACGTACACGTGATGTTTTTGTATGATTTCGATAAGGAAGGGTCGAATATGGGCTCCTGCTGTTGGTAGCACGACCTGTTTTCGAATTTAATATATGACATCAATAAATATTATTGTATTTTTAAGTGATTCATAAAAATTTAGATTGTAAAATGAAATTATTTTTTTAAATAACATAGTTTAGTGAAAAAGTAAATAAAAGCCTAAAATTTAAATCAATAACAAAATCTACGTACATACCTCACACATGGTTCACACTGAGTCCAAGTCAAGTCACTGCCTGTGTCGAATATGAGAGATTGATCCTTTTTGGGAGTCCCGAGACCGACGGTAACAATATAATTGCCGGAGCCGATTGTGCGGCCGGACTTGGCAGGGATGGTTGCTTGGGAGTCTTCTATACCAGTTCGGCCCAAGTTGAACCCATGTCGATATTGGATAGAGTTAACTCTTGATTGGTCATGAGAGAGGATTTGAGTCACTGATGGAGCATTGGCTTGTTTTTCATTGAGATGAGAGCATGGGCCGTACTTGTGAACAACTTTTAGTGATTTCTTCTTGCTATGATCTGGTTAAAAATTGTTACAACACATATTATATTTACATGTGTACAGTATAAACTCCATTAAAGTATATAACAAAGTATTAATTACTTAAATACGAATTCATAAAATTAATGAAAATTGATTTTTATAATCTTCGGATAGAAAATTCATAATATTGTTACATAAATTCATAAACATCAATTTTATTCAAATATGTGTTTGTATATATAAACACACACATACCGAAATAGAATATTTATCGTATCACTTTACTTTTTTATCAATTCAAGGACAAGACTTTCCAAAATAGGTTGAGCATATGTCATCTTCTCTCCGTGTTTATAGATATTAGCGAGTTACACATCATCTATGTAAGTTCTTCGTTCTCTGTTTATAAATTTTGGGCAACTCTTGCCTTTTTTAAGGTTAAATTAGGCTCATGTGTTTCTAACATGGTGTTAGAGTCTTCTCGTTTAATCCCTCTGCCATCCTCACATATTCAATTTACATTTCGCATGAGAGAGAGTGTTAGTGAGTCTCATATTGCCTATGTTAGTCTTCATTTGTCTGCTTATAACAAACTTTGGACAACTTTTACCTTACAAGTCAGTTTTTAAGGTTGAATTATGTTCATAAATTTTTAACAGTAGATGTATATATATGTATGTATATGTATAGGTAAAACCGTACAAGCAAAGGTAAACAACTAGTACTGTGAATGCAATCAAATGAGTCAAAGGGGTAGTGGGTGGGGGTTGGCAAAAGGAGTGATAAGAGCAGTGTTTCAATATTGGTGGCAAAGCACCCAAAAAAGGAGGTTAGTAAGTCTCAATGGCCCATTGAGAAAACTTCTAGCTAGCCTTCTTTTTCCTTCGTCTATTCCTAACTTTGCTTAATGCCTAATATTAATACGGCCCGCCTCCACTTCACTCTATATCACTACAACCAATAGGACCACTACTCTATTATCTTCTAGATCTAGTGTCATCATGACCACTCAATATATATATATATATATATATATATATATATACATCAGTTAATATGTGTATGTGTGTGTCTATATAATATGTGTATTTGTGTGTCTATATATATATATATACATCAGTTAATATGTGTATGTGTGTGTCTATATAATATGTGTATGTGTGTGTCTATATATATGTCTATATATATATATATATATAGACAAACACATATTAACTGATGTTCGCACACTCTTTTTGTCCATTTACTTTCATTTTTTTATCTCTATTATACAAAAGTTTCTGAAATATTCTTTTATTTACTTGGCAAACTTTATTTAATACAATATTTCAGTAATTTTGTATAATTGGAATAAAAAATAAGTGCAAATGGATAAAAATAGTGTGTAGAAATCAATTCGCAACCGTCCGAAAGTATTTTTATAGTTAAAATTTGTTAGAAGATTCTTTTCGGGAAGAGACTATTTTTCTCCGAAAGAATAATTCTAAATAAGTTCGAACCGCTAAGATGAATGACCAAAATTATTACTAGTTTTTACAATTTAAAATCGAATTGTGCGAGAGAAGTCGAGTTCTATTTAATATTTTAAGAAAAAATCTAGGAACACAGATATTTTGTGCACATCTGGATATGGATGTGTTCGGAATCGTCGGATACACGTGGAGTCTTTCGTAATTATGTGAACCACATGTGTATTCGACGATTCCGAACACATCTATATCTAATATGATTATGAACATATTTGTGTTTAAATATGCATGAAATATATGTGTTTTGATAATCTAATTGCCATTGTCTTGTAGGGCCAGCATATGGCCCTTAATGTTGACCTTACGTCCAGCAAGCAAATAGGTGAAAATTGATAAATGAATTCTTATTTATTATTTCCAAATAATCTATGCTCCACTTTCTCTCTGAAGTTGACTTCCACCTACCATTATATTAATTCTTTATTTCTCTTATTGTTTTGATATTCTTCGTAGTCTTTTTTGAATTTTTAAAAGACTCGATTCAATTTTTTAAATTAATTATTAGACTTGATGTGCAGAATTTACGAGGTAAATAACTGTAACAAAAAATCTAGAAACAATTCATTAAAGTAAAAAAAATTGAAATTTTTTTATCTAATTTCTTTTAACTGCAATCTCAAAAATTTCGAAAAAAATTTAATACTTCAATTAGCACCAACAATATCAATTATGTGTAAGAATAATTAAGTTAGCCCAAACCCAACAATTACTAGAAAGAAAAAAGCATAAATTAAACTATTCTAACAAGTTTCACAAACTATTTTTTTCATAAATGAGACCTGTAATAATGAAACTTGGGTATTAATAACAAGAACCAGTAGAAAATATGGTACAGAAGGATTTAGCGAAAAAAATATTTTTAGTCGATTAATTTCTAGCTTAAGTAAGCATTTCAAAGTAAATAATTTCTTTCTTTTTTTTTTGGTGCGTCGAACTTTGTTGAAAGCAAGAAAGAAACAAGTGTCCAGATTCGACAGATAAGTTTTGAATGACTAGTGTTATCAGCTTATCGCTATATGTTTTAATTTTGTTTTACACATATTATTTAACTTCAATTTACGATAAATATTTTTTTTGTCCTCTTTTATTTGTCCCTTCTTAAAAAGTTTGATTTTGTGGGACAGAAGAAATATGCTTCCTTAATATTTTTGTAAATTTTTTTGCACCAGTTAAAAGATCTAATTAAGTCCCTTTTGATTGGTACTGGAAAAAGCTTTGAAAAATCATTTATCATCAAGAAAAAACGGACATCTTTGCGACTGTAATTATCTACTATTTTTGGTGTTAATAGCGAAGCGGGTCCCAAATTTATTTTTTCTTCGTCCTATTTTTTTAGTTTCGAGTTTCGCAATAATATACAGAGTCAATACTACGAAAATATTGAATATTACTTTCCCTAAGCGCGTGTGAAGAGAAATACACATACATTTAGAGAGAGAGAGAGAGAGAGAGAGAGAAAGAACACCTTTGGTGGAAGGGCTGCAAACCGAAGCTGGGAGGAGAGACTGGAGATGGACGGTATGATGGTCGATGGTATTCAAAGTCTCTCCACCACCCAAAGCAAAACTCTTATTTGAGGAGCAGAGAATTATTAGGGAAAAAGAAACAAGAAGAACAGAGAGGCAGCTAATGGGGATGGGAGAAGTGATTGGAGTAGCCATACTCTCTCTCTCTCTCTCTCTCTCTCTAAATGATGCTTCTTACTACAAGCTTTACCACTTTGTGTTATGTTACTTTAGCCTTATATGCTATATATATATACATATATGTATATAATGGATTTGTAATGGATTTTCAACCTTTTACGTCAACCACTAAGAGAAGATTCCAATTTTATTGAGCTTAATTATTTTGATTCTCTGTGGTCATGTTCCAACTTTCTTTGTCCCATTCACCAATCTCCACTTGCCAGGTTTTGTACAGGTAGGAGAAAATGAAAAGGAAAGGAAAATGGAAAGCAGCATTTTTGTTTTATGTTCTTATGTTGGCTTGTATTACACTAAAGGAAGAAAACTCAAAAAATTAAAGTTCAAACGAAGTTAATATTTATGTCGGTGTAATAAGAATCGCCTCTTAAACGTGGAACAACGAGTATTTTTTATTTTTCAGTATGTATGATCTACTTACTCAATTTTGTAATGTAATAGTTCGGATCGTGCCGGTAAATTTCAAAGGTATCAAGGGACACTATGGAGACCCGTAGTCTTCAAGTTGAGTCATAACTTTATTTTTTAGGAAAATTTCTTTATATTTTTCGCTTTCTTCTTATTAGATGTTCAAATAAACTTATGAGCACGTCGACTAATTTAGACATTACTTTCAACCAGAACATACGACCTCTTCTAGTCATTTTATCTAGAAAAATATAAACCCACAATATATATATATATATATATATATATATATATATATATATATATATTCCCTTAGCTCCTTAATTGTTATATTTTTTCCCATAACTAGTTAAAGTATACAAAAGGTAAATAATCCATTTATGGTGAAATGGTTGATCACGATGTGCTATTATTTGTTGATAGGCTAATCAAAATAAAATTAGGTAAATACGTAGAAATTTAAACAACCTATTGTAGATACAAAATAAGGATAAAAGAATAAAGCTAAGGTGAATTGGCCCACTAAGTCTGGATTAATTTGATTTTTGAGTTATGATTCACTGTTTTTAAAGTGTTAATTAATAGATTAAGTTCTTTGATTGAAAAAATTGCCCTCATTAAAAAGTTATAGAATTCTAACAAATATTGAAGCCGCGCCAGTACCTGTAGGCGCTTGATGAAGGGTTAGAGGCTGATAAGTTTATCTGTTTGTAATCGTTTTATGGAGGGTTAAAGTATGTCTTTAGTAAATAAATTTATCTGTATTTTTATTGCAACAGATAACTTTATCTGTTTATAATCTTTATGTCTTTAACAGATAACTTATCTGTTTATTTACAGAGGGTATTTTTGAAAATGATGTGTCAAAATAATTTCTGATTCTAGTTTAATATTAAATAAATTAATTACATTACAAGTCCTTACAAACTACTATTTTTGTTGCCACCTAAAATAGCCAACAGGCATCATTTACGTAACATGTTGGCGTTGCTCCAGACCACATAATATAAGCACCCACCTACGTGTTTGTTTGCGCAATTCATGTTGTGATTGGACACACTGGTGGTGGTCCAATTATATATATAATATAGATACACATTTCGTTGTACCAAGATTTCGAATCTAAGGTTTCTAACCTTATATATGTCGACACTTATTATTCACTGGTATCCGCTATGCAGACATTAATGACGAATACATTATTTCATCTAAAAAATGGGTGCACAAATTTAGAGCGAATTTTACGTAATTTAATAATCTTTTGGTTCTAATAATACAGCCGTCAACTTTCTATTACTTCAGTTATTAGTTACTCCTGTAATGACCCGTAATTTACTTTATGTGGAATTTACACCAAATTTTACGTATTTTAATAATTTTTTGTTTTAAATGATAGAACCGTCAACTTTCTATTACTTTAGTTTTTATTTATTCGTACGGAATATCAATTGAACTTAATACAGAATTGATTCGTATGCATATATTTGGACACAAATTTATCCATAGCCACTAATACGTATATGTCCCACAAGTATCCTCTGAGACCCACGTAAATCAGATGGTTCTGAACATATTTGTATTCTTATGTGTATGCACATATCCGGACGTAAATGTGTATTGTTATCTGATGCGTTTAGGTCCCACTAGTATCCTATAGGACCCTTGCATCATATAGTTCTAAACCTATTTGTATTCGCTAAAAATTAATCTTTACAGAACGAACAACGTCTCTATATCTAATAAGTGAGACCCTTACGATCTAATGATAATTAGAGAAGTTATACATACAATGTAACAATTTACTCACGCCTTCTACAATATTATTTGTTTTGATTGCCTAATTAAACTACACAGAATTTTTAGTGGCTCACTCAATGTCTCTACATTGTTAACAGAACGAACACACTTACTTGTAAAGTTTCATTGGACTTTGTTGTCCTACGAACTTTTGAAAAGCTTTGCACAAGGTAAATTTTGATTTATTATGTACAATACTGAACTTTCGCATTCACTGAACGATACGCCACCCTTGACCACGCAACCAAACATTTAGGATGTCCAAACTCAAAACTAACACCACGGTCTAACTGCAGTACTGCCACGTACAAGCATAGGGGCCAGTAATTAGGCGAAGCTTCATCATTTTGCGAAAGGAAATTTATAAAATTTAAATTCCACAGGGTGGGTGCTAGGCTGCTTTATTTCTTTCGAGAAGATCACATTATTTTTCTTAGTGGCATCAACAAGCACCAACCAAATTAATGATGATGTTAATTAAATACTAGGTGGTTTATTTCTTGACCTAAAAAGAGGAATGTAAAGTCCATGGCAAGATGTAAATCTCACATAGAGGAATGGAGGATTCTATTCTGCGTCAAAATGATGGTATCTTAAAACGCAAAAAAACTGCCCAAACATTGCTCGAATATTACCTAACTATTTGGAAACAAAATTCTGCGTTAAAATAATGTCGTTTTGGCGCACAAGACGTCATGCAATGCAATATTGCAAACATAATGGAGCACTAGGCAGAGAGAAAAAAAAATGGAGCTTAATTTCCAAAAGTTGTTGCACTAGGGTAATGGAGCACGACTCAGAGAGCATTGCTGAAATATTTCAATGTATTTCTGTTTTTTTATATTAAATTGGCTGCTACATCTCACCAAGTTTCCAAATTGATATGTAAATCTCACATTACTATGAGTGCGTTTCCTGCTAATAAGAAAGGGAAGAAAAAATATATGTACGTCTACATGATTTCTCGCGGGTACCCTTAATAATATGTTTTAAACACATTGAAAGATTCTAATCAGGAATGAAAAGTTTAGATGTTGATCAACATTGGTCTAAAAAAGTGTTGGTCCTCGGAGCTTTTCCCTATATATGTATATTTATCATTTTGTCTTTGGGTTTTGTTTGTATGGAAATCTATCTAATCAGACGTAAATACCCGAGGTTATCAATATATATAGAAGTTTAAGGAAGAAGAAACAAGTGCATATATATATATATATATATATATATATATATATATATATATAGTCTCCTTCTAATAAGGAATTTCTTATTTTGCTATCTCTTAATTTTTTTAATCAAATTTTGATGATCCAAACTGTTCAATGTGTTTATAATATGTTTTTAAAGATACTCGAAAGAAATCGGCTCACAATAATATCGAAAAAGTCTTGATCTAAACAGTTTTTAATAAATGCTAACAGGAACAGTTTTATAAAAAATTGAATGAGTCAAGCCTTTTTAAATAATATTTTGAGCTGATTTCTCCCATTAACTCTTAAAAATATGTTTTAAATACATTGAACGGTTCGAATCATTAAAATTTGATCAAGGAAAAAAAGGTTTGCACTATAGAAAAATAAAGAATCTTTTATTAGAAGCTTATTATATGTGTGTGTGAGAAGTACGGTGAGATCCACTTGTTTCTTGTTTCTTAAACTTCTAAATTATCTTTTAAGCTTGAAATAAATAAATAAATAAATAATATATGTATATATATATATATATATATATATATAGCAAAATAAAAAAATCTTTTATTAGAAGCTTATTATGTGTGGGTGTGTGTGAAGTACAGTGAGATCCACTTGTTTCTTGTTTCTTGTTTCTTAAACTTCTAAATTATTTTTTAAGCTTGATATATATATATATATATATATATATATATATATATATATATATATATATATATATATATATATATATATAGTGAGCTTCTAATAAGGGATCCCTTATTTTGTTATGGTGTGGACCTCCTATTTCTTGATCAAATTATGACGATCCGAACCGTTCAATGTGTTTAAAACATGTTTTTAAGGGTACCCGCAAGAAATCGGCTCAAAACAATATCTGAAAAGGCTTGATCGATTCAATTTTTTATAAAACTGTTCCTGTCAGTATTTATCAAAAACTGCTTAGATCAAGCTTTTCTCGATATTGTTTTGAGCCGATTTCTTGCGGGTATCCTTAAAAACATATTTTAAACACATTGAACAGTTCCGATCATCATAATTTATATATGTGTGTGTAGGTATATATAAAGTACAGTGAGATGCACTTGTTTCTTGTCTCTTAAGCTTTTAAATTTTTTTTCAAGCCTGAAATATATATAGTTGTTAACAACTACCACTTTATTAATATGGAATATTATCCTCTGGATCGGTCCATGAAAATGCATAGGACTATACAGTTTATTTTGAAATTTTTCAAGACTCACTTGAATTATGATTCAAACCATTTTCTACCACGTTAAAAATTAATTTATTCGAGTATCGGTTGATATAATTTTGAAATATATTTTTCTTCAAAAAAGAAAATGAATGCTAGATCTGTCAAAACTCATTTACTTCAGTTATGTCAAAACAAATGCATTTCAAAATTATGTTCGTCTATTTGTTCAATTTGATTTTTGGCGTACTCAATATTATCAATGAGTTTTAAAAATTAAAAAGCTCACATAGTTCAAAAAATAAAAAAGTTCAAAAAAGAATTACAAACGGATAAACTAAGGATCTAACTTATTTACATGGACAGGAGAGGACTCCAATCCTACATGCAATAAATTTTTATGAAATGGGAGAGTCTGTTGCACAGCAGACGTGATTTGTCGCAAAACATCACTTTGGCGTAAGAACGAAGACTCTTGCAGATTGGAGTCTTTTCGAAATAGTATTTTGTGCACCAAAATAACGTCGTTTTGGCCGCGCGTTGGTCCCCTAGTCCAAATTTTTATGATGACAATCTATAGGATCTTCTCTTGATTTTAAATTTGGGCTATCTGCTAATATATATACAATAAGAATAATTCTAAACAAATTAATCGAGATATACGTAAATTAATTTAGAACTCCGAGTTATTAAAAAAAAAAAAAAATGCATGGAATCAAGGGCAGCATTGGCAAGTTGTACCTGATTAATAATTGAGGAAAACCAAAGCATTAACATCCACAGAAATCAAGAACGATTTGCATCTTGAAAGTGCCGTTACACCAAACCCAAGTACCGGTAAGCCTAACTAATTCAATAGCAACCTCTTGATATCATATTTTCCCCATACAATCAGGCACCAAGAGGTGACACATGAGACACGTGTAAACACTTGAGTGTTGTTTCATACAAATTTTATGACACCTTCTGTCTCCGTGACAATGCTCAAATTAATGGAAAAATTGCTAATGGTAGGGTCTCATAATTAGCTATCATCCCAAACTCTGATAATGCTTGGAATCTCGTTTGGGTGGGGGCCGCACTTATATATGTATTTTATAGATATGATTAAATAAGAGATATTTTATTATGTATATTTATATTTATGTTAAAACTTTAATAATAAATTTTTACCGTAATAATGGCTCTATTTGCCTTAACTAGATTATTTGGATTGTCTGGATTATTCGGGAAATAATCTAGCCTCATTTGGCCTAAATTATTTACCCAAATAATCTGGATTAATCTAGCTTCAAACACAACATAACTTCTATATCCACAAATAATTTAGTCCAAACACTTTGAGCTAGATTATTTCATCCGGCACCCAACATAATCCAACAATCCAATAATCCCATAATCTAGTTACGCCAAATGGACCCATTAATGTAATGTAAAGCATATGTGCAATGTAAAACATCTTTAATATTTATTTTAGACTCCGATTTTTTTAGCAAAGTATTAAAATTAATATCTCAAAACTAAATTAATTTGCTTAAGTTCATTCAATCTCACCTTTAAAATAATTAAAATAATATATCAAAATTTAAGAATTGTGATAGTTTAAAATAAGTAAGAATAACTTTTAAAAGAGGGATTGTCTATCGATTCATCACTCTACTCATCATGTAATCACACAAAATTAGTCTCAATATTTTCTTTAAATAGAGTAACTAACCAAGATTAACAAAATTCCAAAATAAATAAGTTAATGCTATTTATAATATTTTTGCTAAGAT
Organism: Arctostaphylos glauca; assembly: GCA_019985065.2. Classification (NCBI taxonomy): domain Eukaryota; kingdom Viridiplantae; phylum Streptophyta; class Magnoliopsida; order Ericales; family Ericaceae; genus Arctostaphylos; species Arctostaphylos glauca. The sequence continues at coordinate 3,904,213 of JAHSPW020000010.1, forward strand.
TGGACATCCTAACCTGACCAGTCACAATTGCTCTCTATATGTTAAAATTATTCTAAAATTTCTTAGCCTAATTGGTCACACTATTCCTTTGACCTGTCAAAATCACCATCTGTACTTTAAATTTGTATTGCAAACCCTTATAGTAACTAGCCACAAGCACCCTCTGACCGGTCACACTTTGTTGCTAGATCGAAATTTCAGGGCTATATCCTAATCGGTCACAAGAAGGCGCTGTTGATATTTTCCTTAGCCCAAAATATAAACTTTAAACCTATCAAACTGAGGATCATAACTATTTAAATAATGAGCTTAAACCATGAATTGACTTGTTTTTGCACATTCTTCAAAGTCCATTAGTTAGGATGTGATGTATACTAAACACAAACCACATGCATGGCTTAAGGATTCCACTACTCACATGTACAATTACTTGATTTAAATTATTATCTCGCCTGCTTATTTAAATGTCCATTATGAGAATTATGTTATCCTTTAACATTAATTAACGTTGATGAACATCTGAATAGAGTATTTGGTCAACATTGAACACTTGGGTCGAGTGAAAGTTAGGTAGACATTAAACATATCACTCTCAAGACTTTTCAATGAAATTTGAGATTTTGAGAAATCACAAACACAACTAAGTTTCATGCATAACACAGAATCATCGCTAGTATAAATTTATATAAACACAACCAAGTAACAACGATAGAGGACGAATAGGACATGACAAATTTAAAAGCTCTTGATTAATTTAGTTATGCTAGAAATTATTAAATTTTAATTTTTTTTTAAAAAGGCTAAAATACACACTTAAAGAGTATAAACCATAAGTAATTATTGAATCGGAATTTTCTTGTGCATATGAGACAAATTTCGAAATTAGTCATTTTTCTTCGATTTAAAAAAAAAAAACTTTACATCGCACTCGGGCGGAATTAGATAAAGAAAAAAATTATAGATCAAAGATGGATTTTTTTTGTTAAGACAAATATGTTATTAATTTCTTCAATTTGTACTAAGAGATAGATAAAAATATTACAAAAATTACGCGACTATCAAAATACTCTATCACGACCGTCAAATCATCGTTCTGTCATTCGAAAAATAAGGTACGAAATTTCAATAACATTAGCAGTAGCATTATTAGCTGCAGATTAAAATAGTCTAGCTAATTTTCTTCTTCTTTTGTCATAGCACTACAACAAAAGAGACCTTTTCCGGCGTTTATGAAATCCCGCTAAAAGTCTAAAAAACGCTGGAAAAATGCTTTACCGGCATTTTGTTAGCTATTACCAGCATTTGTGAAAAACGTCGCCAATACCAATGTTGGGAAAACTTACCGGCGTTTGTAGGCGTTTATAAACGCCGCTAATACTTGCCGGCGTTTATTGCTGGCGTTTACCAAACGTTGGCAAAGATTTTCCGGCGACATGATTTTCCGGTGCCGTTGAGGTATTCCCCACGTTTTCAGAAACGCCGGCAATACATTTGTGCTGTTTTTAAAATGCTGGTAAAATGGTATTCCCCACGTTTTCAAAAACGCTGGAAATACATTTGTGCTGTTTTTCAAAACGTCAGTAAAATGTTTTCAAAATAATAATTCTCGCAAAATTATATTCAAAACGTCGGTAAAACGTTTTTTCTAGCAATTCCCCGGCCCACCATGTAAATATGCGAACCCAAGACACATCGGGCAGTACTGAAGAAATATGTGGTCTAATATCTAAACCGAGAACAGATGAAAAATACCAAGGATTGTTCCTTTTCCACATGGTTTATCCTTCAAACAAAAGCAAGTAAATGGTTTATCTAAATCGAGAACAGATTCAGTAGCATCCTTTAAATGGTTTATCCTTCAAACAAAAATGATGCCCAAACAAAAGCCTATTTTATAGCCCCATAAAACACAATACACTTCTCCCTATCTCTGACGAAGATTTGAAGAGCTTCACGCATGACATCGAAGATTTGAAGAGCTTCACGAGGTCTCCTTGCTTTCCAAAGAACTGACAAGAGTTTGGTGTATACAAACCTACAACAAACAAATAATACATATTTGATGAAAACATTGTCTATCAATAGCTCAATTAATTCTTTTCATTGGTTGCGGAAAAAAAATTCAAAAGATTATGCACCAAGGTGCATTAGTTTTCTATCTAAAAACCACATCATTATCATACTGCACAAACAAAACATATAAGTGAACAACATAATACTGCACTATGTACTTCGTTTTAAGGACAACTACAGCAGCCAACCCTCACAGCGTGAAAACAGTAAATAATTGGAAACTCAAACAAATTCCGGGCTCCGAAAAACGAAAACTAAGAAAAGCTAGTAATGGATTGAGTCGACTGTAAGTTTTGAGTCTTTTGACAATGATAATCTACGAATTCTACCAACTGCAATCGACGTCAAAGTAGAACCTAAACACAGTGAAGCCTGGGAAGCATTTATTCGAAAAAGGTCCTCATACGTGCCAATTCATATGACTCCAGTTTTCATTCTCAAACAAGTGCATAAATGTCCAACCAGTCCTCCTCCAACTAAAGACTGCATGGTCACGTTTCAGATTTTCCCAGCATAAACCAAATGAACACAAACAAATCTACCTGCTCTTATAATTTGTGCGTTTCTTGGAGTTCACTCAGTAAGCAGTTCACTCAGTAGTCCAACATGATCAATGGCTAAATGACCACATATTCATTTACAATAAACAAGTTCATCTGAAGTTCATCATATATTAAGCCACTCAATAAGGAGAGATGGGCTTAGGTGTCCGATTCTGGTTGTGCCCCAACTTTTATGAAATACATATATGGACATGCAGGGATTTTATGGCTTATGCAGGCCTGCAGTTCCACACACTCCATCATTCAAGAAATGGCATACAAGAACTTCTAGTCTTCACAAAGTAATTCTAATTAAGCTTAGTGACAGTTATTCAGATAAGCTACATACTGGAACCTTAAAAGTTGACATGAGGGGGAAAACTAACAGAAAACTAACCTTAAAAATTCTGACTCTCTTTAAAACCTGCAATTGTTGCGATACCTGGAAATAATAGTCAATCATGCATTACTTCCAAGCTCTTTTGTATTCTTCAACAGGAATCATGTGCGACTAATAGGAACAGAAAAATAATGAACATAGAATTAATTAGGGTAGGAAGCAGAAGGGGCAATGAGTACAATAGTAGTCCCCCATCAAACATACTTCACTAAAGTTCCTCAATGCAGGTTGCTGCCATATGGAGTTCACAAATCCCATTGTTTTTCTCTTTGAAAATTTGTTTTTATAAGCTCGGACAGTCTAAATTTCAGACTCATTTTCCTCCATAACTAAAAGACTTTCAACCAACTATCCAACCCAAGGATTAGCTAGATCTGCAGTCCTTTCTGTTGAATCAAGAATTCTCAAAACGCTGAATGGGCTTTTACCTAGTCTTTGAGGTATTTGATAAGTTACTTGAGTCCTATGAACATTTTGGCTTGCCAAAAGTTAACTACCATTGAGGAGTCACATGGTTTAAATCTCGTTAACTACTATAGAGATATAAATCCTGTTCCTTCGCTCTGTTTGTTTATGAAGGAATACGGAACTTTCTCATTCAATCCATCATCACATTACAAGGCTTTTGAAAAGCAAACTAGAAGGTCCAACAAAACATACGCCAGTATTTTCTACGAGAATACGGAACTCTCTATCTCTCTCTCTAGCCGGCTTCAGTTCAGTACACTCAAAAACTAGATGATGTGTTGGTTTTCATTTTCACCAAAGAGAGAGAGATCGCGCGAGACAGAGAGAGATCGCGCGAGACAGAGAGAGATCGCGAAAGAGAGAGAGACCGCGAGAGAGAGAGAGACATACCTGAGCGAGGACGACGGAGGAGCGCCGGGCAGCAGCAGAACGACGCCGGACGAGGAGCAACAGCGGCAGCAGCAGATCTGGTGGTAGGGTTTCAATGGGGGGGGGGGGGGGGGGGGCGGGAGGGGAAGCGGCGGGGTTTGAGCATAAGGTGGAAATAAATGGTTTTTTTCCCTGAATGTTTTTTCGTTGGGGGGGGGAGGGCTGGGGAAAAATATTGGGGAGGTGGAAATAAATCTGGGACAAGTTAATTAATAAGAGAAAAACTAATAGTATTCTTGGTATTTTTAAAAAACGCGGGGAATTAAATCTCGCTAAAAGTCCTTTTTCTTGTAGTGTAGGTAACATGAATGTGTTAGTTAAGTTACTACAAAAAACACGACGCTCGTCCATCAACTCAAACTCATAACTTCCGAACCGGTAGTCCATGCCTATTTGAGTGTTTGATTAATTTGACTTGCTATGTTGTTTAGTGTGGGATTGTATTAGAAACAAACAGACAGACACTGACATAACTTGTTGGTTCGTTATTTCAATAGATCGGTTTATAAAATAGCTTATAACTAAAGCTATGAGCTATTTCTTAGTTTTTTTTTTTTTTAATTTGTAAATTTTGCTTGTGTGAGAAAAAAGAACATATTCTTTAAATCTTTGTTGGTCCAGAATAATATTAATGAGCTTGATCTCAACACAAACACAGAGGATTTTTCATTTTTTTGGAATCTTGATGGGCCACACCATACTTCTAGCGGGTGGTGGGAAATAGCTGGAATCTCTCTGTATGTGTGTGTGTGTGTGTGTGTGTGAGAGAGAGAGAGAGAGAGAATAGATGCATTCACTTTCAACAATTGACATTTGTGGGTGGGTCAGTTTTTCCTTTTAAAATTTCACACCAGAAATAGTGTGACCAAAACTCAAAAGAAAGATGAAATTGAAAGAAAGGTTGGTATGGTTTCAAATCAGCTGCAATTGATTTGATTATAACCCAATCGCTTTTCACACACACTACCGCTACATAGATAATTACCAATAAAAAAATGATTTTTTTCTGAAAAAATTGCCTGAATTGGCCTATTTAACACTCTAGACAAATTCATTTCCTCAGTAAAAATAACTTGCAATTCTTCTTTTTAGAACTCTAACGCACTCTTTATATGACTAGGCAAATGTCTTTTTGGTCTATCTCGCTAGCTACATATTGCTAGCCGAGAGACGCTACGCAAATCAAGAGTACCGGTGGAGTGTATCCATGAAAAAGTAGATAGTCAAAATAAAATCTATACTTATGGATATAGCCAAAATGCTTAATAGCTTTGGAAATGCTCTAAAACAATAATTAACCAACCAGTATGAGCGAGTAAAATTTTCTTTACTGAAAAATCTCTGCTTCTAGTCAGCGAAAAGACACTCCAATAATTAAGTCAGTACTCAATCAATGAACTCTTAAATTTAACACCAATGATAGCAAATTACAGCGTTCCTTCGCCTCATAGGTGCATGCCTGCCCTTTTATAGAAGTTCTTCTTCATTAATCTGAGTCCTTTCCCATCTCGTAATTTCTCACAAGAGACTCATAAAACTTTCTTATAATTGACATCTAACAAATAAGTCTTACCCGGTCTCTCCGAACCTTATCTCTTACACTTAGACTTTAACTCAACTATTAACCCATCTTTATTAATCGAATTTGTCTAAGATTTTTCATGTTTGTCTGTTTATAACTAGTCTCGAGCTTATTCGCATCTGAAGCTTATCTTCATTCAATCATTACTATTTAACCGTCTTTATCAATCAACAAATATAATTCTCTGCACGACAATATACCCGTAAACAAAAGCATCATGCTGCTGAGCCAATTTCTAATTTATTTTCTCAATACAATTCTAATTAAATTAATCAAAGTTCACCTCATTCAAATAAATATTAGAGTGGAACTCCAAAATTAAAAACTTTTTTGAGATTCTTGTTACCCGGTGAGTAGCACTGCCCCACTAGCTGGGGTTAAAAATTCAAATGATTTAATGACACCAAACGACAACTGGATGGGGTTTCTAACAACTAGCTAATTCCGTAAAAGGAACAACAATGCACTATGAGTATTAATTAAGATTGACATCAACATTATTGTTACACTTTTTTTTGGGAATAGCAACATTTCAACATCATATGAAGCTTAAACATCACATGCATACGTTGAAAAAATGCCATCCTTTAACAAGAGGTTTTGTGTGTACATTCGGTCGTAGATTTATTCAGAATTGTCCGATGCACGTAAAGCTTACATGATTATGGAGAAACCCACATGCATCTCATGGTTCCGAATATATATATTTGTGTCTGAACGTGCTTGAAAAGGGAAGCGAGCCTATTACTCATTAGAGAAAGAAATATAATTGTAGCGCGCATTTTACTAATAACATAGAAAGTCAAGGCTCCCTACCACTCGTTGTCCAGAGCTTAATTTGACTTGAGCATTGTACAACTGGCTTGCTATTTGCGCTCTGTTCTAAGTCTTCGATCAGTTTATCGAGTGTAATGGTCTATCCGATATAAACGAATGGCTCTTTTGACTTTACTGTGATGCAGAAGAAGAGGAGAGGCAGCCCAAGAATGTCTTGATTTTACTTTCTACAGGATGTGAACCTCAACCATGAATGGTGGAGTGACAATGTCATAATACAGCGAAAGAATGTCTTAGTCTTCAAGAAAAGAAATAATTCACTTTTTTTATCAAGACAAAACTTAAATCATATCACTACAGCTTGCTACCCTTAACTGTTTAGAGCATGATTGATGCAATTGCCTCAAAAGAATATCTTCCTAATTTACACCCTTATGATCAAAAGCATGTCTCCATCAAAAATTAATAGGTTCTACTAGATATGAGGGAATTAGAAAATAGCATTCAAACTTAACCTGTTTTAATTCACAAAATGAGAAGGAAACGAGAACCATTGAAATGGGAAATGGGCCAGGATTCGCTAAAGTTAGAGATGTCAACTTCACCGCGAAGTTGAGTGATTGAGTTTGCTTCGTAACTCGAACCCTTCCTCTTGTAAAATTTGTTTGAGTAAAATATTCGTGTAAAAAATCTTGTTGTTTGAACACCGAGTAACCACTTTTTTAGAACAAATTTGTATGATGAACAAATAAATCATCTATTCTAACAATTATACTTGCCCTCCAAACCGGTATCAGCTGGTATCAATTTTCGATTAATTACGAATATTTTATTCAACAAGTATTATAGATGGATACTTCGGATTATGAGAATAACTACGAGTGAACTTAGAATGGTCTCAACTTCACGTTAAAGTTTATATCTCCAACTTTAACAAATTCTACATCTAATAGCATAGCTTCCAAAATGAAAAATTACAATAATCCACTCCATTAAACACTGACAAGAACCCACTCCATTACATATAGGTTACATAAAAGTAAACCAAACCAAACCAAACCAAACCAAACTGAGCCTTGTGTCCCAAATCAATTGGGGTCGGCTACATGAATCCTTTTCCTCCAAAGAGTTCTGTCAAGTGTTGTTTCCTCACTTAGCCCTAGTAGACTTAAATCCTTGCGCACTACCGCATCTAATGTCAATTTGGGTCTTCCCCTCCCCGGAGCATTGCTATGCAAAGCTATCCTATCCGCTCTCTTAACTATTGCCTCCGTAGGTCTACGATAGACATGTCCAAACCACCTAAGCCTATTTTCCCTCAACTTCTCGTCTATAGGTGCTACGCCTACCATCTCGCGGACTGTTTCGTTTCTAATCCTATCTCGTCTAGTCTTACCACACATCCACCTCAACATTCTCATTTCCGCTACACTCATCTTGGTCACCTGTTGTTTCTTCATAGGCCAGCATTCTGTCCCGTAAAGCATCGCAGGTCTTATAGCAGTTCTATAGAATTTTCCCTTCAACTTTGTGGGTACCCTCTTGTCGCACAGTACGCCAGTAGCACTTCTCCACTTGAGCCACCCCACTTGGATCCTATGGGTCACATCATCCGTAATCTCTCCATCTTGACTAATAATAGAGCCTAAATACTTAAAACGGTCACTCTTTGGTATCTCCTGATCTTGAATCATCACTTTTTCTTCGTACGCACTTCGAGTATCACTAAACTTGCAAACCATATACTCAGTTTTACTCCTACTTATCCGAAAGCCCTTAGACTCTAGTGCATCCCGCCAAGTTTCTAATTTAATATTAACACTGCTAGCAGTATCATCTACAAGGACAATATCATCTGCAAACAACATACACCATGGAATATCCTCTTGAATCTGACTAGTCAATTCATCCATAACTAAAGCAAAAAGGTAAGGGCTCAAGGCTGACCCTTGGTGCAATCCTACTGTGATGGGAAATTCACTCGTCTCCCCTGCTGGTGATCTAATGGCAGTGACAGCACCTTCATACATGTCTCGAACAACATCGATATACTCTTTGGTTACTCCCTTTCTCTCCAGAACCCACCATATAATGTCTCTGGGCACCCTATCATAAGCCTTTTCTAGGTCTATGAAGACCATATGAAGATCCTTCTTCATTGACCTGTGTTTCTCTACTACTCTTCTTAGTAGGTAAATAGCTTCCATGGTCGATCTCCCAGGCATGAACCCAAATTGTTTCTCCGACACCATAGTCACCATCCTCAAACGATGCTCCATAACTCTTTCCCACAGCTTCATCGTATGACTCATCAACTTAAAAGAAACTTGATAGAAAAAAAACTACCCATCCATATCATTTGTCAGCATACTCAGATTCCATATGAGCTTTAACAAGTTCATATGCTGTTGCTGCTGCTGCTAATTAAAGGTCTCGGCATTGGATCCCTGACCCTTGACTGGTTGTTCATAGCCTCATACCGCGGCAGCCCCCTCACAACCCTGTTTTCCGCCATTGTCAATGTTTTTGTGGGATACATAATAATGTGTGAAAACAGAAAACATTCAGGACACCATTCTTGGCATTTCAACAATCTTAAGAACAATCACAATGTCATTTCTTCACATGTAGCTGAAAATTCTCGAGAGCCTTCTTATCTAACAATTAACCAACTGTTTAAATCGAAACAAGACTTTTTGCAGCATTTCATTCCGCAATGGTGATTCCTCCATTCCATATCTCCGCCGCCATAAACAGTGCATCATTTTTATCGGAGTCCTGCAACTTTCCATCAAAGTCGCACGGTATAAAGCTCATTTGAACCTTTTCAATCTCATTAAGCACCTGAACTGACACTGTAGTAAGACTAATTCAATCTAACCCTACCTGTAATTGATAACTTTCTTCTTTGCCATTATTAGAGACTACTGATAACTAGCCCCATTCTTTTTACCATAAGTGGTCCTTGTCTCTTGTGATCCCCATGTTATGGATACTTCGTTTACCTCTCCTCGAGCTTAGTCCCCCATTACCAATTGATTTTGAGCTAGTAACAGCCATAAACCCAGCTTCCTTTCCACCATCTCTATGAATGGTTACCCTGTATTTATGCTCATAACATTAGCTCCAAAACATAACCAAAAAAATATTTAATAAACCATTTTTTCATGCATTAGACGAGAATTTTATGGATAGTTTTCTAGCCCCATTGTTTTTACCATAAGTGGTCCTTGTCTCTTGTGATCCCCATGTTATGGATACTTCGTTTACCTCTCCTCGAGCTTAGTCCCCCATTACCAATTGATTTTGAGCTAGTAACAGCCATAAACCCAGCTTCCTTTCCACCATCTCTATGAATGGTTACCCTGTATTTATGCTCATAACATTAGCTCCAAAACATAACCAAAAAAATATTTAATAAACCATTTTTTCATGCATTATACGAGAATTTTATGGATAGTTTTCTAGCCCCATTGTTTTTACCATAAGTGGTCCTTGTCTCTTGTGATCCCCATGTTATGGATACTTCGTTTACCTCTCCTCGAGCTTAGTCCCCCATTACCAATTGATTTTGAGCTAGTAACAGCCATAAACCCAGCTTCCTTTCCACCATCTCTATGAATGGTTACCCTGTATTTATGCTCATAACATTAGCTCCAAAACATAACCAAAAAAATATTTAATAAACCATTTTTTCATGCATTATACGAGAATTTTATGGATAGTTTTGCAGTAACCATCGGCACTAAATATGCTTGCTAAGTGAACGACCAACTAAAAATGTTAAAAACTTGGCCCACTATAACCTTGTAGAGCGTCCGACGCTAATATTAAGTTTTGAAAAAATTGTCATAAAAGAGAACATCCACGAGAGCATCAATCATATACTCTGCAAATGCAGGGTATTCCAATTTGTAAAAATGTTTTAAGGGTTGATCGGATTGACAGATGGTACTGAAGAGCGGTAAAACATGTCAAAGACACCAGACACAATGTCGTGATAGGATGTGAGATGAAGTATTTAAAAGAAAAATAAAATTGAGTTACGCAGACTCATGGGCACACTATTACCATGTGGTGCAAATCAAAACTCAAAATATTACTTTATCCGGAACAATTTAGCTCAATGGACATAAATTTTTAAAAATAAAAATAGTCAATAAATCAATAATTTGATTTTACTAAATGTACAATTGGACCATAACGATTCCACGTAGGACCTCTTTGTCTTACTCAACTTTGTCATTTTGTTGTCATAAGTAGGGTACAGCTAGTGAATTGGTTAGTTAAATTACCATAAAATATATCAGTGATTTTCTATCAACTCAAATCCATAAACTTTTAAAAGAGATGTGGACAATATTTTAACAAAAATGTCAAATCTAACGTGGCAATTAAGTTTTTGAAAAATAATATCAAAATCAACTCCAACAAAAATGTCAAAAAATGTCTCAAGATTTTCCAAGCTATTATCTTTGACAAAGTTATAAACAAAAATAGTACATCTTGTATATCCATTAATATATATTTTAAATGATCATTAAAGCAATATAAAAATATTATAATATCTTCAATGATCATTTATAGAAATAACTCTGATCTCTTAGTCACCTTCAATCCCGTCCCTAGCTCCAAGGAGTTAATATAAATTCGAGGAAATCACTTGAGGACTTCCACGAAAGCGTCGAAAATCGTTACTCGAGAGTATATATTACAAAATCTGACCACTCGGATGACGAAAGAGCCCATTTCTTCACACATTAATGGCAGAACAAGTTTGTCTAATCTCCCCATCATCACCACTCTTGACTCCAATGCTTGAAAGCTTCAAAAAAGACTGTCCCCAACTATCAAAAAACCTATTTTGGTCATTTGCCAACTCGTCCACTATCTTCATTGTCCTTTCATTTTGAACCAAAACAGAGTCTGACTGGAATAGGCCCTTGTGGGCTAGGAGTTCTTTGTAGTAAATATTGTCAAATTGGAGGGGTGTTTGGGGATCATTGTTGACTGTAATTGACGAACTTGCCCCTGTTGGGCATTGTTTGGTTAGCTGGTTTGCATAGTCTTTGTCTAGAGATGTATCAATTAGTGTGAGACTGCCCTTCGGGCCGGATTTGAATCGGTCCATGAATGCATTGCAATGGGCCGACCCTATTGTGTGAGCTCCTGCAACATTCCCAAGACACGCATGTCTAGATCAGTTTATGCACATTTTAATTAATTTCAAAATGCCAATCAAACAAAATTTTAGAAGCCCTAATTTTTTTTTACTAGTTTCTACTATTTGCCTATAACGGTATACGTGCAAGCAAAAATTACATATGATAAACTTCTATCAACATCCATAAATAATAAATCATAGATCAGACCGAAGAAATTCATGGTAGGCTGATAGAGTATGATAGATTTTATTTTCTTTGGAATTAATGTTTACGTAATGGCATGACTCAATTTGACCCGTTTGTTATAATGAATATTTTATACTTACCAAACAGTGGTATTAACCCAAAATAGTTTCCACATTCATGGTTCACAGTTTCGAAATCACCAAGAACATCGTCTTTAGAAAAGTAAATCCCAAAAACATGATAACCATATACATTTTATAACAGGTCAGAAAACTCTATGGTGCAGGTCAATCTTTCCCAATGTGCAAGTCTTAACCGGTCACAGAACCTTAGGGTGCAAGTCAATCTCTCAAGGTGCAAGTCAGAGATCTTCAAAGTGCAAGTCGTTTTGTTCGAAGGTGCAAGTTAGTTCATCCAATGATGCAAGTCTTGACCAGTCAGGAAATCTCATAGTACAAGTCAATTTGTATCAAAGTGCAAGTCAAAAATATTCTCCAAGATGCAAGTTGTTTGTTCGACGGTGCAACTTAGTGCACCCTCATAAAATGTGTATGGTTACCATGTTTTTGAAAATTACTTTTCTAAGCTGTGTTCGGTTAGAAGTTCTCAAAATATTTTCTGAAAATTTTTGGAAACTTGTTTGGAAAATTTTTTTCCTAAACAATTTTATCTCTCTATAAAAGAAGAGAGAGAAAGAGAGCACCTCGAAAATACCAAAAAAAATTAACTCTCAAGAGTTAAATTTTTTTTGAAACACTTACACCAAACAACATTTCAGAGTTTTTTTCTCAAAAATCGTTTCAGAAACACTCAACCGAATATTTTTAGTAATTTCAATTGGAAACCAAGAAATTGAAAATTATTTTAAATCAGTACCACTATTTGATAATTTTCTCCATTTTATATATTTATACCCTTCCGATCAAGTTAACTTTTTGAAAGAAATATACATAATAATAAATAATTCGAATCATCGTTGTGGGCCTCAATTGGGACGAAAGAAACATGATTTGTCAGGGTATGGTGGATCAAGATAAGGGGCCTTTAATGCAACCATCCCAGTCACCAAACCAACTTGAAAACACAAATGCTTATAATAAATGCAGTGGAAATAGCTTCAAAAGGCAATTAATATAATCGTAAATGCAACCACTATACACGTAGCGATACGTTCTTGTCATAAACAGTACTGTGTCGTAGGGAGCAGACTCTACTCGGTTTTGCAGATTTACGAGAGCTGTAGTGTAACTTTTTATAGTGCGCGGGAAGAGCAAGAAAAATGGCGTAGTTTTAATTTTTTTATTGCACAAATTTTTTATTGCACAAATTGTTATCGAAAGGTATGTAGATCAAAACAATGTAGTTTCGAAAGTAAAGTGGACAAAACTATGTCGTTTGTCCGTACTACACGTGCACTACAGATAAGTGCACTATAACCTCCCTGAATTCCTTTTTGCAATGTACCTTGTTCCAATGATTTTTGGCCGTGATAATGCGAATCACAAATATCTTTACGCAAACACTTGCGTACACACTCATATGGAATGAAAACCTCGATCATGCATACTGTATGATGTGTAGTGTATGGACCTCGTACTAATGTGCGTGTGTTAGTATTTACGTAAAAATATTTGTGTCACCGATATCTTTGTTTTAGGATCATTGATCTTGCATAAATCTTTTCAAATGATTCAACAATAAAAAATTACAAAAACACTGTTAATTTTTAAAAAAAAAAAATCGTAGAGGGTTTGAGCTCAATTTTGTTAATTTCAAGATTGTGCTTGTCAAATCCTAGAAGGGTAACAAGGTCATTTAAAGACAACCCTTTCGAGGAGAAGAAGAATAAGTTTGGTTTTCGTGGCTCTGGCACGAGTGTTGTTGGTTTTTTTATCAGCAAAACCAAGATATATTATTGATAGAAGAAGAATGTACAAAAACTACCAAGAGATTGCGGTATGAGTGTTGATGCAATGGCGTATATAATATGAAAGGGTTTTGCGTACCTGAAAGGATAACAAGGTCATTTAAAGACAATCCTTTGGAGGAGAAGATCTTACTCATCTCATTCAGTGAAAAACTTGTGTCTACTATGTTTGGTCTCACGTTCGAAGCTGCAGAAACCCTCCCATCTCTCCTCCCTGTTGGAATCCGAATTTCTGGTCCGCCCGTCTGGTGAATTTTGGCACTGATCATTAGTATACACATACATACATAACATACATACAACTCTAATATAGTCTGGTTTAGTTTGATTTGGCCTTACGATTTTTTTACTAGAAATCAAAGCACCCGTGCTCTTTTTTTCTACAACACGTCATTGTCGTGTCATTCTGGATAGGTTTCTACAAGATATTTAATATGTAAAGTATTTTTGTATCGAGAGAGAGAAATAATATTACAATTTGTACGGCGTCTCGAGCAGCCAAAGCAAGGATATCAGCACAAGAAACAGTGAATGGACAAAAGATTTCAAGCACCCTCTTAGCTGAATCAATAACTGAGAATCCTCCAAGGGAAGTGTTAGCAGGATCGCTTCTCTCTGTTCCATTTCCTTCCAACAGCACCGATGCATCACAACCCTAGTAATTATTAACCAGGACACAACATATTATCAAACTCATCTGAAAAAATAATCAAATCAAAGCCTAAATTAGTAATTAATAATCAATATCACGATTTACAACTTCAAAAAGATTAATAATCTAAATTTAAAAAAAAAAACAATAACAAAAAATATGTATCCTGAATTATGTAGGAAACATGGACCAAAAAAATTCAAGATAATGTTTAAAAAATTTATCACGTATTCAAAAAGAAGTACATAAAATTTACCTCGAATGAAATACCTATTTGTCTCTATCTATCGGTGGGGAGGTACATGAAGATACAATATTGACCAATTTTACTCTTAGAATAAAATACATCATTTTTTTTTTCGATAGCTGAGTTATCTGGCCGATTTTGGGATTACTCTCAAATTAATGCCGACTAATCATCGAGGTCGTGAAGTTGATGATCGAAAAAATCTCCAATAACTCTAAAGATTGATTCTTAGCAACTCTTTCGTTCCACTAAACCAACCTAATAAATACATCAATGTCATGTCATATTGTTCGACTATGATACTACGGGTCGTTAATATGTAGTACCCAATACGACCGCCCAAAATTTACGTCTTCAATTTTGTAAAAATTATTTTCTTTTGCCGAGAAAAAAAAACTGAAAAGTTAGTTTTTAAATACCCCTTGTGAATTTTTTTCCCCTAATTCGACCCTTGAATGCAAATTCTAACTCTACGCCTCGTGGAAAACCATTGGATTTAGTCATTTTCAACCAAAAGACCAACTAAGATGACTTATTGTAAATCTAACCCTAATAGCAACCAATTGGATACATAAATCGACATTTACAACCTTGATTTTTGTTTATAAAAATTCCGTCTCTAAAACAGCAGTGAGATGAATTGCCGGGCCGACGTGATGCTGAAATAATGGGTCGAAAGCTGAGCGAGTCCTAGGATGAGTTGGGCTGTGTCAGCAGTGTGGACCTCTGTCACCTCGTAATGGCGAGCAAACCAAATGACGACCGACGAGACTGGAACAAGGGATCACAGGGTTTTGGAAATTGAAAGGTAGCCCAAATAGAAAAATACAAAGTTTTTGGAATGTCTTTGTTTAGGAAACCCTCATGTAAGAGAATAGCTTAACCCCAATGGGTTGTCCGAGTGGAGATTGGGGTGAACTATAAACCCAGACGTCCTAAGATCGAATCTCGACAACTGCAAATTTTGGGGCCACTGGAGGTTTGCCCGGTTGTTAACTTCAGAACCCCGAGAACTAGTCGGCATTAGGTGGGGGACCCCCTAACAATACCAGCTTGGTCCCCAAACCGTCCGGATACCTCGGTTATAAAAAAAAAAAGAGAATAGCTTAATTTGACAATACACAAATTAGAAAATGATCTTATGTTATTCACTTATTAAATTAGGACAGTTGATCACTTATAAATAACATATCATAAGGCAAAATCAAGTACGCTATCAACAGTTACAGTTACTATTGTGTTTTTGTTCTATACGTTCTAACTTAAGTATCAGAGTGTCTTCAAGCTGACAATGTCTGAATAATGCTAATTAGTTACTTCCTATGCAGGCTACAGGAACAACTTGGATATCAAAAACGAATCGAATCAAATTAGTGGATCTTTACCCGGGAAAACTCTATGTTAATTGTTAGCTAACATACATACTTGGAAAGTCATCTTAGCAATTCTCTTAGCAGGCAAAAGGAGTCGCTCTTTCCAGAAGTCATTTCAAGAGCAACACATTACTCTCTCTCTCTCTCTCTAACAATACTAGCGTACCTGAACAAAGCAGTCGTGGAAGAGCAAGCGGAGCAGCTTTCCAGGGATTGAAGGGTCCAAGTTAGAAGCTTGCCTAACCGAGTTTTTCACCATTAGTTCCACAGATGGGCATGAAGCTTCGTAGAAGTCAAAGGAGAGGCTGGAAGAAGAAGGAGGAAATAAACATACGATAACAAATACTATAAGGAAGTTCTGAAAGTGAGCCGTTTGGTAACAAACTGATGGATTTTTCCCCATATGAACATAGATGTTGTTTTCTGGCACAATTTGATCCTACTTTTATGGTGTAAAACCTCAAAGTTCAAACACCACGTACTACTAGCTTCTAGAGAGAGAGAGAGTAGAGAGAGTGAGCGATGGTGCAGAGTAGTGGTGACTGACTATTTTATTTGTGTAATATATGTGTATTAAAAGCTTCACTTATTCGGTTGGGTTGGAGGGTGGAAGGAGGTAGATGGGTTTTAATAATACACACTGACACTAGTACTGAAGTAGAAGAAGAAGAAGATGAGATTTCTCACAATTATAAGAACACTCCTTTTCAGCGAAAACTAGGTCTACTACTCCAATTGGTTTATGTAATTTGTCACTGGTGTCTGGTTTTTGCATGACTCGATCATTTGATTATTTTTTTATTTTTATGTGATTTTTTTTTTGCACTTCTATTTTTCGTCAATTTTTTATGAATTATTGGTTCGTCTCGATGCGATGTTTCATAAAAATATTAAATAATTGACCTAATTTGAAAAAAGTCCAAAAAAGACAAACAATCCAGAAATAACATTAATTTTTTTGTGTTTATTTGTTGGACCTTTTTTAGTTTTTGGACATAATTATGTACTTTTTAAATTATTTTCATCGAGACAGATCAATAATCTACAAAAAAATTGAGGTCAAAACAACAAATGTGAAAAAAATTGAATAGAGACAAAACATACTTACAAATAATTGGGTTAGGCCAAATGGACAACTCAAATAAAACATCTGTTTTCTGAAATAAATTTGTTTGATCCATTTTATCCCCCTTATGGATTAAGTTTCGTGCAGATCACCTCCCTGACTTTTGAACTTCGTCATGTAACTTCCAGATAATTTACATAAAATTTCCTTCATCTATGATCACTCAATTTCATTTAATTCCCTTTATCTTTTAATTTTTCTCATATACCTCCTGATCTTTCTAAATATAACGATCAACCCCTTTTGAATTGACACAGTTGGAAGAGAATAAGGTAAGCATTCATGTACGTCAATCCAAAAATGGTCGATCGTTATATTTGGAAAGATTAAGGGGTACAGCTACAGCGACAAAAGTTGTTTTACCATTGCAAATAGCTTCTACGATGACAGTGGTGTCTTTGCAACAGCTACAGAGACAAAAGTCTTTTTGCGTCAATAAGTTAGAGTCAAATTTACTTGCCATGGGAAGTGTAATTATTAGTGACAGTACCATACTATATAAAAAATAAAAATTATCGCCTTTTTTTGCGACAGATAAATTGCCGTCGCAAATGTGGTTTCAATGAAAAAGAAATTTAAAAATTATAGTCTTTTTGTGTCTGTCATTGTATTGTTGCAAATGTTGATAGTATTTTGGACGAGTTAGAACTCAATTGCTACGGTATTTCTTGTCTTAAATAACTATTTACTAGTCTTTTATTATGGATGATAAATTATTTTAGAAAATTTTAGTGGTTGTTTTAGAGAAAAATTCTATTCTAGTGACTGACTATTTTAGAATAGATGGATGGAAATTATTATCCTCTACGAACCAAAAAAAAGTTCACGAATAAGAAAACAAAAACAAAAAATGCAAGCGAGAAAATGTGCATAATAACTATATTGTACTACAACTACTCCAAACTGCATGTCGTCTTTTCTCATTTCCTAAAAACAACTTCACTTCAAATGTAGAACATACATTCGTCTTATACTCATGTCCGGTGGTTTCTAATAAAATGGTAGAGACACTATCAGTCGCTTCTTTTGATAAAATACAATTAAGTAAACTACCACGCAAATAGAAATGACAATCAGTCATCAGAATACTTAGAACAACAAAGAGCACAAAATCGTGAACGCTATTACAAATGACGTGGTGCGCCACAACGTTAACTTGGTGTCTGCAAATGTAACCTTTGAAAATGGCCACTTGCACAATTATGATATGTCCTTTAACGAAATGACCTTGCATTGGCAACTAGAGTTGACTCATGATAACCCTTTTGGTTTTCGTCAGCATGACCAAATTCTGTTGCATGGCAAGTATTAGTCGGAACCAAATATGACTGTTTAGATTTTTTGTCTTTTAGTGTAATTGTAATCTAGGTTGTAGACAATTACACAGCATGTAATTAGAAGACATAAATTTGGTGTTGAAAAAGAAGTCCTTCATTCGGGAAACTTTTTAGAAAAAGTTCATTGTACACCGGTAGTGTCCATACTTTTTTGAGACATTGTATCGCTTTTGGAAAGTTGCACTTCTATTTGTATTTAACTATTTGTTGTGGAAGAGTCTTTATGTGAAATATCATAAAGAATTCATCAATAGTCGCCGAAAACAAAACCGCTCTAAGATGGTACAGATGTACCATGAAACGATTTCTCATGGGCATAGAACAGAGCCAGACATACTAATGGTATGTGTATGCCAACAAGAAATACTTTAATGGTATAGCTGTAACTTCTCAAAGCGATTTTGTTTTTGGTGATTGTTAATGAGTCATTATGATGTTTCAAATAAAGGTTCCTCCAAACAAACACCTCAATACAAATAGAAGTACATCTTACTAAGTGATACAATGTCGGTGCACAATAGACTTTTTGGAAAAAGTCTTTCCACGCCAAATTTATATCTTCTAATTACATCCGCATTTCTCAGTCAATGGGGGAGAGGCTGACGCGTGCCTTCTCAGAGGAGGAAGTATGGGAGATCATAGCTAAGTCAGATGGGAATAAAGCGCCGGGGCCAGATGGTTTCAATATGACGTTTTTCAAGGAGTGCTGGCAATTGGTCAAAAGAAATGTTATGGGCTTCTTTTCTGATTTTTTCTTGAATGGTAAGCTTGTAAAGGGGTTAAACTCAGCGTTCATTACTCTAATCCCTAAAATCCCTAACCCTTCTATCCTCTCTGATTATCGGCCTATCAGCCTTATTGCGAGCGTTTACAAAGTGTTAGCCAAAGTTTTGGCTGGTAGGTTGGCCCAAACTCTGCCTTTTCTGATAGGGAGTTCTCAATCAGCTTTCGTGGGAAGTAGGGGTATTCAAGATGGTGTGTTGATTGCAAACGAGGTGATTCATGATTGGAAAAGGAGAAGGAAGAAGGGGGTGGTGGTTAAATTGGATTTTGAGAAGACCTACGACAATCTCAATTGGAATTTTGTTATGCAAGTTATGAAGAGCTTAGGTTTCCCCTATAAGTGGCTTTCCTGGATCAAAGAATGTATTTCAACGTCCAGGCTCTCTGTTCTTGTTAACGGTTCACCTACTGAGGAATTCAATATGGAGAAAGGGGTCAGACAAGGGGATCCGCTGTCTCCATTCTTGTATATCTTGGCTGCAGAAGGACTCAATGTTCTTTTTACTAGAGCGAGCAATCTAGACCTAATTACAGGGGCCAAATTGGGAGAACTTTCGGGTCCTATCACTCATCTCCAGTTCGCTGATGATACCATGCTTTTTTGTGAGGGAGATTTAGAGGAATTCCGGGTAATTAAGAGAGTTCTCAGGGGTTTTGAGATAATCTCAGGCCTTAAGATCAACTATCAGAAATCCTCGGTCTGTGGGGTAGGTAGGGAGGAGACTTTCCTTGCTGGCTGTAGCAGGATTCTTAATTGCAAGATATCCTCCCTCCCTTTTCAGTACTTGGGTATCCCTTTAGGGGCTAATCCCCTTAGAGTGTCCACCTGGGAACCTGTGTTGGCTAAATGCAGATCCAGGTTGGGCTCTTGGAAAAGGAAGTTTCTCTCAGCAGGGGGTAGGCTTACCCTTATCAAGGCGGTTCTAAGTAACCTTCCTATATACTACTTATCCCTTTTTAAGATTCCAGCCAAAGTTGCCTCTGAAATCGAAAGGATTCAGAGGAATTTCTTATGGGGGGGTGCTGGAGGAGATAAGAAGATTCCCCTAGTCAAGTGGGAGGCAGCTCTCAGGCCTAAGTCTCAGGGGGGCCTTGGGATCATCAATTGCAGGGTTATGAATAATGCTTTACTTCTCAAATGGTGGTGGAGGTTTGCGAGAGAAAAAGACTGTCTTTGGAGACAGGTGGTGTGCGATGTGAACAGGATTCAGAGGGAAGCCTGGCTCCCAAATGAAGGGCTGCCAAATAGAGGCTCTCCTCTCTGGCGAGGTATCACTTCTATTCAGACTAAGGAACCATTGGCTTTTGATACCTTCAGAAATTACCTAAGGGTCAGAGTGGGGAATGGGGAAAATACTAGACTGTGGGTGGACTGTTGGGATCCGGATGGCCATCTATGGTGTACAAAATTCCCACGTATATTCAGACTCGTAGTGGACAAACAGTTGAAGCTGGCGGGCCTTTTCACTGGGGAAAGATTGGAGGAAAGCCTTAACATTAGAAGACCCTTATATTCGTGGGAAAGGGGAGAGCTCCAAGATCTTATTGCTAGATGGCAAATGCTGGGCATTCAACGGACTGACAGAGGAGATGATATAATGTTCAGAATTGGGTTAGGGCAACTTTATTCGGTGAAGGGGATGAATGATCTTATCCATGCTGGGAGAGGCCAGACTACACCTGAACCTCCCTCCTGCATATGGAAGGCTAAGTGTCCTCCTAAGGTTGCTTTTTTTACCTGGTTAGCGTGGAAAGGTAGGGTTAAATCAGGGGAGACCCTTTTCCTGAGAAGAATCATTCCTCATACCCAAGCCTTGTGTGTGTTTTGTGAGCAGGTCGTGGAGTCGCAGGATCATATGCTGGTGCATTGTGACCCAGTTTGGAGAACCTGGGGTGAAGTGATAGCGTGGTGGGACATTAATTGGGCTACTCCCAGTACAGTTTCGGATTTACTCACCTGGTGGTCAGATTGGTCGGTGAGAAGAAAGTCTGATCCGTGGCCTCTTCTGGTTTGGAGGGCCATTCCAGGGTTGCTGATCTGGTCTATCTGGATTTCAAGAAACAAAGCTAGATTCAGCAATTCGAAACCAAATTGGGGTATCTTTGTAGAGGCGTTCAAAGTTAAACTCTTTACCTGGGTGCTGGATCGGTTGGAGGTCAAACCATTCTCCATTGCGGACATTGCGTACAACTTGAAGGGCTTCGTCCATGGCGGCTTGCTCCGAGCCAGACCAGTGGGGAATCAGAGATTGGGGGGTTAGCTTCAGGAGTGCTGTGGTCGTTTAGGGCGATCAATTAGGGCTTGTTCTGGTTTTGGGATGGGTGGGTAGGTGGTGTATTGATGTCTGTTTTCATGTTCCGGTTGGGTCCTCACCAACCTTTCTTCACTCTTTTGTACCATCTCAGTTTCTATTGAATCTTATTTTATCTTTCAAAAAAAAAAAAAAATATAGTTGTCAACAACCTGGACTACAATCACAATAAAAAATGGGAAAAAATTTAAGTAGTCTTTTTCCATGTATCAAAATTTAGTCATGCTAACGAAAATCAAAACGGTCACCGCAAGTCAACTCTAGTTTCTAATGCAAGGTCATTTCATCAAAGGATATTCCATAATTGTGCAAGAAATTTTGATACAAGTGGCCATTTTCATAGGTTCTATTTGCCAACACAAACTACATGTAGACATTGTATCGCACCACATCATCTGTGATAGCACTCGTGATTTTGTGCTCTTCGTTGTTCCAACCATTCCAATGATTGATCGTTATCGCCGTTTTGCATGGTTTCTTGAGAGGACAATAATGTTCCATATGAAGATAATTTCTTAGAATGTAAGGGGTTTAGGAGAAAGTCTTAAAGAAAAGATTCTTGAATAAGCTTGTGAAATGCAAACTCCCTGACATGTTACTCATTTAGGAAGCCAGTGTGGACATAATTGAATTCAACGTTGTGGAACAAATATGGGTAACACTGAAATAGTGTATGCAGTAGCTTAGGTTGAAGGGACATCAGGGCATTTGTAGGCTATGTAGAACACAAACTCCTTTCAAATGGAAAGTGTAGAAATCCATAAACACTACATCCTCCTCAACAGCTCATGGAAGAGAACCTCCCAATGTGCTAATATGAACGTTATGTACCTAATGAGGATTCCAAACATAGAGAGCTACGGCAAGATTTCTCCAACTCAAGATCAGGTCTTCCATTGCATGGTGTATAGAAGGTTATTACAATGACATTAAATATGTTCCTATAAAAAAAATGACATTTATAAATATGTTGTGGAAAGGACTAGATGCACAAGAGTGGTTAGAAGCATGAGACAATTTGAGGATTCATTAACTCGATAGAACTAGTTGACATCCAAATGCAAGACAGAAAATTCACATGGTCTAACCTGTAAGCACAACCAACATAGAGTAGAATTGATAGGTTTTTGGTGTCACCAGACTGTATAAGCAAGTTCAAACTGGTGGTTTGGAGCCTCCCTGGGCCAATTTTCAATCTCAACCCTATATTGCTAGCCGATAACAACAGAGATTGAGGCCCAAAGCCCTTACGGTTCCTTGACATTTGAATTTCCAAACCATCTTGCAAAAAGATAGCTAAAGCTGCTTGGGAACGAGAAAAGGCAACGGATGGGCGGGAATCCGAATGCTAAAGAATTGTAAACAATTAAAAGGAGTCTCAAATAATGGAACAAAGAGGAATTTAGGCTGGTGGTATTCAATCTACAAAAACTAGAAGACAATCTCCATCAAATGGACATTCTGAATGAGATCGGACCCTTGTCTTGTTAGCAGATAAAAGAAAAAAAAAAACAAGGACTAGATTCTGGGACATGTCAAAGCTAGTTGAGAACTTCTGGAAGAAGAAATCAAGGATACGTTGGCTACAAGTGGGTGATAAAGATACAAAAAAAAAAAATCAAGTAATGGAACACAACAACTGGCTGTGTTGAGACCTAACAAGGAAGATGAGGAAGAAAAACAAGAATTCAAATATGTTCAGTTAGGACTTTTTGTTCCCTTAGAAGTATCAATCTACTAAACTTGAGCAGATAGAGACTACTAAGAAAAAGAAAAATTCCTAGCTCAACATCTCTAAATTCTTTCTTTTCTTTCTCATCTACCTTGCTCGGTCTCAACAAAGCCAGATATACTAATGATATTTTTATGCCAACGAGAAATGTTTTAATGGTATATTTGTAGCATCTCTAGGCGATTTTATTTTCAATGACTGTTGATGAGTCATTATGATATTTCAGATAAAGGTTCCTCCAAACAAACACCTCAATACAAATAGAAGTGCAGCTTACCATAAGCAATAGAATGTCTCCAAGAAATATGTCCATTACAATGTGCACAATGGACTTTTTTGAAAAAGTCTTACCACGCCAAATTTATATCTTCTAATTAAATGTTGCTTAGTTTTCTACAACCTGGACTACAATTACATCGAAAGACGGAAAAAAATTTAAACCGTCACTTTCCATGTAGCAGAATTTAGTCATGCTGACGGAAACCAAAATGGTCATCGCAAGTCAACTCAAGTTCCCAATGCTAGATCATTTCCTCAAAGGGCATACCATAATTGTGCAAAAAAATTTAATACAAGTGGCCATTTTCGGAGGTTCCATTTGCCAACACCAACTACATGTAGCCAGTGTGGCGCACCACGTTGTCTGTGATAGCACTAAGGATTTTGTGCTCTTCGTTGTTCCAACCATTCCGATAACTAATCGTTGTCTCCGTTTTGCATGGTTTCTTGGAGGACAATAATTTTCCGTATAAAGATAATTTCTTAGAATGTAAGGGGTTTAGGAGGAAGTCATAAAGAAAAAATTCTTGAATAAGCATGTGAAATGCAAACTCCCTAACATGTTACTCATTTAGGAAGCCAATGTGGAAGTAATTGAAGTCGACGTTGTGTAAGTAATTGAAGTCGACGTTGTGGAACAAATATGGGGTAACACTGAAATAGTGTATGCAGTAGCTTAGGCTAAGTGGACACCGGGGGTGTTTGGTTTATTAGTTATGTAGAACACAAACTCCTTTCAAATGGAAAATGTAGAAACCCGTAAACACTATATCCTCTTCAACAGCTCATGGAAGAGAGCCTTCCAATTTGCTATTATGAACATTATGTCTCTAATGAGGATTCCAGACATAGAGAGCTATGATAGGATTTCTACATTTGTAAGCTATGCCAGGTTATTCTCCAACTCAGTAGCAGGTCTTCCAATCCATGGTGTATAGGAGGTGATTAAAATTAAATTAAATTTGTTGCAAAGAGGACTGGATGCACAAGAGTGATCAGAAGCATGAAATAATTTGAGGATTTTATTAACTCAATAGAACTAGCTTACATCCCAATGCAATGCAAAAATTCACATGGTAACCTGCAAGAACAGCCAACAAAAAGCAGAATTTATATGTTTCTGGCATCACTGGATTGGTTAAGCAAGTTCAAACAGGTGGTTTAGGCCCTCCCCGGGCCTATCTAATCATAGCCCCATATTGCTAGCTGATCACAACAAAGACTGGGGCCCAAAGTCGTTTAGGTTCCTAGACATTTCGCTTTCCAAACCATCTTGCATGAGGATAGCTCAAGCTGCATGGGAAGGGGAACAGGTCAACGGGTGGGAAGGAATCAGAATGGTGAAGAAGTTGCAGGCAATTTAAAGGACTCTCAAACAATGGAATAGAGTGGAATATAGGCATGTGGGATTCAAAGTGCAAAAACTAGAAGACAAACTCCATCAACTGGACATTTTAGTGAGATCAGACCATTATCTTCTGAGGAGATCAACGAAAAATAAAACACAAGAACTGGATTCTAGAACATGTCAAGGCTAGTTGAGAACTTATGGAAGCAAAACTGAATGATACATTGTCTACAAATGGGTGATAGAAATACAAAAAAAGAAATTCAGCAATGGCTAACTAGGGGTGAAACAAAAAACCGACGAACCGAAAAAACCGAAAAAAATCGACCGGAATTTTCGGTCCTCTGCCGGTCCAGAACTCCGTTCGATTTGTTTCAGTTCTGCCCGTAAAAAATATTCGATTTTCGGTTCGGGGTCGGTTATCTCATATTCAGTCCAGATCGAACCAAACCAAACCGAACCGAAACCAAGTAGAAGACCGAACCGAACCAAATGGACCAGTGTTGACCGAACCGAAAACTATTACTATTGTGGACCAAACCATTCTAATCCTAAAAGTCTAAGGGCTTATACTGCATTTTTATGGCCAAAATTTTATTTTACAAGTTTTTATATGGCCGAAAATTATTACAGACCCAGATTCAAGCCCAACTCAGAAAAAAATTGAAAAAATCGAAAAACCCGACCAGACCGAAAGCCCTGAACCGACTTCGGTTTATCATTTTTTTCGATCGGGGTCGGTTCTACCGGCACCCTCTCCGAACCAATCGGTTCGGTCCGTTGTGGCCGGAAAAACCGACCAAACCGAACCGATTTCACCCCTATGGCTAACAATAGATTCATGAGGAACGTAATTCACATCATCAAAGTTCAAGATAACATAATTGATGAACCTACTATGATGAAACAAGAAACAATTGAATACACAACGAAGCCTAAATTGAAGTGTCACTTCCCAAAAACTCTACAGCAAATGGAGATCACATTACTGGAATCACGGATTGAACAAATGGAGATTTTGGCAGCTATAAAGGATTGTCATAGCCTTAAAGAATCAAGGGGCAGATGGATTTAACTTCTCCTTCATGAAGAAAGCATGGAAGTTCGTGTAATCAGACCTTATGGATTTTTTCTTTGAATTTCATTCACGAGCCAAGCTGCCATAAGGTATTCAAGAATCAGGGCCAGATGGCTTTAACTTCTTCTTCATGAAGAAAGCATGGAAGTTCATGGAATCAGACCTTATGGATTTTTTCTTAAAATTCCATTCACGAGCCAAGTTGCCATAAGGTATTACCTCAAACTTTGATTGCCTTGATCCCTATATGAGATTGTCCAATTGGCCCACTAAACTTTAGGTTTATTTGGAATGATGGGGTGTTTCTATAAGATTCATGCAAAGGTATTGGCCAAAAGGTTTCAATCTGTTTTGCACATCATCACTAGAACCCCACAGGCTACATTTGTTAGAGGTAAACAAATATTGGATGGAGTCTTCATTTCTTATGATGTCATACATCAATGGAAACAAAAACCAAATGGGCATGGGGATTTAATAGTCAAAATAGATTTTCAAAAAGCCTATGATTGTGTCAACTGAGGATTCCTAATCCACCTGCTAAAGAAATTAGGTTGCGAGGATAAATGGCGTGGTTGGAACCAAGAATGGATTTCATCCACTTATTTGACTATCCTAATCAATGGCTCTTTCTCCTTTGATTTCAAACCATAAAGAGGCTTGAGACAAGGAGACCCAATCTCCCTTTTTTTATTTGATGTGGTAGCTGAAGCCATGAATATCTTGTTTGAAAGAGCCATGCAATTGGGCCTGATTAGAGGTGTCAAGGTTGGGGACAATGGCCAATGCATAAGCCATCTCCAATTGGCTGATGACACTCTGATCTTCTGCAAAAATGAGAGATATCAAAAGAATAATGAGATTGTCGTAATTTGGTTACATAGAGGAGTAACAAACAAAAGGTAGTGGCATTGTTTGGTTAGCTGGAGGAAGATTTCAAAGCCAAAAGAATGTGGAGGGTTGGGGATAAGGTGTCCCCTACATATGAATATTGCCTTACTTTTGAAATGGTGGTGGAGGTTTGGGGTGGAAAAAACAAGTCTATGGAGGATAGTTATTTGCGATGTGTATAAGGTTCCTGCTGATGAATGGACACCAAATCCTGTGATATCTTCAGTTGGCTCCCCTGTATGGAAAGGGATCCTCAGGGTTAAAATCCTCAATCATA
Source organism: Arctostaphylos glauca (assembly GCA_019985065.2). Lineage (NCBI taxonomy): Eukaryota > Viridiplantae > Streptophyta > Magnoliopsida > Ericales > Ericaceae > Arctostaphylos > Arctostaphylos glauca. The sequence goes on from JAHSPW020000010.1 coordinate 3,931,197, forward strand.
ACCCCTTTCTGAAGTTCTCAAAGAATATAATCCTCAAGGTGGGTAATGGCGAAACTATTCAATTCTGGAATCATGTTTGGGGACCATCAAGCCAACCTCTCAGCTCCCAGTATCCCAGGCTATATCAGCTAGCAACAGATAAAAGAATTAACTTGGCTTCTTTGAGAAATCAGTCGCATTTGTTAGAGAGAATTCAGTTTAGAAGAAGGCTTTATAGCTGGGAAAAGGAGGACCTTGCGTCTATTGTAAGTACTTGGGAAAACCTGGGGATCCTTTTTACTGATAGAGAGGATTCCATGAAGTGGAAAGGCAGGGGGAATCAAGCTTACTCAGTCAAAGAGATGTGTTATGTTATGGCAGAATGTGATCAGAGCCATCTCCAGGCTCCCCCCTCGTGTGTGTGGGTCAAGGATTGTTCCCCAAAAGTTCAGTTCTTTACTTGGTTAACATGGATGGAGAGTGTCAAAACAGGGGCCTTGTTAATGTCCAGAGGCTTGTTGAATACCCAGGATGCACTGTGTAGGTTCTGTAATAGGGAATTGGAAAGGCAAGATCACCTATTTCTGTTTTGCAGGGAAGTATGGCTCATTTGGTGTAAGTTTCTGTCATATTGGGGTATCTCTTGGGTGCCCCCTCAATCCATCAAAGATCTCTTGTCATGGTGGTCTAGCTGGAAGATCAAAAGATCAGCTAGTGGGCTGTCAAAGACGTTGTGGTTTTCTCTTCCCTCTATGATTCTATACTCAGTGTGGAGAGCTAGGAATGACTTGATCTTTAGGGGAAGGAGCATCAGGTGGAATGCATTGCAGGAGCAAATTAAGTTCAAGTGGATCCAATGGGCGTGTTGGCAGCAAGATAGGCATCATCATCAAATCTCCACCTATATGTACAATATTTCTGGTGTCATCACTGGAAGGGATTTGGCCTAAGTCTGTGGATGTTTTTTCAGCTTCTGGGTTCTCTAGTTGGAGGGGTTCTGGCCTTACTCTCTGAAAGGAAGTTCAGCTTCTGAATTAGGTGTATAAAGTTCTGTCTTATGATCTTCTAAGCTTTCTGGTAATTCTATATATAATAATCTAGGGTTGAAGGTTTGGTCGGGGTTGTTGTTGGGTTGGCAGTGTCCTCAGCCTTAGTTTGGCTGTGCCTCTATTGTAATTCCTTTGTAAATTCTTCTTCTCTATAAAATTTCTTCTTTTCCTTTCAAAAAAAAATTGTTTAGTGCTGAAGCAAACTTTAGAGGAACGGCCAAGGGACTTTGTGAACTTCTTTGGCTTAGAAGGCTATTAACCAAGATTGGTTATACATCTAACTCTGAAATGAATTTGTTCGGCGATAACAAAGCAACAATAGAGATCCCCCATAACCCGGTTCAACATGATTGTACCAACACATTGAGGTGGATAGACATTTTATCAAACAAAATCTTAAAGAAAAAGCCATTCAATTTCCGTTTATCAGGTCAGAAGATCAACTAGTAGATATGCTTACGAAGGCTATTTCTAGTAAAATCTTTCACGTCTCACTAAACAGGTTGGGCATCAAAGACATTTGTACACCAACTTGAGGGGAGTGTTGGCATGAGTTGTACATTCCATCTATTTAGAATGATTATAGGAATAATTAGTTACCTAATTTGTTGTAATTAGTTACCTTATTTCCTCTAAATTTCATGTAATCTGAGCAGCCTGATCACTAGCCTAAGATAGAGTTTTTTTTTCCTTAATTGGTTAGGTCCTTCACGGAATCACTAATGTTTATAATTGATATGCCTTTATGAATTATATACAAGAAAGAATTCAAACCTTTCTTTGTTTTATCAAATGCGTGTGCTCGTAAAATTAAATAAAATTATGTACTTATTGATTCGTGGGATTAAACTCATGATATAACACACTTAATGAATAAGAGAAAGAAATACATAGGATTTTTTTATTTGTAAAGGGAGCAAAACAACATACCCAATTCATAGTATTGAAAAGAAATTTGCGTCCCAAAACAACTTTTGACTTCTGAATACAGAGAATGCTATTATATGTTACTCAAACTATTGAGAGAAAAATAGAAGGAAAAAATTATGCAATTAGTGATGTTAAGTTCAAAATGACGAACCTTGAATATAATTGCACAATGGTGTTAGGAAATGATTTGAGAATGGAATTGTTATGTCATGTTTGATGAAAAAAAGTACAACAATATAGTAGGATAAAAAAAAAAAAAGTGAATGCAGACTCTCTAGTATGAAAATAACTTTAAAAAAATGCACAATAAAATATGATGTTTGGTAGAACTAGTGTTTGATTCGTAGGGTTATACTCATTCTATGGGAAGCCTGAAGAGGATTATCATATTTTTTTTCTCACCATTTCTTGCCAGCCAAAGGGCTGTCAAGCAAAACTATGACACAGAGAAAACAAATTAAAAAAATTACCCAGTTGATTACTCCAAACCAAAAAATTAGAAAGGCTATTTTCAATAAAAAAAAACAAAAAACAAAATAGCAAATCGGAAGACCTTAGATGACATTATGATCAACTGTATTGAAAATCTACATGTATGTGAATGAATTCCATTTTCAAGATTGAAGGAGAGATAAAGAGAACCTTATTTTCTAGATTTTCTTTCAAAATCAAGATGAGAAAATTTTGGCCTTTGAGTTTTGATGAATGGTTGTTTTGATTTCAGGGACAATTTTAAGTTGGGAAATTTGGTTAGCCTAATTTTGGGTTTAAGATTAGAAAGTTTTGATGTGCACTTTGCTCTTTTGTGTGGTTCATATGCACACATGCAGTTTTACAACTGCTCGAAGTTGTAAACATTTAATTTTTTTTTCGACCTTAATTTTATATAATTAATTGTCCTTATAGTCTTTTTGATCATTGAGTTTGAGGTTAATTAAACTATCCTAACACCTTTTTCCATGGGGTTTGTTGGAAAAGGGAAAATGTGAACGAACCTCAATCTAATGTTGACGCCAAAAAGTGCTCTCTTTATAATAGTAATAGCCCCAATCTAATATTGATGCGCATCAATCTAGCATTGGTGTCAAAAAAAGTGTGCTCTTTATAATAGTAATAGCCTCACTTTAATGTTGACGTCAAAAAAGTGCTCTAATATATATACATATATAACTCTAGTCCGTCTCTTCTCTCTTTTTTTTATATATACATCACATCACATGTATCGCACTGGATGTTGCACCTAATCTTTTTGTTTGGCATATCATCATCAAATAGAAAAACCTAACAGGGCTAATAAAAAAAAAAAAACCAACAGGATTTCACACATAGGAGCACAATTATGATTAAACCAAATTTGCAGCAAATTAATAAAAAAAAAATACTATGCAATACACATCACAGAATTATTAAAACTCCCTTCAAAATCCAAGTGAAAAAAAAAAAAACAAAAGCAACATTTTTTACTATGTCATCTCTGTCTTCGGTCTAAAATTAAAACGTGATGGATAAGAATCTAATCCATGGCCATCGCAATTGCAACCGCCATCTCCGATCTGGAATCAACGAGATAGGTGAGTGAGACTAGCGTTTTCCATCACCATCTCAATCATCTCTTACTAGAGATGTCGATTGGGCACGGCCATCAAATAGTATGACTAAGCAGAGAGTGAGAGAGAGTTTAAGAATAACGAAGATGAAGATTTGGGGGAGACAAAGTGAGATTGTGGGAGACTTGGAGATTGGATTCCATCGGAGATATGTATATATCGGCCTCAATTGATTGGGTGGTGTTGGATATTTTGAAGAGCAATACTACTAACACATCACGTTGTACATCAAATTATACATCATATCTATGTGGCATCCACTAATTTAAACACATACCAAAAAGTCATGGAATCCTCTTTTATATTTTGTCTTATAATGATATGTCATGTAGGCTTGATGTACAACTTGATGTTAGTGAAAGTGAAACTAATCAAGAATGGGGGCAAAATTGACAACAAACAATTGTTTTGCGGATCTAGAAGAGATCAAAAAAGTCCCTCATTCGAGACACTATTCTTAAAAAGTCCATTATACGCTCTGTAATGTATAATGTACAAACTTCTTCAAGACATTGTATTGCTTTTTGGAAAGCTACACTTCTGTTTGTATTTAGCTGGTCATTTTGGAAGAATCTATATGTCAAACATCATAAGGATTCATCAATAGTCACCAAAAACAAAACCACAATGAAATGATACAGATACACTATGAAAGCACTTCTGATTGGCATAGACATGACCTTAGTATATCTGGCTTTGTTGAGATCGAAAGATGGATGAGGAAGAAAAGCAAGAATTCACACATCTTGAGTTTGGACTTTTGCTTTTTCTCAGCAGTCTATATCTACTAAATTGGCATTTCAGTAGATCAAGACTACTAAGAAAAAGCAGAAGTCCTAACTCAACATATCGAATCTTTACTTTTCTTTCTCATCTGTTTTGCCCAGTCCCAACACCGCCAGATATACCAAGGGCATCTCTATGTCAATGAGAAATGTTTTCTTGGTATATCTGTAGCATCTGGCGATTTTGTTTGGTGATTGTTTATGAGTCATTATGATATTTAAGATAAAGATTCTTCCAAAACAAACAACTCAATAAAAATAGAAGTGCGCCTTATCATGCATAAGCGATAAAATGTCTCCAAGAAATATGTACATTACACGGTGTACAATGGAATTTTTAAAAAAAATCCCCTAAAGGACATACTTTTTCTTACCACAACAAATTTATATCTTCTAATTACATGCATCATAGACTACCTTCACAATAAATGACCAAGAAAACACAATTTTAAACCTTGCTTGCCATGGAGCAGAATTTAGTCATGTTGACAAAAACCAAAACAGTCATTTTCCATCAGCTCTAGTTCCCAATGCAAGGTCATTTCATTAAAGGACATACCATAAATGTGCAAGAAATTTCGATGCAATCAGCTATTTTCAAAGGTTCCATTTGCCAACACCAACTACCTGTAGACAGTGTGGCGCACTATGTCGTTTGTGATAGCACTCACAATTTTGTGCTCTTCGTTGTTCAACCACCCTCATGACTTATCTTTGCCGCCATTTTGTTGGTGTCTTGAGAGGATAATAATTTCCATATAAAGATGATTCCTTGGAATGTAAGGGGTTCAGGAGGAAGTCTAAAGAAAAGATTGTTGAACAAGCTTGTGAAATGCAAACTCCCTGACATGTTACTTATTCAGGAAGCCAAGGTGGAAGTAATTAAAGTCAATGTAGTGGAACAAATATGGGATAACACTGAAATGGTGTATGCAGTAGCTTAGGGTGAAGGGACATCAGGAGGTTTATTGGCTATGTAGAAACCCATAAATACTACGTCCTCCATAGGGACTCATGGAAGAGAACCTTCCAATGTGTTATTATGAACATTTATGCCCCTAAGTAAGATTCCAAAAGTAGAGGGCTATGGGAGGACATTCTCCATTTATACCCCTAATGAGGATTCCAAATGTAGAGAGTTATGGAAGGACATTCTCCAACTCAAGAGTACGTCTTCCATTCCATGGTGTACATGAGGTGATGAAAACAAAATTAAATATGTTGTGAAGAGGATCGGATGCACAAGAGTGGTCAGAAGCATGATAGAATTTGAGGATTTCATTAACGCAATGGAATTATTTGACAACCCAATATAATGCAGCAATTTAGATAGTCTAACATGCAAGCACAACCAACACAGAGCAAAATTGATAGGTTTTGTGCATTACTAGATTGGTTAAGCAAATTCAAACTGGGAATAGAAGTAACCAAATCAAGACAAGGTATATTTCTTTTCCAGAGAAAATATGTGTTAGATTTGTTATCCGAAGTGGGAATGATTGATCGCAAGCCAGTTGACACACTAATTGTTCATAATCACAAACTTGGAGAACATCCAAATCAGGTGCTTGCTAATAAAGAGAGGTATCAAAGATTAGTAGATAAGCTAATCTATTTATCGCACACTCATCCAAATATTGCTTATGTTGTTAACATAGTAACCAATTCATGCACAATCCTAGTGAAGATCATATGATTAAGGTAATTCAGATACTTTGTTACTTAAAATCTGCTCCAGGAAGAGGACTCATGTTTTCTAAGAATAAATATCTCAATATTGATAGTTACACTGACGCTGATTGGCAAGGGTTGTGTCTGATAGAAAATCCACATCCGATTGCTTTACCTTTGTTGGTGGTAATTTGGTCAGATGGAGGAGTAACAAACAGAAAGTAGTGGCATTGTCTAGTATTGAAGCAGAATTTAGAGGAATGGCCAAGGGACTTTGTGAACTTATTTGGCTTAGAATGTTGTTTACCGAGATTGGTCATACACCTAACTCCGAAGTGATTTTATTCTGCTATAACAAAGCAACAATAGAGATCTCCCATAACCCGGTTCAACATGATTGTACCAAACACACTGAGGTGGATAGACATTTTATCAAACATAATCTTGAAGAAAAAGTCATCCAATTTCCGTTTGTCAGGTCAGAAGATCAACTAGCAAATATGCTTACGAAGGCTATTTCTAGTAAAAGCTTCCACATCTCACTAGACAAGTTGGGCATGAAAGACATTTATACACCAACTTGAGGGGTTGTGTTGGCATGAGCTATATATTCTATCTATTTAGGGTGATTATAGGAATAATTAGTTACCTGATTTGTTGTAATTAGTTACCTTATTTGCTATAAATTCCATGTAATCTGGGCAGCCTGATCACAAGCCTGAGATAGGGTTTTTTCCTTAATTGGGTAGGTCCTTCACGGAACCACTAATGTACATAACTGGTACGCCTTTGTGAATTATATACAAGAAAGAATTCAAACATTTCTCTGTTTTATCAAATGTGTGTGCTCGTAAAATTAGATAGAATTATGTACTTATTAATTTGTGGGATTGAACTCACGATATAAGACACTTAATGAATAGGAGAAAGAAATACATATGACTTTTTTATTTGTAAAGGGAGCGAAATGACATACCCAATTCATAATATTGATGAGAAATTTGCATCCCAAAACAACTTTTGACTTTTGAATACAGAGAATGAAATCATGAGCAACTCAAACTCAAACTATTGAGAGAAAAATAGAAAGAAAAAATTGTGTAACTAGTGATGTTAAGGTCAAAATGGTGAACCTGTACAATGGTGTTAGGAAATGATTTGAGAATGCAATTGTTATGTCATGTTTGATGAAAAAAATATAACCAGATAGTAGGATAGAAAGAGAGTGAATGCAAACTCTCTGGTATGAAAAAAACTTTAAGAAAATGCACAATAAAATATGATGTTTGGTAGAACTAGTGTTTGATTCGTAGGGTTATACTCATTTTAGGGGAAGCTTGAAGCATCTTTTACCAAGATAGGATTATCATTTCTTTCTTTTCTCACCATTTCTCTCACCCAGCCAAAGGGATGCCAAGCAAAAGTATGATGAGGAGTGTTAGGCAAAAATTCGATCTTTAACATAATCTCACTTACATAAATAGTAAGTTTTTATTATGTAGGTCGGACCCATTCAAAATATAACATATTTCTTAATTACATCTTTTGATAAAAGAAAACCTTTTGATTCCAACTATGGTAGGTTTAAGAGCTAAATAAATAAATAACATGGAGTTTATTTATTTTGGCAAATGAACATTGGAGTAACAAAAGATTGTAAGAAAACGGCATCACTGCTAAAAAGAAAGCATCCCAACTAGGTTGGCACTCAATCCTTAGCCAATCATATGCCATCCACATTCAAATAATGTATACTAATTGTGACTGAACCCATATAGTGGGTTGCCTACGTATCCGAGTCGAGAATGAATTTGGACTGGAATCAAGTCAAATCGTAGTTCTAATATTTGTAAAATATTTTGATGTTTGGGTGAAGAATTAAGGTTCACCCATTTAAAATTACAACTGAACCCATATAAATGGATTGCCTACGTATCCGATTTAAATCGGAATCAAGTCGATACGTAGTTCCAATTTCTTTAGCAAAAGTATTTGATATTTGATATTTATATTTTTTTTTAGGCAAACTTTGACTTGTTTCTCAATTGGCTCGTGGCCATACATGTTGACATATGTCCAATCTTTTAAGCAAATTAATTACAAATATGCTTAAGGCTATAGCCAACTTAGGCTAATTTCTTTTTGGGCCTTGACGGGGGCAATTTCGAGGCCTGCGAAGGGCAAATTTTATAAACCGCAAAGGGTATTTTTCTTTTAAGCCGCAAGGGGCATTGTGGAGAGCCGAGTGAGACGTCCATTTATTTTCTTTGTTATTTATATACTTTTATTTTTTATGGATCCATTAGTGTTTATTTATTTTTATTTATGAACCGTCTATCATATGGCCACTAGGGATGTAATGAACATTCATAAATTTTGTGAGGCTACGAAGGCGTCAATATTTTGTTGATACCGCATGGGCGTCAATAATTAGTTGAGACCGTGAGAGGTGTCAATAATTATTTAAAACCGCAAAGGGTATCAATATTTTTGAGACCACAGGAGGTGTCAATATTTTGCTGAGACCGCAAGGGCGTCAATATTTTTGAGACCACAAGCGGTGTCAATAATTAGTTGAGACCGTGAGGGGCGTCAATAATTATTTTGAGACCGCGAGTGATATTAATATATATATTTTTACCGCAAGCGATGTCGATAATTAGTTGAGACCACGAGGGGTGTCAATAATTATTTTGAGACCGCAAGCGGTGATCATATTTTTTTAATACCGCCAGGGGTGTCGATAATTAGTTGAGACCACAAGGGTGTCAATAATTATTTTGAGACCGCAAGGGGTATTAATATTTTCTAAGACTGCGAGCGGTGTCAATAATTAGTTGAGACCGCAAAATGTGTCAATAATTATTTTGAGACCACAAGTGGTGTTAATATTTTTTTTAATACCGCCAGGGGTGCCGATAATTAGTTGAGACCGCAAGGAGTGTCAATAATTATTTTGAGACCGCAAGGGACATTAATATTTTCGAGACCACCGAGGGTGTCGATACTTTTGATGCCAAGGAATGTCGGTCACAAGTAATACCAGGTTTTTAGAGGTCCCAAAGCATGCTTCCACTGCCCCCTTTAAATGCAGTTTTGTTTTCAAAGACAACGGCAAAAACAAGTTGCTAACAGTAACGTCGTCCCCAGTATATTAAACCTTTAGCACTCCATTGTATAAGCTATCACCATATGTGGGCTGTGAATGATAACTACAAACCTGTGGTTTTCTTCATTTGAAGCAATGTCATTGTACATGAAACAATAATGTTTTCACCTTTAAACTCTCCATTTTTTGTAAGAGTTGATAGTTATGACAAGCATCACATTGGTGCCTGTAACTCCAGTGACCGTTAGACCCTACAATTAGCACGGCCCGTCTTGTTCCCACGGCATACTTATCGCCTTTGGTTTTGATTACCGGTGCCACCGCGGGAGAAGAATTTGTAAGCTTCCGGCGGCAATCTAATGATCAAGTGGTCAATGATTTTGCAGCTACTGACGAATATTGAGACCGACAAAACGAAGAGGAGGAAGAGTGCACCGGTGGCCGCAAAGCGAACCATGATGTTTGCCAGAGACCATTCACCTTTGCTTTTCTCTTTTTGTCCCCTCTCGGTGATCCCTTTCTCTTGGCCACCCCTCTAAAAATCTCCTCCTCTTTTTTTTCTTCTTCCCTCCGCATTGCCCATAGCATTGGATATTTATGAGCAAAAATTGGAAATGTTCCACTTCCCCACGTTGGGGAGTGAGCAGTTGATACCCTAAAGCAACTCCTCCATGAACCCATTTTCTATGAGTGAGAGAGAGAGAGAGAGAGAGAAGGGGTTGGTGTGCAGTTAACCCATTTTTTACTGCACCATTATTTATTCTTCTTTCGGTTGTAGGATGCCACCTACACATGTGGTGTAGTAGGTCTTTTTTTGTATATTGTTTAACTCCCTAGGCAATTTAAATTATTTTTGTCCTTTATGTTGACTAACACCAAAGGATATAAAAAAAAAAAAAAAAAGTGACTTAGATGACTAGGCAAAGTAATTTTGGCCAAAAGCCAATTTCAGCCGTGCATACATAGATATGTATTTATGGTTGTTATCTTTTTTTTTTAACAATCCATAAGCCTCATTTGATTCAAACGATATCAAGGATGTGTGTTGTTACAACAACTGCACATTAAACCGTGAATTTTTAAAGTAAATGTCATAAAAATTTTATGTTGAACAGTGCCCCCTCGAACAATGTGCATGCTTAGATGTATTTTATTAGCATGTACGGTGTTCGATTCCTCACTTGACTTCTTTTCCTTTCATTTTTATGCAATCCCAAGGTAAATTTTTATTGCCCAACTCGTATGAGACAACAATTATTTTATCATGTTAATGACATAATAGAGATATCTTATGTTGGGATTATGGCTGCATCTATTTCTAGATTGCCTACGTACCCTTAATGGGATCAAGCCTTTCGTAGTTCATAGGGAAACAAAATTGTTTGATGGTTGTGGGGGCTGCGTCTTATCTTCTTGTACCAAGACTGCCTACGTACCCTCTAAGGGATCAAGCCTTTCGTAGTTCATTTTTAATGTGTACATAAAAGATTGTGAGAAAACGGCATCATTGCTAAAAAGAAAGCATCCCAACTAGGTTGGCACCCAATCCTTAGCCTATCATATGCCACCCACATTCAAATGATGTACGCAAACTTATTGATGCGATCAAGGATATCATGTAGTTTTAACTCTTGCGACAAGGAGCATGCTCTTTCTTACAGTTTCAGCTCTTGTGAATAGGAGCATGTCTTTTCTTACAGTTTAAACTCTTGTGAATAGGAGTATAATATTCTTACAGTTTTAGCTCTTGTGAATAGGAGCATGTCTTTTCTTACAGTTTAAACTCTTGTGAGTAGGAGTATAATATTCTTACAATTTTAGCTCTTGTGAATAGGAGCATGTCTTTCTTAAGCGTGGAACTTTTTAATGAACTTCCCATTAACACAAGGATATATGCATTTTCCTTCTGAATTTGATAGTTCATATGCTCCTTTGGGGAAAACCTTAGTAACAACATAGGGTCCTTCCCATTTTGCTTCAAATTTTCCTTTCATTCTTCTCGTGAGAACAACAGGACGTTTTACTGTCAGAACTAAATCACCAATTGAAAAAGTCCTGTATTTGACCTTCTTGTTAAAAGATCCTGCCACTTGGGCTTGGTAAATTTCAAGTCGTTGTTGGGTTTTAAGCCTTTCTTCATCAAGTGCTTCAAGCTCGGCTAGTCTAATTTTAGCATTATCATCTGGATTTGTCAACTGTGTGGCAACTCGGAGGGATGGCAACTGAACTTCTAACGGGAGTACAGCCTCAGAGCCGTAAACTAGGCTGTATGGTGTGCAACCAGTAGATATACGTACAGTTGTCCTGTATGCCCATAATGCTTCTGGTAAGCGCTCGTGCCAGTCTCTTTTATGTTTAGAAACCATTTTCTTGAGAATCTTTCCAAGAACTTTGTTGAAAGCTTCTGCTTGGCCATTTGAGGATGGATTATAACTGGCAGAGCGCCCATGACGAAATTTATACTTTTCACACAATTTGGCAACTGCCAAACTCTTGAAATATAGAGCATTATCAGAGATGATCTTTGAGGGAACCCCATAACGGTAGATTATATGGTGCTTGATGAAATTTACGACATCAACAGCTTTCACTTCCTTTAGTGGTATCGCCTCAGCCCATTTGGAAAAATAATCTGTTTTGGCCAATATATATTGGTGGGAACGTGAAGATGGAGGTTTAAAAGGACCCATGACATCCAAACCCCATGTTTCAAAAGGCCAAGATAATATGCTGGGATGAAGTGATTGTGGAGGCTGATGTATGAAATCTCCATGAAGTTGGCACGCTTTCCATGATTTAGAGAAATTCATAGCATCGTGAACCATTGTTGGCCAATAATAACCCAACCTTCTTAACTGGCCAGCAAGTTTAGGGCCAGCTTGATGTGCACCACAAGTTCCACTGTGAGTTTCATAAAGAGCTTGAGCTGCTTCTTTTTTTGAGAGACATTGTAAGAGGATCCCATCTAGGACTCTCTTATATAAAGTATCATTTAAGTAAACAAATCGAAGGGCTCAACGCCTTATATCAACTTTTTTCTTTGGGTCTGTTGGTAATCTTCCATGTAGAAAATAGTCAATGAATGATTGACGCCAATCTGGATCCTCCTCAATTTCACACACATCGATTGCATTTGTAGTTTCAACTTCTTCAATGCGATCGATTGCAGGAGGCAACATATGGCGTTCGCCAATTGTAACTTGAATATCTCTTTGCTCAGGCAAAGTTAAGGACGCAGCTAAATTTGCCAATGCGTCCGCTTTGTCATTGTCAGACCTTGGCACATGGTTAACATGAATTTCTTGAAATTGAGAAATTAAATGTTTGGCCCTTTGGTGATAAAACACCAGATTCTCATTTTTGACTTCGTATGACCATTTAGCTGTTTGATGACTAATTGAGAGTCACCAAATACTTGTAAACAGTCAATATGCATTTCCAGTGCTATTTCTAGGCCAATAATCAATGCTTCATATTCTGCCACATTATTAGAGCACAATGTCAATAATGAGAAGGAATATGGAATTAAGCCTCCAGATGGTGCCACTAAAACAATGCCTGCCCCCGCTCCTTTTCTTCTTGAAGCTCCGTCAAAATAGAGCTGCCATGGTGAAACTTCCATCGTTAAGACTTGTTCATCAGGAAAGTCATCGGGTAGTTGTATGTTGTCAGGTACCAGATGTGCTGCCAGGAAGTCAGCAAGTGCTTGTCCCTTTATCGTTTTTTGAGACACAAAAGTGATATCAAATTCAGTTAACAAAAGTGACCATCTTGCCAAGAGACCTGAGAGAAATGGCCTCGACATCAAATACCTTAGAGGATCTGCTCCTGAGATTAGAGTGACGGAATGAGCAAGCAAATAATGCCTTAACTTTTGAACGGCAAAAATTAGAGCCAAGCAAATTTTCTCAATCAGAGAGTAATTATGTTCTGCTCCGACAAGTGTTCGACTAAGGTAATACAAAGCATTTTCTTTTCCTTCGTCGTTATTTTGGGCAAGTAATGCCCCCAAAGAGCGTTCAAGAGCTGCAATGTAGAGGATCAATGGTCGTCCTTTGATAGGAGCCATTAAAACTGGAGGTTTCGTCAAGTAGTCCTTGATACTATCAAGAGCATTTTGACATGCTTGATCCCAAACAAAAGGAACATCTTTTCTCATTAGTCGTGTAAGAGGTTGACACCTTCCTGACAAGGTTGAGATGAACCTTCTTATATAAGTTAATCTCCCTTGAGTCCACGTAGTTCCCGTAGATTACGAGGATGAGGCATTTCTAAGATAGCTTTAATTTTTGTGGGATCAATTTCAATTCCCCGATGTCTAACAACAAATCTGAGGAACTTTCCTGATGTTACCCCGAAGGCGCATTTCAAAGGGTTCATTTTCAACTGATGTTTTCGAAGTCTATCGAAAACTCTTCTCAAATCATTTAAATGATGCTCCCTTTTTCGGGTTTTGACAACCAAATCATCCACATAACATTCAAGAGTATTGTGGAGCATGTCGTTAAAAATGACCGTCATGGCTCGTTGATAGGTGGCGCCAGCATTTTTCAACCCAGACGGCATCACTGTATAACAAAAGATGCCTTTGGGAGTGCAAAAAGCAGTTAACTTTTCATCTTCGGGTGCCATTTTGATTTGGTTGTATCCGGAGAACCCATCCATGAAGGATAAAGCACTAAAGCCAGTGGTTGCATCTACTAGTAACTCAGTAATTGGGAGCGGGAATTCATCTTTTGGACATGCATCATTTAGATCTCTTAAATCTATGCAAACACGAACTTGTCCATTTTTCTTCTTCACTGGTACAATATTTGCCAGCCAAGTGGGATATTGGACCTCTCGGATGAATCCAACACTTTTTAATTTCTCGACCTCGGCTTCTATTTGAATTGCTAATTCTGGACGGAAGCGACGTTGGGCTTGCTTTACAGGGCGTTTTTCTTGCAACACAGCCAAGTGATGGACTGCAACTTTAGAATCTAAACCCGGCATATCTTGATATCCCCAAGCAAATACGTCTTGATACTCCCGAAGAATATTTTCATAAGCAATCAGTTCTTCTTTAGAAAGCAAACCACTAACAAAAATAGGCTTAGGATCTTCAAGAGTTCCAAGGTTAACTTCTTTGAGATCATCAACAGTGGCCTGACCACCGTCTTCAATCTCAGGTGGTGCTGGTTGAGCTTGTTCAATAAACTCCGACGAGTCCTCTTGTAAAGAATTTACAATTGATTCTTTTTTAAGAGAGACTTCTGATTGGTCATCCTAAAAAAAACACAATTTACTTGTTCAACTTCTCCTATGAAGTCATCGCTATAGCAAACATGGTTACTATCTATACTCATACCATCATAGGTTTGTGCTGGAGAAGGGAAATTTGACCATCTGTGATCTCTAAATATTCAATTTCATCAGGATCCCAAAAATTCCAAATTTTGGGACGGCTTCCAGGTCAAAACCAGAGCTCATCATCTGATCGGTAATTTTTATAAGTGTGATCGGTGTATTCATAATCATCAAGATACTGCCGAGAGAGTTTCACCACTTCAGTGTCTGAGGTATACCCAGCGTCATGAAGTTCTTCTTTTCGAAGGTCTGCAGCTTTCGTACAATCCTAGTTCTTCAGCAAAGAATCGATAGGTAATGTATCTTCTTGAGTAAGAATAACCGCATCTCCTTGTAAATGTAGCCGAACAGCTGGATGACTACTTGTAGCAGAGGCAATCCTATTAACCTCTACCTCCTTGTGAGAGTATTCAGGAAGACTATCTTGTGTGAGATCAATAAAAGGGATGTCCTGTGTGAGATCAATTAAAGGAATGTCCTGTGTAAGATCAATGACAGGAGTGTCCTGTGTAAGATCAATGACAGGAGTGTCTTGTGTAAGATCGATAACAGGAGTATCCATGAGCTTATCTTCTTGAAAAGATATATAATTGATTTGTACGGATTCCTCCATATTCTCATCAATTTGATCTTGCATGATTTCGTCATCCTCCATGGCATCTTTTTTATCATTCTTCATGCCGATAGCTTGTGGCTGTACTCTTTGTTTTAACCTCCATTACTTTCTCTTCCTGAACTTCACAGGTTTGGTACTCGAAGGCCCTTGAAGTCTTTGGAATACTGAAATTCAAGGTCGATCTTGATCTTGGAGCCTTTGAAAGACAGAAACTTGTGGTTTGTTTTCATTTTGGAGCCTTTGAAAGACCGAAACTCGAGGTTCATTTTCAATCTCCCTCTCGGCAAACATTGCCTTTTCTTGTTCAGTAAAAACTGTCGGCTCTAAAAAGGAAGCTTTAAGTATATCATTTTCTTGACAAACCATAACATCCTTATTTCTCTTTTGGAATGACATTTTCTTCCTTTTGAATTTAAACTTCGGTGGAGCAACTAAAGTGGAGGATGTTGTCTTTTGAACAACTACACGTTTTTCATGACCCCCATTCTCTCCGAATGTTGTTGTAATCACCAAAGTTTCTGGGATAGACTGGTTTACTTTCCGTAACGTATAACTTGCTGTTAGGGTTGTCATGGTGTCCTGGAGGGAATCATCTTCAGTAGTCATCATAGCAACTTGTGCTGATTGACGTTGATTTTTCATCCCATGCTTCACAACAACAGTTGGCTTTTGGGCTTTTTTCTCTTTTTTATTTGAGGAGGCCACTTTAACTTGAATGGTTTTTACTCGTGATGGAAGTTGTGGATCTCCATGCTCAACACCTTTTCTGACTTCTTCCTTCTTGCTTTGTAGCTTCAAATTCTTGGGGATAGGGGATAATGAAGAATTGCTAGGTTTATAAAACTTAGCATCTGCATAGTTTACCTCTTCACTTTGGAATGGTTGGAGTCAGCAACAACTTTCTTCTCGACTCGCTCACCATTTTCTTCTTTCACAAATTTAAAACATTGGTGGAGTGTTGAAGGAAGAACACGATTGACATGCATCCAGGGACGCCCCAATAGAGCGTTATATGATGTATCAGCATCAATAACATGAAATAATGAAGTTGTGTTCAACTCATCAAACTCTATTTTTAGCTCAATGGATCCCAGAGCCTTTTGTCCCATTTGATTAAACCCTTGAATTGTCAAATTTGAAGGCGACAATTGTCGTATTGTCATGCCTATGAGTTTGAGTGTTTTTAACGGGAGTAAGTTCACAGCGGATCCACAATCCAACATGATTCGAGTTACCAAGGTGCCTCCAATCGTGCCAGAAACATAAAGAGGACGATTGTGATACTCTGACCCGAGTTGCAAGTCATCATTGGTAAATGTGATACAAGCCATACATGCAGCACAAAACTCTTTTACAGGCAATTGACCAAAGTCGTCCACATAGAGGTCTGGGGTTGCCAGGGCTTGAATTAATGCTCTCCTATGCTCTTTTGATAATTGTAAAGCATCATAGACGCTCAAAAGAGATGGAATGCGTTTCAAATGAGCCAAAATATCATATTTGACTTGTCCCGGTGAAGATGCATTCGGAGAATGAGTCTTGTTTGGTGTCTTTGACGACTCTCCTTCTTTTTGTTTTGCCTTTTGATCTCGTTTGGATGACTCTTCAGCTATTCCTGTTGGAGTAGGCTCTACGGAGGTATTCTTTTCCTTTTGCACCTTTGGGAGTGGCTGGAGGTGGCGACCAGAGCGCAGAGTGATTTCGTTGACTCCTTGGTTTGAAGAATCAACATCTTCAATTGTGACCATATGACATTGAGCTACTAGTTCATCATCCTCTGATTTGTGATCTTTGAAGAACTCCTCTGGAAAGTACTCTGTAAGAGTGAATGGTTCTCTAATAGGTTGAATATACTCTTCCTCCTCACGAACTTTTGCTTTCTTCTTAGGCTTCTTCTTCTTTTTCTTCTTTTGATCTTTCTGTACAGATTTTTGCCCTCAGATTATAACACCTGGGCGACTTGATGATTTTAGAATAGGTAATGGTACCTTGTTCTTTTCTTTCTTGATGACTATTTGCCATTCCCCATCATCTTCAACATTTGACGTCGATGTATCATCCCAAAAGCATAAATTGGGTTGTGACATGAGTTCATAAAGTGTCGGTATCTTAGGATCGGAATTTACATCAAGATTACTTCCTCGGATAGTAAATTTTACTGCCCCCACATAACAAGAGACGGCTGGACCATCCTTACTTTTAGAACCCCCAACTACGGATATCATGTTTGACGATAATGTTTCCTTCGGAGAAAAAGACTCCTCTAGTACCAACTCGCCATTTTTAATCATCTTTTGAATGAGGTTCTTAATAACATAACAATCCTGTATTGGGTGACTAACGATCCTATGGTATGGACAGTACTTCGGATCATTGACCTTATTAACTTCAGACGGCCTCTTCGGTTCGGGCAATGTGATGGCTTTTTCTTTCATAAGTTGCTTGAAGATAGCTTCCACGTCGTCATCATCAAAGCTATATTTGACTTCTTTTCTCTCCTTCAAAGAAGGCCTTTTTGTTGTTTCTTTGCTTTTGCCATCACCATTGTCCTGCTTCTTAACAAAGGTGGCCATGGATTCACTCCTCTTTGCAAGCTTCTTATTGGCTTCATTCTTCTTGTCATCAGAAGTTCTCATCTTTTCAGTCAAATTTCTTTGTCTAGCCATCTGCCTTTCAACATTGCTTGCCTTTGACACAAGTGCATCAAATGTTTGGGGCTCTGCAGTACCCACAAATGTTGCAATGTCTGGAGTGAGATTATTAGAACACATTTGAACAGCAGACTGCTCGCTTAATTTTTCAGAGCATTGGAGATTCAAACTTCTCCAACGTGTGATAAAATCATTAGCACTTTCATTTGGCTTTTGTTTAGCGTCCGCTAAATCTATTATGGAGATTTTTTTCTTTGAACTCACGAACTGAGCCAAAAATGCCCTCTGCATGTCATCCCAAGTCAGGATAGATCCTGGTAGCAACTGTGTGTACCAAGTAAAAGCAGACCCCTTGAGTGATTGAACGAACTGCCTTATTAACAAGGCATCCGATTGACTTGACTCTCCACAAGCAGAATAAAAATGGGCCAAGTGTTCCTGCGGTGATCCATTAATTCCATCAAACTTTTCAAAATATGGTTTCTGATAACCATGCGGAAATGGGAAAGTATCATAATGGACAGGGTATGGCTTTCGATATCTAAGAACTGGAGGAGTCATTGCGGCTTGGAAATCTCGGATTCCCTCAGCGATTAAGATTCTCAAATCTTGGGGTGTTTCTGTTGTAGATGTTTGGGCCTGGTCTTGTACTCGTGCATGCTCATGAGCAGCTGTACTTGCTTGGTTAGCAATTTGGGCTGCTAAAACAGCTATTTCAGCATCCTTTTCTGCCAACCTCCTTTGCATTTCTTGAATTTGCTCATCAACACTAGTCGTTCCTGTGACAAGCACTGGCATATCTTCGCAGGAAGGATCTTCACTGATCTTCAATTTTCCCTCAAACGTTTTTGCCAATTGACTTGGAGAATCTTCTTCTTCAAACAAAGACTTCGAATCTCCATAAAGAGGATTGTCACAACTTATTGTAGAACCTTTTTGTGGACTTTTAGGTCTACTTATTGTTGACAAGTTTTGTGACATCTCAATCTCTTGAACCTCGTCATCCCAAGATGGAGGAGAAAACTTACTTGAAGAAACTTCTAATGATTTAGGGGTGGAATAAAGGACATAATAGTCAAATTTTCCAGACGGCTCTCCAAGTAGTCCAACATCTGGATCCCCTGCTTCATACCTCTCTTTTAGGATCTGTTGGGATGATTTCTTTCTCTTCTTTGGTGTACTTTCGCCTTGGTTGTCCTCATCTTGAGAAACTCCACTTTGTTGATTGCTTGAACTTGACTCCTCGAGAGAAAGATGAGGTATTTGTAATGCCTGAGATCGAGTAATTGGGCCATTGTAACCTCCTTCACTGCCTGTAGTCATACATGTGAATTTTTGTCCATGTAAAGCTTCTTTTGCGAGCATGAAGCCAGATATGAACGACCATTTTTCTTTCTCTAAATCAGACTTAGCATTTTTGGATCTGTCAGCGCTATAGGCTGATAAAGGGTATAAAGCCGCCTCCAGAGCATCAATAGCTCGAGGTACTCTGAACCTCCTTTGACCTTTTGATCTTCCTTTGTTCTGACTCTTGCCAAGAATGATTTGTTTCCCTTTAATAGGTGATGATGGTGATGCAGCTTCTGCTGGTTTGGGAGTCAAAACCACTTTGACTTTCGGAGTAGCCTTGACTCGTGTAGAAGTTAGCTCCAACTTAATCTTAGGAGTTGTTCTTAACACCTTCTCGTCTTCTTTCACAGATGTAGCCATTACAGCAACTATTGAAGGCAGCTCAATTGGGATTGACCCAATCAAAATTTGACTCAGATAGAGTTGAGGGATTGTCTCAACTGCTTGCTTTGCAACCATGTCGCTATCTTTGGTCGTTTTCTTGACGAAGACCTTGCCAGATTTCTTCGCCCTTGTTTTTCCACTTTTTGAGACAACTTTCATTGCCTTAGCTGAGGTTGCTTTGGCACTCATATTTTTGGTGGCCTTTGCGGCGTTCAAGATAGGAGTGAATTTTGACGCAACCTGTGAAATGGGTATAGGCTGGCGGTCGAGCTTGAATGTAGCACAATAGCCAGACCTCCCTATAGCTCCCTTTGATGAAGCCAACTTGTGATAGTAGATAACAATCCGCGGTGCCATTGTAACCTGAGAGAGGTGACACCAAGCAAAATTTAAACTATAGTTGGAGATGAAAAGGAGAATGAGTCCCACTGGGCGTGCCAAAAATTATGTTAGGCAAAAATTTGATCTTTGCTTTAACATAATCTCACTTACATAAATAGTAAGTTTTTATTATGTAGGTCGGACCCATTCAAAATATAACATATTTCTTAATTACATCTTTTGATAAAAGAAAACCTTTTGATTCCAAATATGATAGGTTTAAGAACTAAATAAATAAATAACATAGAGTTTATTTATTTTGGCAAATGAACATTGGAGTACACAAAAGATTGTGAGAAAACGGCATCACTGCTAAAAAGAAAGCATCCCAACTAGGTTGGCACTCAATCCTTAGCCAATCATATGCCATCCACATTCAAATAATGTATACTAATTGTGACTAAACCCATATAGTGAACCCTACGTATCCGAGTCGAGAATGAATCTGGACTGGAATCAAGTCAAATCGTAGTTCTAATATTTGTAAAATATTTTGATGTTTGGGTGAAGAATTAAGGTTCACCCATTTAAAATTACGACTGAACCCATATAAATGGATTGCCTACGTATCCGATTTAAATCGGAATCAAGTCGATACGTAGTTCCAATTTCTTTAGCAAAAGTATTTGATATTTGATATTTATATATTTTTTTTTAGGCAAACTTTGACTTGTTTCTCAATTGGCTCGTGGCCATACATGTTGACATATGTCCAATCTTTTAAGCAAATTAATTACAAATATGCTTAAGGCCTTAAAATAGCCAACTTAGGCTAATTTCTTTTTGGGCCTTGAGGGGGGCAATTTCGAGGCCTGCGAAGGGCAAATTTTATAAACCGCAAAGGGTATTTTTCTTTTAAGCCGCAAGGGGCATTGTGGAGAGCCGAGTGAGACGTCCATTTATTTTCTTTGTTATGTATATACTTTTATTTTTTATGGATCCATTAGTGTTTATTTATTTTTATTTATGAACCGTCCATCGTATGGCCACTAGGGATGTAATGAACATTCATAAATTTTGTGAGGCTACGAAGGCGTCAATATTTTGTTGATCCGCATGGGTGTCAATAATTAGTTGAGACCATGAGAGGTGTCAATAATTATTTAAAACCGCAAAGGATATCAATATTTTTGAGACCACAGGAGGTGTCAATATTTTGCTGAGACCGCAAGGGCGTCAATATTTTTGAGACCACAAGCGGTGTCAATAATTAGTTGAGACCGTGAGGGGGTGTCAATAATTATTTTGAGACCGCGAGTGATATTAATATATATATTTTTACCGCAAGCGATGTCGATAATTAGTTGAGACCACGAGGGGTGTCAATAATTATTTTGAGACCGCAAGCGGTGATCATATTTTTTTAATACCGCTAGGGGTGTCGATAATTAGTTGAGACCACAAGGGTGTCAATAATTATTTTGAGACCGCAAGGGGTATTAATATTTTCTAAGACCGCGAGCGGTGTCGATAATTAGTTGAGACCGCAAAAGGTGTCAATAATTATTTTGAGACCACAAGTGATTTTAATATTTTTTTTAATACCGCTAGGGGTGCCGATAATTAGTTGAGACCGCAAGGGGTGTCAATAATTATTTTGAGACCGCAAGGGATATTAATATTTTTGAGACCACCGAGGGTGTCGATACTTTTGATGCCAAGGAATGTCGGTCACAAGTAATACCAGGTTTTTAGAGGTCCCAAAGCATGCTTCCACTGCCCCCTTTAAATGCAGTTTTGTTTTCAAAGACAACGGCAAAAACAAGTTGCTAACAGTAACGTCGTCCCCAGTATATTAAACCTTTAGCACTCCATTGTATAAGCTATCACCATATGTGAGCTGTGAATGATAATTACAAACCTGTGGTTTTCTTCATTTGAAGCAATGTCATTGTACATGAAAACAATAATGTTTTCACCTTTAAACTCTCCATTTTTTGTAAGAGTTGATAGTTGTGACAAGCATCACATTGGTGCCTGTAACTCCAATGACCGTTAGACCCTACAATTAGCACAGCCCGTCTTGTTCCCACGGCATACTTGTCGCCTTTGGTTTTGATTACCGGTGCCACCGCGGGAGAAGAATTTGTAAGCTTCCGACGACAATCTAATGATCAAGTGGTCAATGATTTTGCGGCTACTGACGAATATTGAGACCGACAAAACGAAGAGGAGGAAGAGTGCACCGGTGGCCGCAAAGCGAACCATGATGTTTGCCAGAGACCATTCACCTTTGCTTTTCTCTTTTTGTCCCCTCTCGGTGATCCCTTTCTCTTGGCCACCCCTCTAAAAATCTCCTCCTCTTTTTTTTTCTTCTTCCCTCCACATTGCCCATAGCATTGGATATTTATGAGCAAAAATTGGAAATGTTCCACTTCCCCACGTTGGGGAGTGAGCAGTTGATACCCTAAAGCAACTCCTCCATGAACCCATTTTCTATGAGTGAGAGAGAGAGAGAGAGAGAGAAGGGGTTGGTGTGCAGTTAACCCATTTTTTACTGCACCATTACTTATTCTTCTTTCGGTTGTAGGATGCCACCTACACATGTGGTGTAGTAGGTCTTTTTTTGTATATTGTTTAGCTCCCTGGGCAATTTAAATTATTTTTGTCCTTTATGTTGACTAACACCAAAGGATATAAAAAAAAGTGACTTAGATGACCAGGCAAAGTAATTTTGGCCAAAGCCAATTTCAGCCGTGCATACACAGATATGTATTTATGGTTGTTATCTTTTTTTTTTAACAATCCATAAGCCTCATTTGATTCAAACGATATCAAGGATGTGTGTTGTTACAACAACTGCACATTAAACCGTGAATTTTTTTAAAGTAAATGTCATAAAAAATTTATGTTGAACAAGGAGAAAACAAATTTAAAAAAATTACTCAGTTGATTACTCCGAAACAAAATATTAGAAAGGCCATTTTCAATTAAAAAAAAAACATAACAAATTAGGAAATCGGAACACCTCAGATGACATCATAATCAACTGTATTGAAAATCTACATATATGTGCATGAATTCCATTTTTCAAGATTGAAGGAGAGATAAAGAGAACCTGATTTTCTTGTCTTTCCTTCAAAATCGAGAGTTTTGATGAATGGTTGTTTTGATTTCAGATAGGATGTTATTTTGAGAAATTTAGTTAGCCTAATTTCGGGTTTAAGATTCAA
This sequence comes from Arctostaphylos glauca, assembly GCA_019985065.2. Taxonomy (NCBI): domain Eukaryota; kingdom Viridiplantae; phylum Streptophyta; class Magnoliopsida; order Ericales; family Ericaceae; genus Arctostaphylos; species Arctostaphylos glauca. Next base: position 3,954,231 of record JAHSPW020000010.1, read on the forward strand.
AAGTTTTAGAGGGGGAGAGAGATTAATTATAAGAACAAAACAAAAATATATCTCGGCTACTCGGCTTTCATTAGGGCTTCTTATATAGAGTGAAAAGAAGAAATCCTACCATTTTTTTGGTTTGAAATATATTTTAATCTTAGCAATTATATAACTCTAATCCATCTCCTCTCTCTTTCTTATCATCACATTGCATTTCGCGCTCCTAATTATGTTGTTTGGGCATATCATCATCGCAAAACCCAGCAGGATTTCGCACTGGGAGCAAAATTATTATTTAAACCAAATCTGAAGCAAATTAACAAAATTTAATACGCAATACGCATCATAAATTTAACAAACATTTAAAAATCCAAGCGAAAAAAACAACAACATTTTACCGGTCATTGTCATCTCCGTCTTCGTTCTGAAATTAAAACGTGATAGATGAGAGAGACTAGCGTTTTCCATCGCAATCTCCGCCGTGTCCTACCAGAGATGTCGATTGGGCGTGGCTGTGAGAGAATGTGATTGAGTATAGAGCGAGAGAGAGTGAGAATAACGGAGATGAAGGCTTGGGGAGACAAAGTGAAACCGAGAGAGATTTGGAGATTGGATTCCACTGGAGATATGTATATGTAGCCCTCAAATGATTGGGATATTCTGAAGGGCAATGCTAATGGCAGAGGAGGGAGGGGTTCATGTAGTGAAATTGAAGCCCAGCGAGAATGGGGGGAGAAGATTGCTACAAACGACTACTTTTGCGGATCAAGAACAGATCAAAGCTTTATGATCTTCAAGATTTTGGTAGCGCCATTTTCGGCTGTAATCAAGGCTGTAATCAAGTCCTTTAAATTCTAAGCCAAAATAAAACATGACCAAATTCTGCGGATCTTGAATTTAAAAGTTCTGAAATGAAAATTCCGTTGTGACTGTTGTATTTTATTTTCAAGTTCCGAAATAAGCCCTACAAACAAATTAACCACACATTAACCGTCGGGGTGAAATTAAAAACAAGTGGCAGGACGGGACCGCCAATTTAAAGAGTCTAAAATTTGGTTCTGTTCTGTTCAGTCCGGTCTGGTTTTGATTTGAATTTTTGAAAAATCAAAAAATCGGTCTAGTTTTTTTTATTTTTTAAGTGCTAAAATTGGCCTTAACCGAACCGGACTAGTTTAACATACACACACACACACATATATATATATGTCTATACTATTATACAGTCTCCTTCTAATAAGGAATTTCTTATTTTGTTAAAGTGCGAACCTCTTATTTTTTGATCAAATTTTAATGATCCGAACTGTTCAATATATTTAAAATATATTTTTTAAGGGTACTTGCAAAAAATTATTGAATATATATATGGGCCGACTCTATGGACAACACTTTTTTAGACCAATATTAGATCAACATCTAAACTCTTCATTCCAAATTAAATTTTAATGATCCGAATCGTTTAATATGTTTAAAATATATTTTTAAGAGTACCCACGAGAAATCAACTTAAAATATTATCGAAAAAGACTTAATCTAAATAATAATTTAAAATGCTAATAGAAACTATTTTATGAACTATACTTAACATGTGAGGGTCAAAGTGACTTGCCTTATTTTATCATGAACATTAACATACCTTGAAAAATATACTCAAACGTGGAACACTAAGGCAGTGTTCGGTTGGAAATTTTCCAAAAAGTTTATAAAAATTTTTAGGAACTCGTTTGGAAAAATTTTTCTCAAACATTTTTACTTTTTTCCCAAACAACATTCATTTCTCTATAAAAAAAAAAGAGAGATATAGAGAGAACACCTCGAAAATATCGAAAAAATTTAACTCCTAAATTTTTTCTAAAACACTTACAGTAAATAATATTTCAGAGTTTTTTTTTTTTTAGAAATCGTTTGAGAAACACTAGTTAAAGGTACTCTGACGTAAGCAATTCTGTTTTGAGTGGAGTACGCTATGTTTCTAGTAGCATACGCCATGCATCCATACCCGCGGCCAGGGACATATCACCGTGTGATTGAAACTTCAAGTTCCATTTGCCACAATTGGAACCATAAGGACCAAACGAGATTTAGGGTAAAGTATCGGGTTAATAGTGTAATTTACGCTACAGTCGTTTCAGACTGTCAGCCAAGCAAGCAACTACTTGAACTTCTCTGTAAAAGTTCTAAAATTTTGTGTGGCCATCGTAAGTGCACCAAGACGACCACCACCAACCCCTCTCTCTATCTCTTTCTCTCTAAATACTTTTATATCTTCAGCAAAATCAAATCTAACCTCCTCCCAATTCTCAACCCTTTTCAACAAAGTAATCATGGTTTTGTTACAGCCATTTCTCCCTGATTCTTACTTATCCAAGACCCTCCATTTCTCACACCCACAACCCCCACTTAGAAGAAGACCCACACTAGCACCAAGGAGAAACCCAATTGTCTCTCTCATACGACCACACAAACCCCTTCATCAACTGAGATTAAGAGAGAGAAGAAATTGGACAAAACCCCATGCAGTGGCAGAGGTTGGTGGTGGGGTGGCAGTTGAAGATGAAGGATCGGACGGTGATCGAACCCTTCTAGTGGCTCCGTCGAGTGAAAAGGAAGTTGTGGATTACGATTGGACGGAGGAATGGTATCCTCTGTACCTAACCCAGAATGTCCCAGATGATGCCCCCTTGGGTTTCACCGTATTTGATAAGCAGCTTGTTTTGTATCGCGACGGAGAAGGTGCGTTTCGGTGTTATGAAGATCGGTGTCCCCATAGGTATCGCCTAATTTGTGTAATCTTGATTTATGCCTTTTAGATTTAGTCTCTCATGCTTTAGTATTTTGAGATTTTTAAGGTGTCTGATTAATTGTTTAGTGGCTTTTTTAAATTTAATTATTGTAGTTTCTAATTTGGAACATGCTCTCTCAAGTTTAAGGATCGAGGGCAAGGCAGAAAAGTTAGGAAAATGAAGAATTTGAATGTGTACTCATTGAAAAAAGCCTTATTTATTGTATGGTTATCCTATTAAATGGACGGATTAGATATAAGATTTGAATATGAATTTCATGGGACTGCATTTCGGACGTTTAAATGCAAGAAGTGGAGGGAGGGTTTACGTGCCGGTTGGAAAACAAATGCCATAACACATGAGAAGACAAATCAACCAATTGGTGATACCATTAGTCCGGTGAGATTACTCATCCTATGGGAATTTACCATATATCCCCTCATTAGTAGTTGAAACAACCAAACGAAACCTAAATTCTTAACTATGGATGAAATATAATATGGACAACTTTCATCATGTATCCCCTCATTACTACTTGCTCCTCGTAACAATTAACAAGGCTTGCCCACAAGACTTGCGCCTGATGAGTAACTCAATTGCTCCTATTAGTAACACTTGCTCCTTGTAATAAGAGGACTTCTACCAGATGATTAACTGCTTTGGTCCTAGTAATAAAAAGACTTGCTCCAAAAAGACAATAAGACTTGCCTGATGATTAACCAACTTGCACCTGACGATTACTCACTTGCTCCTAGTAATAACAAGACTTGCTCCAAAAAAAAAGTTTGCACTTGCCCTAAATGATAAATATACTTGCTCCTCGTATCATCAAGACTTGCACTTAATGATGAACTGACTTGCTCCTATAAATATCTAGAGTTTAAGGGCATTTTAGTCTTCGCAGCCTAAAATTTCCATGTTTTTTATTTATTTTTTACTTGCTTCCATGACTATACAATGTCAACACTTTAGCCCACTGATTTGCAGTTGTTCTTTGTCCCTTCCAAAATAATAATGGCTTTAGTTTGATTTTGCAGTTTAGTATGCATGCCTTCTTCGCATGTGCAAGCTACTCTTAGTACTGCCATTGCATACTTCAATATTTGTTAAATTTACCATTAAGGACGAATGAAAGATTGATATGAGGATTTTCCAAAACATTGCTTAATAAGCAACTTTCCAAAAGTTAACAATAATGTGTAAGTTGCAACCAGATGTTTGTGTGACAGGATTCATGGGCATTTCTTCTTATAGGATGCTACCAATGCTACCTTCGCAAAATTTTCACGGCTTGTTTACAGCTTTCTATTTTAAGAAGAATAAATGGTGTAGCAAGTTAAGGGGTTTCATTAAGTTACCAATTAAAGTGGAAATGCGGCATGTGGCATAGATGCATCATGAATTCGTTTCCCATCCAAACTTTGGGGGTAGCAATCAGACAGTGGTTTACACATGGTCAGAAGTAGAGGTAAACCTTTTACGGCCTGGCCAGGCCATTTACCCTTGGTCAACATTCAAAAAAGAGCATGGTTTCCAGCTTTCTTTTCCCCTACAAAGCTGAAAAGAGGAGGACAAATAATTATTGATTGGACAACCAGAAACTACATGTCGAATGTGTATTATGATCCCTTTGGATGATTTCAACTTAAGTTTTTGACCGCCAATGCAAAAGCAACTTAATAGATTACTTTGTGCAATAAAGTCATGTGTTTATGAATTCTGGGATGTAGTAGTGATTGGAATTTGTAATCCAAGTCATGGACTGCAATTTTAGAAAGGAATTGAAATGGCGTTCTAACGCCATTAGGGCATGTAGATCAATGCTACGTATTCAAGCAGGACTCCATACTGGAACTCCACTTCCATGTGGTGAAAATGAAATGCCCTCCTAAGACTCTTTGCTTTCAAGGAATCATTTCTTTTTTAAACAATAGGCTTGATGTTGATCCACAGAATTGCACATTGTCATAGTTCATTTTGCAGGCAGTTGAAGTTTGAGGCTTGACCACATGAATCTAGGTCAGGGTGGGAGTGGCCTTATTGAGTTGGGGGAAAATTCTGTTGACGTCTAAGTGGAGATTTCTACTAGTAATGAAATCAGTTTACTACACCAAAGGAAAGGTTCCCTGGGATATATATATCGCGTCTGATCTTGTGTCTCTATATCATGAGGTGGTTGAGGAATTAAATATGGAAATCACACACGAAATATGTTAGCTGTTGTTAACGTGAATGTAGCAGTTAAAGAATTCCCACCCAATTATCATCATAACGGCCTTGTCTGTCAAACCTCATGATTTAGGTTGGCAAAACTCTCCGAAGGTCAGTTGATCGATGGAAGGCTGGAATGCTTGTACCACGGTTGGCAATTTGAAGGTGAGGGAAAATGTGTAAAGATACCCCAGGTTGGTATAATGCCCATTTCCGTATAATCGTTTGTTTTTATGCCCTATCAGAATATTTTCATGTCTGAAGGATGACTTTGACAAATTTCTTCACCAACTATGTTTTGCACAGCTTCCAGCCAATGCAAAGATTCCCCAATCAGCTTGTCTCAAAACATACGAGGTGAAAGAATCCCAAGGAGTTGTTTGGGTATGGATGTCTAGAAAGACACCGCCAAATCCTAGTAAATTGCCTTGGTTTGAGAATTTTGCCCGACCCGGGTTTCAAGACGTTTCAACAACCCATGAACTCCCTTATGACCATTCCATACTCCTTGAGAACCTCATGGACCCGGCTCATATCCCTATCTCTCACGACAGGACCGATTGGACGGCAAAAAGGGAAGATGCCCAACCCTTATCATTCGAAGTCACTGAAAGAACCGACCGTGGATTTGCTGGATGGTGGGGAAAAGAGAAGGATCAATCAATGCCGAACTTCTTGCGATTCGAAGCGCCATGTGTTCTACAAAACAACCGGGAACTCGTTGACGACAAGGGGGAGAAAAACTATTTTTCTGGCCTCTTTCTTTGTACACCTTCTGGCCAAGGGAAATCCAATCTCATTGTGAGGTTTGGAGGCACGAAAAGATCCCCGCTCGCGAAAGTGTTTCCAAAATGGTACTTTCATCAGAATGCAAGCAAAGTGTTTGAGCAAGACATGGGTTTTCTGTCATCCCAAAACGAATTTTTGTTGAAAGAAAAAGTACCCACGAAAGAATTGTACCTTAATCTAAGGTCATCAGACACATGGGTAGCAGAATATCGGAAATGGATGGACAAAGTTGGCCATGGAATGCCTTATCATTTTGGTCACAGCACAATTTCCCTACCTAAAGAGCCGGCAGTGGTGGAACACGCTCCGGCTGGACTAGTTGCTAGTATTTCTGCTTCTTCTCCAGCCAAAGGAGGAATAGGGACAATGCACGCGCCGAATCTTTCCAACCGCTATTTTCGACACGTAATCCATTGTAAGGGATGCAGAAGTGTTGTTAAAGCTTTTCAAGCATGGAAAAATGCTCTCTCTGTTGTCGCTCTTGTATCAACTGCAATTGCGATTCTTGTGTCTGGAAGGCAATGGAAGGCCCTTTTTCTGGTTTGGACAGCACTGTGTTTGGCTGGAATCTATGCATGCTCAACTGCAATTTCGATGAATACGACAAACTTCATTAGGATACACAGAAGACTGTGAGCTGACGAATGTAAAGAACAATCCATATAGAATGACAGCGACGGCTAGGTACTTCTTGAATTCAGCTGTCATCAATACCTATTATATTCATGATATTGTACAGTTGTTCACAAGCTGCAACTCTCTGTACAAGAGAAGCAAATGAGAGTAGTTTCAGATTACATAAAGCAAACGGTTAATCCCTATGATATAAGAGTGGTTGGGTATGTGCTCTTCTTGAGTCGGCAGTTGGAAGCCATTGATATTTTCCTACTGCTGGTTTGCAGTTATTGACATTGTTTGCTTCTTGTGAATGACCTCTTTTCAAAACAACTTGAGAATTATTGTAGAAAATTTGGGCATTTGGTAGAGGTGTGATCATTTTCTTTTTTTAAATCATGGAGAGAGGTTATTTATTCGGTGGGGATCTGTGGACTTGCTCTTTGTTTGGCAAACTGCCTTTGCAACTGTCACTCACTGCAAAGGCATTGTCAAGGACATCCTCTCAGCCCTATTTGTTCTTGTTGACTTACCAAAGCTTAATAGGACACCCTCTGCTCCCCCTCTCAATCCTCATTCGCACACAAGTTTTGAATTCTCATTTTTGCAGATTATAGAAGTTTGGGTGTTTTCGATACGCTCACACTAGCAACGAGAGACTTAAGAAAGCCTTTGGTCCAATTTTGACTTACCCGCGCACTATCAATCTTGTGTTAAGCCAATATACTAGTGTACGTTGATACTGATCCATGAATCTGTCCATTAGACCAGATACTATGTTTCCAAAATAAGAAAAAGGGAAACAAGCATCTTGTAACGTGGTCATTGCAATGACTAAATAGTTATTTTAAGCAATTGATTACAGCTAGCACGTTCTTAAAGTCGAGTTTCTCGCTTGTTAGTTTGAACTTTGAAGGTCAATTTCCCTCTCATGGATGGTGATTTAGAACATGTACAACAGTGATCCCTATTTTAAATAGTAAAACAGTGAATTTTAATTTAGCTAGCCACTTTTTACATGCAGCCCTCAATCATATTCCTTTATTTGCTAGTATTATTCTTGTTAAGTATTGCTTACTGCATCGGATCAACATCTTCTACTTTATTCCTCCGTGTGAACCGGATGACAATTTACCTCGTCCTCGCCCCAGCAACAAATATTATAGCGAAACTGATTGAGAGAAGCCAGACAGCCGGATAAATGAACAAAATTGCTCGAGTTTAAACTCATTTTTACCTGTTAAAAGTTCGTTTGAGATGAATTTGTTACTTAAACAAACCAAACTTGAATATTTTTTTTGAAACTTCGGTAAGTTTTCAAATCAAGTTCAAACAAGCTACTAATCGACTCGTTCGACTTATATGGTGTAAACAAAGAGTGTAAAAAATTCAAGCTACTCGAGATCAACTTGCCTAACAAACAAATCAAACTTTACCCATCTTTAATGACGAACAAATCCAAAAAATAAAATAATGAGCAAAAATTTCAAAATCTTGACACAAAAAAACTGGGAAAAAAAAATTATTTTTAGTGACTTCAGCGTTGTCCCATCTGAATTTTTCTAATTGTGACCTATATTTTACTTTTTTGATCTTCTGGTCAAGACAAATGAGAAAACACAAAAAAAGACCCTAAAACTATACAAAAAATAATGACATATTATATAATACCAACTATCTTCAACAAAAAATATACTTTAGTCCAAACTTAACCTAACTTGCTTACAAAACTGTCACTTTTTCCCTCAACAAATCTGTTTATAAAACCATTACTGCTGACAACACTGAGACTTGGCACCATTGAAAACACAGTACTGAAGATAAAAGATAGAAATTGGGAACGACAAACACAATGTACCTCCCAAGCTCTTCTCAAGCAACTAGCTCATGAACCGAGTATGAATGTTTAAGAAAAGGAATCCTCGGGAGCCTTATTAATTCATTAAGCTTCAAACGGAAAAAAATAAAATAGCTGGCTTCAAATAAGACACATGCCAACTGAAGAATCATGCCAAAGGACAAGCAAAAGAGTTAAAGAGGCCCCGGGAAAGTTCCATTTTCCCTCTGCTCATTCCACTTCTCAACCTGCATTGATAAATGCAAGGAACAATATAAGACAACAATAAAGATAACTCAGAACATAACTTCTGCTGAGTCTATTCGAAAACTTCAAGCACTAGCAGCAAATTTAAGCAAGAATCTCTTTTATGAAAAAGGTGCAGAATATTTTGACCAATCAGAGGATCTGGAAGTATGAGCACTATGAAGCGGCCACTGTTTTTGCGCGCTTTGCCTGGACTGCATACTTTTCCCATGCGTGTAGTTAATTTTCAACTCTGACCAATCACCGGCTTTTCTCAGTTCTTGCAAACACTTCAAAATTGTTTCACATTGCCAAGTAGGATGAATATATAAAAGTGGGACCAAACACAAGTATCAGGAACAATGGGTGTTGATAGGTCTTCAACATAATCAGGCTGTTATTTTGGTTGTGGAGGTGATGCTTATTATTATTTCCATCGCAAATTTAAATTGGCATGTCTTCCCACCTCACAAATAACACGACATACATAAATCAAATTAATGAGGAAACTTTTGATTCTATTAGCAACGATCAGGGAAGGAAATGGTTTTATTTTCCTTCTAATTTCAACAAACCACAAAGTCAGGGTTTGGTGTGTTTCCAGGGGTTTGCCTTGCCATGTGGCATTCGAAAGCCCCACTCTATGCAGAGCAAACCACAGTGAAAAGACTTCTTTATGAACAAGTAACTCCTAACACTTCTATCCACATTCCTATCAAAAAAAAACACTTCTATCCACAAACTCAAAGAACTTCTAGTAAACCCCAGTTTTTCCCAAGCTATCTTGGGAAGATGAGTATCTTGTGCCTGCATGCATCCACGTCAAAATAACACCATCATAGAGGGTCACTTACATTGTTTGCATGTTCCGGGTTATCCCGCAACAGAAAACCACACAAACTAAAGCTTCAACTGCAATTCTCCACCCCCTCCACCCCCACCCCTCCTCCCAATCCCAATCCCTCCCTGCCACCCTCCATTCAAGTGTAGTCCCACATAAGTTCCTTAACTATAGCCTTGTCTGAATGTGAAAGCCTATGCCTCTGAGGGAGTAAATTTCATGCACAAGGTTTTAAAGCCAAAACAAACCAGGATTAAGATGTTTTAGGTCATCCAAACTCACCCATTCACCAGGGCAAAGGGACCTGTAGTATTGGGCAAACTTCACACAATCACCAGATTCGTCTCCCTTTGCTGCCACGCACCTGCAGTTTGTAATTCCAGGATAGAAAGAAAGAGTCAGTTACTTGATTCTGCAATTCGATGGTGAGAAATTTAGAATACTTTAAGAAATTAAGAGCATCACATGAAGCCTGTTCAGCAATGAACGGCTTAAAAAATCGTAATTCTCAAAAAACGTACCTGTGGAACTCAATGTAGCGTGTGAAACAGTGTCTGCTTTGGTTTGTGGTGGGAAATCGAAAATCAGCAGGTGCAGTCTTCAATTCAATCTGAAAGGCAACATAAAGAAGTTCAGCATGAAGTTGACAGTAATAAGTCAAGAAAGTTTCCTGAGGCACATTTGTGAGAGTTATTGCACGAGTTTGACAAATTTGATCAACTGTCTCGAGCCACTTTGAATATGTGATACAGGTAGAACATAAATGCTAGCGAGACATTAATGGCACTTGGCAATCCTAATGCAGAACTCCCACAACAAAATTGCAGATTAAGGAAATATACACAATGCATGCACATTGTGACAAAAACATAAAAGAAGAAGAAAAATAACCTTCTTAAAGGAATTACAAATAAGAATATATAGCTTCACAGAAGAAAAGTTCACATAGAACGGCATAATCTCTTCTATGCAGAAAATATCAATCGTTGTGTTTCAGAAGGCCACGAATACTCATAGCAGAATAACATTTAAGGTCACCATCAGCAGAGATCACAAAGGAAATTCGAAACACACCAGCCAAAAATAGCACAGAGAGTCTTTTGAATGGAGAGCTTTGTTAGATAATATCAGTCCCACATCGATTGGACACGAAATGGTTGATCACTTAATATAATGTGGAGACCTCTCCACCTAATAGCTAAATTTTTGGGTTGGATCCAAAAAATTTACATTGAGTTAGAGCAGGGACCATTTCATTCCACATTAAAGAATCAATAATACATCCCCCGGTTATGAACACAACAAAAATGCTAAAGGCTAAGCTATTAGCTAGAGATGAATACTGGTTTGGGTTAGCTGAGTGTATAAACAATCCATACCCCACAACTTTTTCTTTTCTGGGGTGGTTTGCTGAGTTAGGTATATATATGCGCATTTTGTTTGAAAATACACACACTCACACATATATATAGGTGACAAAAAAGAACAAAATACAATACACGATAAATGCTATGTTTATAAGCAAAGTACAATAAACTGCACAATTGATCAAGTATAATACAGTTTAATTCTTTACCAATATTAAGCTCTAATTAGAAAATGGGGTTTTGAGGGGGTGGGGGGGCAGTGGGGGGAAGTAACTAGCTAAAAGTAAAGGCTTTCGTGTCAAATTAACAGAAGGGCAATCTAAAGTAGGAGAGGTCAGTACATTTATCAGAACCTCGGGGGAGATCCCCGCATTTGTCAGAAACCTCACGGGAGATAAGTGACATTTACCCTCCTTTTCCATACTAATGAAAGATGTACATATGGAGCTTCAAAAAGTTGTCTCTATCAAAAAGATGTACATAAGTTGTCCCCCCCCCCCCCCCGGCGGCTCCCTCCCTCTCTCTCTCTCTCTCTCTCTCCCCCCCCTCCCCCCACCCCCCCCCCTCTCTCTCTCTCTCTCTCTCTCTCTCTCTCTCGTGTGTAGGGAAATCATAGCTTCCAATAGTCTACATATGACATTGGGTTAAGTATCAGTTCCAAAGATAACTTTCAGTACAAAATACACTCCAGCAGAAGGATGTGGATGAGATGCGTTTGTTAGTGCATTCCGGCTGCTTGGATGTGTAGATCATTTTACTTGTTCTTAACTTCTGTTTGAATCTTCCAAGAAAAAAGTGGCATCACAAGGTAGATTTGAACTTGGAAAAATGGAAAACCAGATTCAGATCTTTGGATGGTTTTAGGACTGCAAAGGCGGAAAAGTTTATGCAATATCCTAAGTTCAACACTAGTTTACTCTTGCCCTTTTTCAAACTTTTAGGCATAGCTGCAAGAATGTAATAGCTCCAAATAGACCATTGGCTATTCTGAGACGTGATCGAAATACATTGTTCCTAGAAGGAAGTTACAGAATTGGATGAGGATTTCATGTAAAGATGAATCATGTGCTATAGGAAAGTGCCCATGAAGGTTTGCAGGTCAAAAGAATAGTAGTGATTGGGGCGTAGGGTAGGAGGCTAGTGATCAAGTTGTGAACGCAAATGAGTTGCAAGGTGGGTATCAAAATGCAACCATGAACAAGAAAAATGTCATCTTAGTGACAATTTGGAAAAGTTCCATATTATACTACAAATGGTAACTCGTTAAGAAAATATATCCAAGACATTGTTATCAAATCAAGAACGTTTTTTTCTGAGAACATACGATTCGCATTGTTCAAAACATGCAAATTATGCAAATAAGAACAAAAACAAAACTTAAGGGTAGCGAATCATATAACGTTGCCTGAATTGAATAGAATCGTGGACAGCCCAATGAATCGCATGATTCATTTGAGTTTGGATTCAATAGCACGATCTGAATCAACTAAGTTGAAACTAGCATCAAGTCCGATAAATCAAACCGTTAATCGCATGATTCTAGCAATCATGCTCATAATGGGGAAATTTTTGTTTGGAAAGTTCATGTTTTAGGAATAGCATTGATGTTAAGAACAAACGTCAATTTCAATCTTTCAAGTTTGGACTGTCGATATTACAATTTTTGTAAAAGCTCATTAAAATCAACTGTAGTATACCGTAACAAGAAAGTTTTGGATTGTTTACGGTATCTCCTCTCACAGCATTAAGAGTTCAAACCATAAGAAGTGTCTCAACAGCAGTTTCATCAAGTTGTCTGCGATTACTAAACCAAAATCAAACAGTACTTAGAAACAACTTTTTTACCCTTATCAAAGAAAGTCCATGGGTCAGGAACTAGAAATCATATTCCACAGACTATAACTCTCAATCCAAAAGCAAAACTACCTAAAAGATAACATTCCCCATTTGTTTTTGAACCAACAGCAAACAAAACAGAATACGACTGCCTCAACTAATATGCTAGCTTTTACAACAAGAGCATGTTCTTTAACCAAATCGTCATAGCAAATTATTACTGAAGTTACTTCCACAGAAGATTCATATCATTAGGGCCCGTTTGTTTAACCGACTAACAGTAAAGGGATATGCAATTATGTAGAATTATGTAACCTCATTGGGCTAATATGGAGGAATTAAGAATACCATCTACCCTATGATACTGCTTATCCCATCTTTTTGAGGGATGTAAAATCCGATGGATATTTAATACAAACGTTTAAAAAAAACTAAACAATCACCTGATATGCAGTCCTCACCCTTGGTATATAGATCAACTAGATGCTCATGAATCTTCTGCGTTGTCTAATAAGTTGCCAATTTATAATGAAGAAAGATAGTGCGATATGATCATACTTCAAAGGTGAAGTAAAATGCCGATCTTTAAGCTCCTAGATTACTTAAAAAAGAAATGAAATTGAAAGATGAAATAAAATCTTGAATATGAAATTAAGAGGGGAAAGCTTTGACAACCGCCACATTAAGAGAGGTGATTCTAGTAACATTTACTCACGCAGAGCAAAGCGAAGGTCTAACTAAGGAACTAATAAGCGAGAAGGCGCAATTTTTGTAGCTCAATCGTCTCAGGAAGAGTATCACAAGATCCCAGGACCTAACTATCACCTTGTTATCCGAAAACACCTTTGCTTCGAAGCATGCAGCTAAGAAGCAATTAAGGTATGCTTTTCCTGACATTGATGGCCATACATACTCTTATTTGGGAAATGCCATTTGAACACTCTTGTCCAACTCGTCCAAATAAAAGTTGACCATGTTGATACCGAAAGAGAAGCTATCCCTAGCTTCAAGGACGATAGAGGGTCCGAAGAGGCGAAATGATCCATCAGAAATTGGATGAGATTATCATCACAATGGCCTTGAGGTCAAGAAAGAAAGTCTGGACAGGCTATGAAGTGTAATAGTCACCATTATTAAACATCGCGGCCTGGTCAATTCCATACCCCAAACCCTTTAGCTCGCTACTAAAAGGGGCATCATCTCCGAAGGATATCGCTTTTCCAAAGAAGCTCGTAATACTCACGATAGCGCCTCTATTAACCATTACCACTTGAAAAGGAAGAACGTGGCAGCTACTCCCACCAACAAGGCCCCTAAAAGAAGACATAGTGGCAAGACTTCAAAGGCCACTACCCAGCCTGGACGCGAATTACAGTGCAACAGAGCTTATCTTCTCAGGCCAAACAAACATGCCCAAAAAGAATGACCATTTCTCCCCTACATAAACTCCACAGTAGAACCTACTGTCGACAGAAAATCCACAGATATTTATATATAGCCATGCATACACACGTAACGCACAAGATGAACGAGTCTGCGAAGGTCGAATTCGTACCAAACAACAAATTTAATGTAAACACGTACAGATCCGTAACACTTTCGAATCGCAAATCAAATTCACATGGAGAGAAGCCAGGCCAAAACAACTGAGAATTAAACGATGATAAACGTACCTCCTCCATCGTCGATCAGATCGAACAGAGATAAGAGAGACAGATACAGATACAGATACAGATACAGAGAACTTCCGAATCGAAAAAGAGAGCGCCGCTTCAGGGACTCGACGAAATACGAGAGAGTACTAAAATAACTCCGGTCTGACATAAGAAGCTGCCACGTTGGTAACCCCTCCGATTTTTTTCCTTTTTATTTTCTTCGATTTTTTATATCTTCTCTTCATCCATAAGATAAACAAAATTTTAAAAAAGCCCCTGAATTTACACTCTAATGTCTAATAAATTCCTAAACTTCAATAAATATTAACGCGACATTTAAACTTTGCATGATTTTATTAAATAGGCCCACGCAATCCAATTCCGTCAAATCAAAGACAAAAAAAGTGACTTGTCTCACAGTCTTATTGAGTTAGTTCTATTTTCTTAAAAAAAAATCATAGTAATCTAATCAGTCAATTGTATTTTTCTTTTATTTACATAATTGGGGTAAAAATGTTCTCACAGTTATCTAATCCAATTCTAAGCAAACTTGGTGTTAATGATTCTGTCATTCACTCTCTTATAAAGCAACACGAAGAATATACTAAAAAATTCACTATTAATTATTTTATCTCTATTTAAAATTGTGTAGAACATAATTAGACTTATAAAGTCTCTGAACAGCTTTTAAATGTGAGCAAAATTACCTCATTTTGCAGCATTATCGCGTTGAATGCAATGGTGCGGCTCTGCACTACAGCTGTGTAGGGCATCAAAACGACGTCGCTTTGAAGCCCCAGAACGCAAAACTTTTTAAGCCCAAAACGACGTCGTTTTGGTAGCTTCTTGGAATTTTTTCCCCTGCCCCGAGTGGCCTGCAGAACCAGAATACTCTCTCTCTCTCTCTCTCTCTCTCTCTCTCTCTCTCTCTCTCTCTCTCTCTCTCTCTCTCTCTCTCTCTGCATATATATGTATATATATCTCACAAACCCAGCCATCAAAGGCCTGCTGTGCAGGGGCGGAGCCAGAGATCTCAACTAGTGGGGTCAAAGTTTTATCTACAATTACATGACAAATATTCTTTTAATAAAAGATAAATATAAATTTTACATACATATTAATTTAGAATAGTACTTAACGATTTTTCTTACTTAAGAAAATATATAGAAAAGAGTAATTCGCTATGTAAAAAATTAGAATATTTTTTAAACTATGGACGTATAAAGTATTATTCATAAGTTATTTTCGTTGTACATTATGCATATTAAAAATACTTATTTTTTATTTAGATAAAATACTTGATATAGGTGAAATGTTTAGGAAAATTTTCATACTTCAAGTGAAATATTTGGGGCAATATCATAATTTTGATGGGGCAAAATCACAAACTAATTTTTTAACTTCAAACAATAATATAAATATTGGAAAGTTGAGGGGGGTCAAGTGACCCCACTTGACCACCCCTGAATCCGCCCCTGCTGTGGATCGAAAGCAACCTTTGGATTGGAACCTATTTTAAAAGCAACAGTACAAATGCACCAACATTGAACATAGACATGAATTAGAAATTTCTTCCAACCTCTGAATCAAGTCACTTTCTTAAATTTCAAGAAAATAATCACATTATTTTTCAGTCTAGAACTTGTGAATCAGAGCGAAAAAACATCAGAAATCTCACAGGAGCTTGTATTTGTGAAGCTATTAGGGTTGTGTTTGTTCAGTTGGAACAGGCGAGAGGGAATGATTGATGATATCTTTGATTCCGGCTGATTTGGAAAGCTAACAGCTATTCAAGATGGAAGAAACCAAATGTGTGTGTGTCCTGCATGAAGTATTTTCTAAGTTCATGTCATTTTTTTGGGTTCTTCCAGGGGTATTTTTTCAAAATCCGATCTTGTTGAAGAAGTTTCAATCGGTTTTGTGAGCTATGCCAAATCCAATAAACTTTTCTCTGTGTCTCTTCCCGTTGATGGATTGGGTTTTGAGGGGAGGTATTCTCAGGGAAAGAGAGAGATAGAGAGAGAGAGAGGGTCGGTTGTGGTTCTGTGGAGTCTTAGACAGACTCAGAGTTCAGCTGTCGTTATTGTTTTTGTCTTTCCAAGGAGCCCCAAAACGACAACAAAGTTTTTGCGCTTTGGGTACTAAAACGACGTCGTTTTGGTGCCCTACACAGCTGTAGTGCACAGCTGCACTACAGCTCCCCCGGATCCCACTAATAATTTCCTAGTTTATCTAACTTGTTTAAAATAAGATTGAAAAATAGTGCTTCACAGCAATAATAAATAACCATGAATTTAACTTTTTTTTGGCTAATTCGGTATTTCTTGTTTTCTTAAGTTTATTTGGAGCTGTAAAAAAATA
Organism: Arctostaphylos glauca; assembly: GCA_019985065.2. Lineage (NCBI taxonomy): Eukaryota > Viridiplantae > Streptophyta > Magnoliopsida > Ericales > Ericaceae > Arctostaphylos > Arctostaphylos glauca. The sequence goes on from JAHSPW020000010.1 coordinate 3,970,751, forward strand.
ATTACCCCAATAACACTTAATTCAAAAGTGCTTTTATACCATTATTCAAACAATCTAGATATTTACTTGATAATAAGTTATCCTGCAACTTATTTATCAAACAGTTTGAATTTATATTCACTTATAAAAAACTTTACCAAATATAATTCCGACTTATGGCAGATGTATTAACTAAATAATTAAAAACTAAATCTAAAAGTCTAAATTATAAATAATAACAAAAAAGGGACAAAATTTTTTAGTCTCTGACTGATGAGATACGCTTGTTCCAGGAAGGGGGGGACTCCTGCCAAATTGGCAGTTCTTGAACATATCAGAAACATTTCCTAAGTAAAATACTTCACCAGATTAGCCCCAAATAATTTTGGAAGAAGAAAAAAAAGCCATCTGTTCGTGCAGGGAACTAATGGGGATAAAGCAACCTAGTTCTAGAGTTCCGAAGCAATTTGGGAAAATACATTCACAATTCGAATATAGACAACAGCATGAAATACAAATTCTCAAAATTTTAGCCACCTTTTCTCCCTTTCTTTGCTAGCAACTGCCTTCGATGCCGATGCATGACCAGCCTCCGCCTCCGCCAACAATTTCCGAGTCTCGTTCAGCTTCCTCATTGCAGCCTCATAGACCACCTTTTCGTTCTTGTTCCGACTCGCCATTTCTTCCAGCTTCTCCACTCTCACCCTCAACTCCTTCACCTCATCGCCATAAGCAAGTATTGCCCGCCTATCTTCTTTCTTCCCTTCCCCCGGGCCCTTATTCTGCTTCTTCTCTACTCTTCCATTCACAGCTTCGCTATGCATTGCAAGTTGGGAATTGATAAGACTGAAGACATCCGGCTGCAATTCCTCTGCCTCCTTGGCAGCTTTAGCTGCTGCTGCAAACTTCTTATCGCGTTTTCTCTTCCCCCCTCTGCTTCGTTTCTTACCCTTTTTCTCTTTGTTCTCTTCACTTTTTCCAGGCTCAAGGGCACGACCAAGAGATTGCTTTGGGGGAAGGACTTTCACAGATATAGGGTCCACCATTCCCTGCCCAGATACACCTAACCCCATTCCTTCACGGTAACCCATATTAGCCATCATCTTAGAGGCTATGCCTCTGGTGTGATTCTCCCATTTTGCAAAAATGGCAGTTTCTGTCTGGATGCCTTTCTGAAGGGCGGCAGTGGTTTCATAGAATCCTAAACCACTCTCCGAGTCCTCTTCTTCATATTCGCTGCCATCATCAGATTGCTCTGAACTCGAGCTGTTTTCTTCTTCATCAGTCATTTCTGCATATTTTGACATAGTGATAGATTCAGAGCCAAGCTTGGTAGAGGTTCCGTCATCACCAAAAACAACTTGCGCTATTCTGAGTTCATCGTCCCATGATTCAAGCTCGGCTTCCCTCCAAATGCCCGTTTTACTGTCACAGGCTGCCCAAATGGTGGACCCAACCAGTGACTGCTCCCATGCAGTGGGGACATACTGTTTGAGGGAAGACAGTGGGATGTCAATACCTGGTGCAAATAACCCATTTTTTGAGATGCTAACTATAAAAGCAAATGAGACTATCACCATTAGATCGTATTAATAGTCACGGCAATCTAGATTTGTGATAATTTGGTAAATGAAGCAAAATAACATATTGAATCGAGCAAAATTGTAAAACTTAATCTGAGAACAACTTGGAGCAGCATAGGCTGAATCGACAAGCAGATTAGAAAATGACTTAAAATTCCTCCTATGTAATGGGCACGGAGTATGAATTTTATCACAAACAAATTCCTTAAACTGTCCAAATAAGAACCAAGCATATCCTTTATACTTCACAGGCACTCACTCTAGATTGTTGGAAGGAAGTATATAGTGATTTCGTGGAATAAATCACCTTTCAGCAATAGCAAAAATAAAAAATAAAAAAAAAATCTAGTGTTACACTTTCCAAACCAACTTCTATCTTTTTCAGATTACCAAGACATTAATATGACATACCATGTGATAAGCGGCAGTTAGTACCAAATCGGCACCGTTGCTGTAGAAAGAACTTGCATATCTGCACTCGGGTGGTCTAGGATTAGTAAGATACGACTAAAACCAGTGGAACCATGTTATGATAATTTGATCAAGAAATTTTATAATGATGCCAAAACAATCACAAGCCGCGATTCAGCATGCAAAGTACTATGCACTCTTTTAACTATTATTTTTCTGTTTCCTTGACCAGAAGATGAATCAGTTATATTTTAGATAGCCATAAGAAATATATGTGCACCGTGAATGAGATAACAAATATTTATGGTTAGTTATGAATTTTATGATTCATGTGTTGTGCATTTTTTATAATCCAATTTGTTTACATATTTTTTTGGTTTATCTGTTGCGATGTTATTTTTAATGGTGTTTGTTGCATACGAATCTGGTCAGTTTACGCACTGAAATATTAAGAATTATTTTAGCTAGTTACGGTAATACTTAGTGTTAGCTACGAATTATTTTGGTTAGGTTACAAAAATATGGGTCAAAATTATATCATATGCCTCTCCCCATAAGTAATACGGAAAATAGCCTAACATCTCTATAAGTCCTCTTATTTTGCTTTCGTCTTCTTTCTTATTTATATAAAGGTGCAGAGACACCATTCCCTCTGATGCCTTAAATAATAAATTTTGCTTGATAGAAAAGGAAGTAAATTGTTGTGAGTTTTGGAAAATGATGAAATACAAAAATACACTGGGAGTGGGAGTGGGAGTGGGAGTGGGAGTGTTAGGAAATTTGAAAAGATGCACAAATTTCGAATGGTGATCGCAAGTCGCAAGCATAACGTGGTCCTTTACCAGGGAAGAGACACGTGCATATCACTTACTGATAACATAGCATAGAACAAAAGACGAACTATCTACGAAAACCACTGAAAACGTGATACTGTGCAAGTGTGAAGGATATACGATCATGATTTCAAATCTCCTTCAGAACCTGAGGATCAGCAGATGAAGAACTCTCAGAAAATAGGACACCTACCTTCCACATTATATAATGTAGATATCCATGTTATCCAGATAAAGGCCACTTACCAAGAAATAATACTTGTGAACAAATGAAATAAAAATAACTGAATACCAAACTACAGCACCACATCCAGGAGTCATTATCTGTGAACAACTATCCAATCTCAACTAATAATTTTTTCCAAACTAAAGAGTTAGATTAAAGTGATCTCACAGAATGTAAAATATCTATGACATCAAATAAATCAAGACTCCAAATCTATGAGATATTTACAGGCCATGGCTAACCGTCGGGGTGGAACACCCTTGGGGTCCTGCACTTATCAAAATCTTGACTTGGATAGCCAGGTGTTTCTTTTTAGTCGCATTGCAAGATGAAGCTTCCTTGACTGCCCGGAACTCTGGCATTAGATATTTAGACAGGTTTTTTCTGGTGTATCCGGGGTCTTACTGCTTTGTATGTTAGGGCTTCTTGTAATTACAGCTGTTATGTTAGGTTGTTCTTTATCAAGCATTAGATATTCAATTGGTCTTCCTGGTTACCACAAACAATAGTGACTAAATGCGGCTAATAGTGTATTTAATGAGAACCCCAAGGAGTTGGCTTGGTGATCAAGGCCTTGGGGGTTTGATCCCTCTCAGGTCTCAGCTTGAAACCTCCTGGGTTACGCGTACCTGAGATCGAAAATCATGCTTTGCATTCCAAGTGAGATGTCCAAGAGAAAAGGAAGGAGGGAAAGAATCGACGAGGAATCTATAACAAAAAATAGTGAATGAAAAAGCGTGACGAGAATTCTCAACTGGAGAAAATGCCCTATTAACTCTAGTGGGGTCAGTCCATACGGGACTTTACCCCATCTTTAAACGGGCCTCCTGCTAAAGAACTAATAATACATCCGTATGCAATATCTCCTTTCAAAAAACTGTGTTTTCCTGGTTTTTATCACTTGTCTATGATGCCTGTTTTGCTGTAGTTCTTTGTGGCTTGCATATTTGTTTTCATGTCACCCGTTCATTGTTGATAGGAATTGGCTGAGTAATAAAATAGTTGTTCTACTGATTTCCAGGTTCTTAAACAGTTTATCAAATTGAGGCCAAAGTTAATCTTGAAGTTAGAATCTTGGACCACCCATACATTTACATACAATATAGGTCTATTTGTGTATGATTTGTAAGTAGTAAATGCATAAATACTGTGTGCTAAATTAGAAATTAGGTTCAAAAGATAGAAGTTAAGTAAGAATAAAATAGACCTGGATTAATAAGCAGCTTAATTGATGATTCAGCTTATATGTAGAGATATATGTATAAGATGGCTTAATACGCATACAAAATGGAGAGAGGAAGGGAAGAAAGGTAAAGGTAAAGGTAAAAGAAAAAGAAGAAGACACAGAAGGCACAAAGGTCAAGCTACGTATGCCATTAATGGGGTATATCTACACATACCATTAATGGGGTTAACATCGCACTTTAGTCCAAAGGCACGGTAGCAACATGAAAAATCTTTAATGTTAGGGGTGTAAAGCGCTCCATTCCTAAAGCACCGCGCACGGGCACGAGGGCTGGGGTGTGGGTGTGTGGGGTAGGCAGGGAGGGAAGGGATTTGACCCTCAATTGCTTTTATTTTTGCTGCCTCCAGAAGCTAACTAAAAGCAACATCTATATTGTAAAACAGAACGGATATTCTGAAAATCTTTAGGCATATAAAGGGAAGCAACCTCATCAGCCATCTTATCATTTTTTTATGTTACACTTATAGCTGTCCAATCACTTTTTTCGTTTAGAGAGATTCAGAAAATCATGCCCTAATTAATTTACCTCCCTATAACCTAATTAATCTACTTCTCTTTGTAGGCAAGTCTTTCCAATTTAGGCAACATCCCATGGGCAATCCTTAATAAACTAGTTCCTATGTGCGTTCCCTATGCGCATGCTGTTCTCTTCTTTCTGGCTCTCAGCTTTCTTTCCCCCTTATGAACCGACAATGCTTCTTATAATTGAGATTTTAATATAAGAAGAACGAGCAACAATTTATAAATGGGACGACATAATTGTATTCAGTTGATGTTATATTCTTCTAGCTGTGCCTTTAGGCACGGGTATTTACTAGTTTATTCAACACAGTGAGCGAGATTGCGAGAGGCAGGGGGCGGGGAACAGTGAGCATCTAATTTGAATACAGAAAATTATGTCTAAAAGTGAGCATATCATGAAGGCCTGTAATTTTTGCTCTACTAGAACTTAATGATAACACCTCTTTGCATTTAAAGGGCTTCATCAAGCAGAAAATGAGATAAAACAATACTGGTCAGTGTATTGTATTCTTCCTTCTGAGGTTGAGGTACGATGCCAATAGAAATCCTTTTTTTTTTTTGGGTCAAAGATGTCGATAGAAATCTCATTCCTCTTAGATTAGAAAATCAACTTAAAAGCAGAGGCAGCAACGAAACCAACATGACAGGAAGAACAAACAAGTCAGAAGATTTTGCTCACCAACATGTTTTCTGAAGTTGGTGTCAGAAAAGAAATCTTTGCTAAATCAGATCCTTCCAACCCAATAATAAGGCCATTATACCAACGTCCATCAGTGTGTCGAAATCTACATTTTGATCCTACACTGTAACCTTGATCCTCCAGTGGTTCTGCTTCAACTTGTGCTGGATCTAGAGGCTCTGCTTTGACATCTTCATCAATATTTTTGGCATCTTGTAAAATGGAATCAGCCTCTCGCAACAACCTTGCTCGTTTCAAATGAAACAGCCCTTCCTCTGCTTCCTTGACAGCCTGAACAAGCTCCTCATAAACCTGAGTGAATGAACCACAACAGATTAGTAACTTCCGGATACCAGGACAGTATATATTTCAAAACAAATGCCAGCACAAGACTCTCGAGAATTGTTGCTATGATTCAATCATAAGTTAAGAACAAAACTGACCCTTGATAAAAGAACTAGTTTTTCTACATTACCTACTTATCATTTATCAACCACGTCAAACAAGGACAGGCAGCATCATATACATTAGCATAGTTCAGCTTTCTATCTTACTTTGTACAAGGCCGTGTTTTGTCTAGGAACTACAGAGGCATGAAAACACAAAACTGAAAACTGTATAAACCAGAACTACAGAGGCATAAAAACATAAAATTGAAAATTGAATGAATTTACAGGTTTTTCATACTCCAGAATTTAATATGTGAAAAGATGTATAACATGTTTGAAACGGTAAATACAGATTTGAAAAATATCTTCATGCCTTTATTTATAGTACTACCATATCCCACTGTAAAAGCTTCCTTAATCTAAGCTAAGAACCAGGGACAGCAGAGAAATAAGTTACAGAAGGCAGAGCATTCCAATGATGAGAATTTGGGGAAAAAGCAATTGATGGCCTGGATATAACAAATCAGGACCTAAACAAACATGCAACAAAGCAGGACCTCTGTGTGTGTGTGTGCGCGCGCGCGCGTGTGTGTGAGAGAGAGGGGGAGAGAGAGAGAGAGAGTTTGCAAAGGCCGATGTCATCCAATTGGACAACCAACTTTTATGAGGAAATAGTGCTCAGCCTTAAGTTTTAACACCAAGGAAAAATGTACAGCAAATTATTGGCCTACTACAATTTCAAGGTTCAGAACCAGCTGATATTGAAAGATGTCCAACTCTCTGGTAAGGGAAGCGCTCGCGAGGGGGGGGGGGGGGGGGGGGGGGGGGGGGGGGGGTTGTTAATGTTAAGGGAAGGAGGACAATTACCCAAAAATACCCAAATCATTACCTTAATAGACCTATCGTGGCGGAAGCAGATTCCAGCACATTGCAACACTGGCAGAAAATGCTGATGAAACATAGATTTCAAATTCTTGGAGAACAACTCACTGGTATTTTGGATCAACTGCATTCCTGGACAGATTATAACCGATACCCAAAATTGAACAACACTGAGTTATCTAACCAATGTCCCCGACTCCCCATCCTCTTGATATAGGGACATGCTGATATATTAACTTGTACCCATATTTCACAAGGGTTTGAAGGGGTTTCAACTGAAGAAATTAGAAAAATATAAACTTGATAAAAAAAATAGAAGAAATCTCGTGCTACTTTGGCCTCACCAAACTCACACCTAAAAGCCATCTCCAAACTATTGCTGGCTGTAAAAATGTAATATGTTTTCCCCTTCTGCTTTATCCAAGGCCACAACTACAGTTAGACCACATAATACCAAGATCAATAATCTTGAGCATCCTGATTCACAAAATCTTAAGATTCCATCAGTTGCCGATGCAATCCTCATGAGAACTCCAATTCCTCCTTCGGCTGAAATTTCCAGGCATCATCTTGTCTTTTTACTGGTCAACTATTTCTAATCATCCCTGCCACCCTCACACAACTCACTTGTGCATTGCACCAATTCACAAATGATGCATTAGTTTTCTTCATTGTATGAAACACCTACTTCTTTAACGCATGTGCTGCTGCCATCATACTTCCCCTCACATTCCAGACTAGCCAAATTAGGTGTACCAGAGCATTTTGGAGATACTTCAGATAATTCTTAACGAAGTCAACAAAAGTACAATAGATTTCTGATAAATAAGAATCCAATGAAGCATTCAATGCATAAAAGAATTAATAGGACTCAAACTGAGCCAGCTAACGTCTCCCATACTTAGACATGAATTTTTTTTCACCCCTCCAACCTCTCAACTAGAGCTTAAAATCCTAAATCTAGGATTACACTCAGAGGAAGCACAGATAATACTTGAAGGAAAGGGCTAAATTGGACACCGTAGTACTCCAGATACTGCCTGTGACCAATCTTGTGGAATTTAATCCAACAATAGAACCGTTAGTCCGATTCACTTGAAATCATTCGAAATTTCTCGAACAGATAGTAGATTAACCATCTTACCCTCGTCGCCAGAGTGAAAAAATCACAACAAGACACTTCCCCACCAGTCAAAAAAATCAACCAGACCTCCATTTCCCATATAATAGAATCTCCACAAAACGTTACCCATCGCAGCATCCACATTTAATAGCTGAAGCCTAGCTAAGTTCTGTATGCTTTATGTAACCATAACATAAAATAGGATTGGAAAAAAGGGACCTTTAAACTGACAATAACTCAAACTACTCCCGGTAATATGTGCTGAGATGAGTTTTGAAGATGGTCTCCCTCTATGATGTTATCTTGTAAGCAGTTGTTGGGTTGCAACAAAGTATGGATGAAAACTTCACAAGTTCAGCTCTCTACACTCTGCATATAGGTGGGCTATGCAATATTAGACAAAGTCGCTAGTGACAAGTGCTATCATCACTATCACAAATAACATAGACGAGTGATTATTCTTCCTAATTGCCACGGGCAAATGAAAAGAGAATATAATCTCACAAATTAAGCTCCAAATTCAAGGCTTAATTCCATGTCGGTTCGTTTTCAGACTTCAGCAACGCACAATATGCAAAGGTTGAGACCACAACGATCAAAATTATTGTCAACGTATTAATATTTTGTTCCTATTGCAAAACATCAATCAAAATATTCCTTACTTTTTACTATACTGAAAGAGAAATTTAGAAGCGAATTGGAAAACCCTAAGTTGTGATAATGAGAGATTTTTAAGAGCGAGGGAGAGGAATAACCGAAAGAAGCTCTGGATTGGTGGGGTCTGAAACGAGGGCTAGTTTGAGATCAGCAATTGAGTCTCTTTGCTCTTGTAAGTGAAGCTCCAGCTCTCTTTCGAGAAGTCTCTCTTCTTCTTCGTCCGCCATTGCTTTGCTTCCGGGAAGGTTTGATACGCGAAAGCGTACGAGAGAGAGACGCACAGTCTTCCTATATGTGACTCCACGGATTCACGATGGTTCGAATCAAGTTTCGATTATTACATAACTGTATCCCAATCCCGCTCAATAAATTTAGCGGCTGTTTGTTCGGGGATAAGAAGTCGAGGGAATGGATAAATAATTATTTACAGGAAACTATTGGGGAACAAGATAAGAGTGGTATTAGTTTTAAAGTGTTGGCATATATTAATATGATATTTATAAAGAGGGTGATAAAAAATAAATAGTTTTGATGAAGTATTAAAAACAGAGATAAGATAGTATTTAATTTTGATGGAGAATAAAATATAAAGATAAAGTTATTTTGTAGTTGTAATAAGGAAGAAATAGTAGTATTCTTGGATAATATCCGGAGATAATTTTTTGGCACCCTCTATTCGGTCCAAAAATTATTCCTTTCTATCCCTCTTAGGGGCCGATTGGATGAGAAATTATTTTCAGACGGTAAGTTAGGTGCTGTTTGATAAAACTGAAAGCTGAAAACTTAAAACTAAAAATTAAGCACTGAATACTGAATTTTTTAAGTATAAAAGTTGTTTGTTATGTATTGAAATTAAGCACTGAATTAATTAAGTTGTTTGGTCTGCACAAATAGTTGAAATTTTAAAGTTTATTTGTTTTTCAACTTATCCCACTATAGTTCTTACGACACACCAAGCCCCACCTGATATTGTAGGCGTGGTGGTGGTGGTGGTGGTGGTGGTCGGAGGTGGAGCGATGGTTGATACAGTGGGGGTTAGCTGCGGTGCTCAGCAGTGTGGTGGTGACGGATAGTAGTGATGGTCAGCAGTGTGGTGGTTAATAACGGTGGTCGACAATGTGGTGGTGACGAGTGACGATGGTGGTGGTGGTTAGTATGGTGGCGGTAGTAGTTAGTGCTGGTGGTCAGCAGTGTGGTGGTGGCAGATGGCAATGATGGTTAGTGACCGTGGTCAGTAGTGTAATGGTTAGTGGCGGTGGTCAACAGTGTGGTGGTTAGTGGCAGTAGTCGGTAATATGGTGGTGGCGGGTGGCGAGTGGCGGGTGGCGGAGGTGGTGGTTAGTGGCAATAGTGGTTAATGTGGTGGCGGTGTGGTTATTGCCAGTGGTCGGCAGTGTGGTGGTGGCCGGTGACGATGGTGGTCAGCAGTGTGGTAGTAGCGAAGGTCAGCAATGCCGTCCTGGCGGATGGTGGTGGCGGTGGCGGTGGCGGTGATGGTTAGTGTGGTGGTGGCGGCAATTAGTACCAGTGGTCGACAATGTGGTTGTGGTAGGTGGCGATGGTGGTTGATGATGGTAGTGGTTAGCAGTGTGATGGTTAGTGGCGATAGTTAGCACTATAATGGTTAGTGGCGGGTGGTGTTGGCGGTTAGTGGGGGGTGGTATTAGTGTGGTGGCTAGTCGCAGCGTCGGTGGTGCTTAGTACCGATGGTCATCAGTGTGATGGTGTTGGTGGTTAATGGCGGGTGGTGTTAGTGTGGTGGTAGGTGGCCGTGTCGGTAGTGCTTAGTGCCTATGGTCAGCAGTATGGTTGTGGCGGGTAGTAGTGGTGGTGGCGGGTGGCAGTGGTGGTTAGTGACATGTGCCGGTAGTGGTTAGTGATGGTGGTCAGCAAAGTGGTAAACAGACTTTTTAAAAAAAAAAAAAATTAAAGTGTGTTCAGCTTTTTGATTAAGTAGGGGGATAGCTACTTAATTGTTTACTCTTTATTTTTGCTGAAGACTTAATATATTAAACTCCTCAGAATTTCGTTATCAAACAAACTTAATACCTTTTTACTTAATCTATTCAGTTTTAAGTGTTAAAAATGAGTTATTAAACAACCCTTTATTGAGGGGATAAGATAAAAAGAGTATTATTTTTAAATATCTGGGCCACATTGATGTAATGTTTATAAAGGGTGGATAAAAAATAGATAGTTTGGATGAAATATTAAAAAAAGGGATAAAATATACTTGATTTAGATGGAAGATAAAATAAGGGGATAATGTTATTTTGTAATTGTAATAAGGAAAAGAGTGTATTATTTTTTGATAATACCTGGGGATAATTTTTGGGCACCCTTCCCCGCCCAAAAATTATCCCCCTCTATCCCTCTTCAGGAGATTATTTTTGGATGGATGAAAAATTATCCCTCAATATTTTTATGCTCCCAAACTATACTAAATATGTCACGTCGATCCTTTAACTTTCTCCAAAAATTATCCCTCTTCCTTTCTCCCATCCAAACGGGCTCTTAGGGAGATTATTTTTTGAGGGATGAAAAATTATCCCCTGCATTTTTATGCTTCCAAATCATACTAAATATGTCACGTCACTCTTTTTACCTCCTCTAAAAATTATCTCCCTTCCTTTTTCCTCATCCAAACGGGCCCTTAGAAAAAAAGATGAAATTTTACATTTGGAACCTGTGGAAAGAAAAGGAAAAGAAGAGAAAGTATTTGAAGAAAAAATTATGAAGAAAATTAATTGTTTTCCCTGATTTGATTTCAAAACAAAATAAGTGAAAGTTGAAGAGAAAAATAGTTTTCTTTGTTTGGTTTCAAAGAGAAAATAAAGAAGAAAAACTTAGGGCTTGTTTGGTAACACTTCCTGTTTTCTATTTTCTATTTTCTGTTTTCTGTTCTCAAGTTTTCGTTTTATGTTTTTGAAAACGAAAATAAAAAAAATGTTTGGTTGTATCTTACTTTTTTAATTTTTTTGTATTACTGAAAATAGAAACATGTTTGGTGTGCTCCCAAAAATTCTATTTTTTTTTATTTACAATTTGTAATAACAGAATATTGCTACAAATAAATAATTTTCAATAACAAAATATATTACACAACAAACTAATTTCGTTCTAAAGTCAATCCAGAATAGTTGTACAAAAGTGAATTAAAATACTGCATAGAGCGTGAACCCAGTCAAGTAATCTTGCAATGATGCATAGAAGAATTGTTGTCTTTAAGACATTACTCTAACAAGCTGTCTCTATTAAGACATTACTCTAACCCAATAATGCATAGAGCGTGAACCCATCAAGTAATCTTGCAATACTCTAACCCAATAATAAGACATTACTCTAACCCCTAATCTAGAATGAACCCAGCACTCGAACAGTAAAAAGGATGAAGAAACTTTAACACGTTGAAAATCTAACCTCACAGATCATGATAATATTGGGGGGAGAACCCTCTTGGCGCATATAAACCAGCAAAAAGAGAAGACAGAAGAAAAAACAGAACAGAACCCAAAATTACAACAGAATAACTTCTTAAATCAAGTAACTCCTCTATCACTTCGGAAGGGCTAAGTAAGGTAGGATAGCGCCGGGGGACGCCCCAAACCCCCCACTATATCGCTATCAAAACACAAACAAAAACACGAATCAAAAGTTCCCACAGAATATCCGATGAAATTCCATAAAATCCAATGCAAAGGTGAAGATAAAGAATCAATAAGACTTTTAACAATATTCTTCTGCATCTCAGGGAAAGCCACAACAAGAAATCAGATTCTTTACCGAACATTCTTCAGTTTACTCCACAACCAAACAACAGCCAAACATATATACCAACAGACAGAGGGAAGAACGAGCGAGGGAGATGGAGGGAAGAACAATCCGTAACAGCAGACAGAGGGAAGAACGAGAGAGGGAGATGGAGGAGGAATTTCTGCCGGAGAAGTGGAGATGGAGAGGGAGGCGGACTACGCTCGTTCGTTTTTGCAAAACAGAAAACCCTAAATTCGTTTTTGCCATTCCATTGATTTAGCCCCAAATTAAAGTAGAGGGATGAAAAAAATGGACTTCCTGAGTTTCGAACCCAAGCCACGCCTGCGGTAAGTGCCCCCCACTGTTCACCCGCGTCTTTCCCGTTTCTGTTTTCTGTTTCCAAAAAAAATGACTTCTCATGTTTTGCGTTTTCACTTATTTCGGAAATAATAGAAACAATTTTCAGTTTTTTGTAAACAAAATTCAAACCAAACAAACTTTTGTTTCCAAAATTCCAAAATTCTGAAAATAAAAACAAAAAACAAAAATAGGAATGGTTTCCAAACATACCCTTAAAATTAACTAAATACCTCTAGAGTTTTAACTAAAATTTAAAATTTTCTCCATGTTTATTTGCTATTTCTAGAGGATTCTTATTGTTTTTCTCTTGCATTATTTCTTTCTCTTCTACACTAAAAACCAAACAAATATGAGATAAAACTTTTTATTTTCTTTTCCTTTCTCTAACTTCCAAACAGACCGTTAGGATCATATAAATTTGTTGTTTATTCTGTTTACTAAGGCCCCATTTGTTAAAATTCTTCGAAGGGTGAGATTCGTAAGGTGGTGGAATTAGCATAGGATTCGTAATATCAAGGGATTATTAAAACTAGTGTTGTATGTTTGTTTGCACTTGAGATAGGATTAACAGTGAATGGTTGGTGTTTGTTTACAAAAGAAGAGGATGGGATTAAAATACATGTTTTACGTATTTGCCATTACTTTGATTGATATTTTTCTTTGTCATTCCAACTGAAATGGGAAAAAAAATATTTCTTGAAATTTATGGCACGGTACAACCTAATTTTGTGTTGAATTACCTAATTAGAGTTGGACTGTACGACCTAATTAGAGTTGAATTTGTATTCTAAAATTAATAATCTCTTCTAAAAAAAAAATCTAAAATGAACAATCTCTAATAATTATTTTTTAATCTATCTATTATAAATTTATACAAGCATAAAATATGACCAATTGTAGAAGGATCAAACTACCGTAAGTAAAGACCATGGTCCGGTAGTAAGAGCAAAATGAGGTGCAAAACCATTGAAAGAACAACCATACTAACCATTGCTAAACTTTGAAATACAATATTTTTGGTTCTTAAAATTACATAAGGGCAATCCATAATATTTAATAAACCATAAAGCATCGTTCAAAATTAAACCCACGAAGTTTCATTCTTATTATTAGTAGAAGAAAAAGTACCACACAACATATTAGACTAGGAGGGACATAGCCGCACCCAGAGTAAACCAAGCAAAGTTATTGCCACATCGTGACCGTCCGACCACAACTTCATACGTAGCACGGTCGATGTTTGTTGCAGTTTCGTCAAACGTTTGTAACAATGGGACTTGAGTGTCAACCACTGCTTCAGGCCTTTCAATAGGCCTTGTGATAGTTAAGTCCGTAAGAAATGCAACGTTTGCCTCCTCCAAAGTTCCAAACTTCTTGAATAGTGCATGCGGATATCCCAAAACTTGTTGGCTACAAGCTGCCCAAGAGTCATAAACACCCGGCGTACGTCCCACGTAGACAACGTAGTAGAATTTTCGGGCTGCCATTTCTGGTTACAAAAAAATACAAATCGAAAAGATGATAAACATGGATATATGTAGACCTTTGCATTAACCAAATGCTATAAATGTCATCTAAAATATACTCAAATTCACAAACAACCCCGATTGTTTTCAAGTGATGCAGCAGCCTAGCGTTTGAGCATGTGTGAACCAAAGAACAAAAACAGATGCAACAGGAATAAAATGGTATGCCAATACAACAAAAACAAAACAGATACAGTAGGAACAAAATGCAAATGCTGCATCAGGAACAAACAGCTACATCAGGAACAAAATCTTCTGAAAATACAAGAAGAACAAAACAGCTACATCAGGAACAAACAGCTGTAGAGTTAGCACAAACAGCTGCAGCTCAGATTCGGAACAAACAGCTGCAAATTCAGCAGAAACAGCTACAGATTCAGCACATATAGTAGATTCAACAAAAAAAATATGCAGCAAAAGCACTGCTGCAGCAGATATCAGAGATGTATGTTGATGGTTTTAGAAGTACTAGATGCTGCACCACACATGTTACATTGTCAAATTGGGCTTGCGTACTAACAGCTGCAGTATTAGCATCAAAATACAGTAGTAACAGTGAACAAATACCTCAAACTAGTACAAAAACATTGGTAACAGTTGCCTCAAAATGCAGCATGGCCATTGCCCAATGGCCATGTCCACAAGCCAAGTGTTGCTGCATATGCAGGTTTATATAGGACTAATACATCGCATTACACCATAGTAACAAAATACAATTGACCAATACAACTTCGACCCATAACCATTGCATAACTGCATTTCAAAGCCCATATCAGGTGCATATGGTACAAAAAGTATAGTTAGTAGAGAGCTACAGGTTTACACCACCCAACATGTACATAAGTGGCAAAGGAAGACCAAAAACTACAAACAAAAACCGCTTCATGTTGATATTACAGCTACTATATGCATAAAGCCCAAAAAATGCATATATAGACCGAACTATTGTGCATTAGGTTTACTACAATACCACCCCACACAACTTAAAGAAGCCCATGTAGGAGCATGCAAGTCCATTCGAGCTTGCAGTCTTCGGGTAGACTGAAGAACAAATCAACGTGCTTTGGATTGTTAACTATCATGGTCGCTGCCCTCAAGCGTTGTTCGGTTTCAAGGGGCAAAGCCTGGAGAGCATCATACACTTGCTTTCTAGAATTTGACATGTCATGAGCATGGCATATTCCCTTTGCCATCTCAGCCATCCTACTGTTTGTTTTTTCGAAAAGTGTCCCAAATGTTTGAGCCATCTCTGCCAGTCCTTGTTGGATTCCTTCATTGGCTCGTGGCCTTTTCTTTCCAGTTATCTTAGTGGCATGTGGTGTAGTGGACTGTGGAGGATTATGAGGCATGGAGAAATCCATATCAGGACCGAACGTGAAATCAAATACAGGAGAGTAATCCCCTTCATCAGGTGTGTTTTCACGATTCATTGCTGCTGCAGACTGACTTGGACCCTCAGCACGGTCTCCGTTAGCTCTATCTTTGCCAAATAGATTGAGCCAATCATCGTAGTAAGGAAAAGCCTTGTTTCTCATTCCCTTCGCATCCGGGACTTGCTGTATTTGGTTAAAACAAAGTTACCATCAATGTTAATTAAACGAATACCAACAGAGTTGAATGGGATAAGTTTAGAAAATCTACCCTAACGTAGTTGTCCCATACGTCATCGCTATCCACTAGGACCATCTTTTCCACGCCATCCCAATCGAACCCACTTGTTCGAAGCATATCTTGCAGCTGATTATATTGTTTTCGCCAAGTTTTTATTTTTGAGTCAATGTGAGGGTGAACTCTCAAATCAGTGCCTGAGAAATGTAATATTATCTTTTTTTCACACTCTCCATAGAAGCCCCCTTTGAATTGCCCACAGTCTAGTTTCTAGATAGGGTCTTCAGTGGCCAATTCTTTCATTGTGTTTATCAGGAATTCCTCCTCACGCTTGTTCCAAAACCGCCTTGTGACTTTCAAACTGGATCCTTTCTTAGGCATACCTACGTAAAAAAGGATTAGCAATACAACATGTACACAACATGTAGATGAAACTGAAATGGAATTCGATAACTTTAGAGTCAAATCCAACTACAGAAATGTAATACGAAACTTGTACTAAGTTATTACAAACATTGGTTCAAATTGATAACATTGCTTCATGTTACAAACGCATATCAACGCTCAATCTACCTAGTGGCCTGCCACTCATCATACATTTGGGTGGCTAACGCGGTCCTCCATTCACTCCATTGGTCTGTTGCTTCTACCACATCAATGAATTCATCCCCATCTCATTATGCGGAGCCTCCAACTGTTGTTGGATTTGTTGTTCTAACGGATCATTTGGCATTTCACGTCTGATGTGATTGTGGAGGAGACAACACGCCGTGATTATACGACATTGTGTTTTGATTGGGAAGAAAGAGTGAGACCTCAAGATTGCCCACTTAGCCTTTATCATCCCAAAACACCTCTCAATCACATTACGAGCGGAAGAATGCTGCATGTTGAAGTATTCTTGGGGAGTCGTAGGGGTTCGACCATTTCTCCACGTAGACAAGTGGTAACGTTGACCTCTATAGGGTGCTAGAAAGCCCTCCCCGTTAGTGTAGCCCGCGTCTACTAGATAGTAATGACCTGTTCAAACAAATATGACCTCATGTAGTGAGAAAATTGTAAGATTATGATTCATCAAATATTTACACTAGAAAGGTCATACCATTTGGGACTCTCAATCCATCCTCTCTACTTACGGCATCTCTAAGTACCCTAGAGTCAGATGCCGATCCTTCCCATCCAGATAAGACATATATAAATTGGGCATCCGGAGAACATACACCCAATACATTGGTGGCAACTTCACCCTTCCTAGTTCTATACCTTGGTTTGTCAACAGCTGCAACGCGAACATCTACATATGTCACATCCAGTGCTCCAAGACAATTCTATGAAAATTGAATACATGTTATGTTCAACATATGATAAAAAACTCTCTACAAATGCACTATCCATGTCGAAGACATTTACCTGAAACCACCTTCATCGCTCATCATTGCCATTGGCAGCAATTGGCTCTGGGGCTTTAAGTAGAACATTATGGAGGTTCAACACGGCTTTAAGGGCCTCATTGAAGTACTTGCTAATTGTTTGTCCACTCCTCAAGAAGTCAAACTTGACATGTCGATTTTTTTTGGGATGGGCAAGGGTTCACACAAACAATGCCATTTTTTCTTCTACCACCACATACCTAGAATCGGATAGCCCAACTTCCCTTACCATCATGCATAGTCGCATGAATGCAGATCTACTCATTCTTAATTGGTCATAGCAATCTTGTTCATTATTTTTAACCAAACGGTTTAATCGATCTAACTGTGTATGGAATGGATGTGGGTTTCTAATAACAGCATCCCTCTACGGTTGATCCCTTCCACGGCGGCATGCATCATGATCATGAATATTGCACAAGCATAGTTCAAGGACGTCACAACTTGTTGTAGGGCAACAAATGCGTTCAGCATTTCATCCATGTCATATATCTCCGTTTCATTATCCATTGGTCTACATTGGTTACAAGTCATTCAAAATGACATATAAAATCATAATATAACATTACAAATGATATTTCTAATTAATAGAACCATAGAAACTATTGGTACAAGTCATATTTGTGCTTTTTGAATTATAAACTATCATTGGCTTCTTTTAGTCATTTCAGTGAGTAATAGTTATTAATTTTTACATGTACTTGTTGGAAAAAGTGACATATAAACCTACAAAATTGAAAACCATATTGCTATTTCTCTTCCATTCTATAGATCCATACTAAAATGATATCATGTGTTTTGTGTCATATTATTGTTTCTAACACGTTGGAATTTATGGCTTATATGGAGAGGGCCAGAAGCCGAGCGGAGCTTGTAGTTGGGCCAAAGGCTCAATGGTTTGGGGGGTGCGGGGGGCTTTGCCCCCCGCGGTACGGTACAGCCTAATTTTGTTCAGTTTGACTGTTATAATAGCTATATATGAAAAAATTGAATGAATGCTTCAAACTATCTTCATGGCTTACGCTATACTTTTCTAAAACCATTTTCATGGCTCTGTTATACCCATGACCTTCTAATGGAAACATGAGGCCCTAGGTTAAATCACAGACCAGTGGCACAAAATCGCATACCAGACAAAGAAAATCGCATACCATGACTTACGCTATACTTTTCTGGAAACCATCTTCATGGCTCTGTTATACCTATCATCTTCTAATGGAAACATTAGGCCTTAGGTTAAATCACAAACCAGAGGCACAAATCGCAGACCATGGCACAAAATCGCATACCAGACAAATAAAATTGCATACCAGACAAACAAAATCATAGTACAATAAGGAGTGCATCGCAAGAACCAAACAGAGGAGGTCGGATCTGTACAGTACCGAAGTCGGCATGGAGAACCGAAATCAGTGATGAAAAACGCAGTAAAAGAAGAGGAAATCGACCTCTTACCTTGAATCCTGCACAGAATCGAATCGGCAATGGAGATCTACACTATTTCTTGACAACGTAGAGAAGGGCGAGAAGGGTAGGAAGGTCACTCTCGCTTTGCAATTTCCATCCGGTTTGGCAATACCAGGTTCCCCAGGCCACTGATAATACCCCCTTGTGAGGGGTTTGCTAATCCGATGCCTTTCCTTATCCCAAGTCCTTTTGCAAAACAAACACACGTATACTAATCCTATGGGATAACTAGTCCCATCCCAACCCCTTACAAGTTTATCAAACAGGGCCTAAGTATGAAATTACGTATGTCCACGTGAGAGATACATGCATTTAGGAGAAAACATGATATACGATATCTGGTAGGCACTAAAAATTATCTACCTTGAAAGAAAGTGACAATAACAAAATTATTTTTATAACTGATTTTGCTTTTTTTTATTTTTTTAATTCTCTTGTCAATAAAAGTTATTAATTTAAATATATTTAATAAAACACAAAGGACATGTTTAATATTATTTATAAATTAAATTTATGTATCACAATTATTTATTCTTTATTCAAAAATATATCTCTGGGATATCATATCTAACTTATTTATATCCTGTGAATATTATATTCTGAATGAAAACAAACAGTCGCTTAGGAATTCTGACGATATCATTTTCCCCTACTAATCTACCCCTCTATTTGACAATACATTTTCTTTAATGGTTTAAAGTTTTTGTTTAGCAGGAGTGGGTAAAAACTTCTCGAGAAGGTTGGAGCAAAGTTGTGAATCTCGTCCCGTACCGGTCGGTACGTCCCATATTGTCCCCGTAACGGTATCGGGCTATCAGAGTACCGTTTCGGCGATTGTTCCGGCTTGGTCCAGTATGTACTGAATACCGGCCGGTACCGTACTATACTGGTCTGTATTTAAAAAAAATAAAAAATTAATTAATATTTTTTTAGATAATTAGGCATAATTTGAGGTTAAAATCATCTTTTTGTTTATGTTTGGTGATTTATTTTTAAACTGTGATGCTTTATTTTTATGTTTAGTATGATTTTTTGTTAAAATATATTATTTAAAATATGTATATTAATTTTAGCGATAAATCTGAAACGATACGTCGATATACACTAGTACCGGTAGATATTGTACTAATAACAAAATCGATCCACTCGTTGATACGAGATTGATAAGTTTGGATTGGAGAGCAAAAAAGGGATGGGTTTATTGAGAGGATTGGAGATGCTCTAAACACCAAAATACTATTGTTGTGTCGCAGCAATTTTGCAACCCTTCTACTCACTACATGGACCCCGGATTCACTGAGCTCAAGCCGCTTCCTGGTCAAAGACTGAGGGAACCTTTGCGGGATTAAAAAAATTTCGTAATTAAAATTCAAAATTGGTGGTTCCCCAGTTCTGGCACTCCCCAGAATTCAAATTTTTATTCAAACTCTCATCGTGCGCGCGAGAGAGAGAGAGAGAGAGAGAGAGAGAATGGGGCATTCTCATCACAACCATCTTGACAGCCATCACCATCAAGCAGTAGACGGACTGGTGAACCTGTTTACGAAGGCCAACCACGATCTCACTATGGTCCAATACAAACTCGAAAAGGAGTTCCAACAAATCTACCCTGACAACGTAATCAAACTCCCTAATTCTCTTGTTTTTTCATTTTCCCAGAAAGTTTCCGTTTACTGAGTCAGTCGGTTTATTGGATTCAAATTTGAGGGTTTCCAGAATTTGAATGGTTATTTATGCAGGCGAATCCGATGAAGCTCGTGTCTCGGATAAAAAAAGTACAGGAAGATTTGTCGTCTTTGCAAGAGCAGTGCCGCGAGTTACTCGCCGCCAAACAGGTATTGATTTTTTCGAAAATTTCATGTTAGAATTTTCTGATTGGTTTGCTCGGAAGATGTTTGACGAAATGCTGAATGAATGGACGATAAAGGTTCTTACTGTAATCCATGGATTTCTCTTAAGATCAGCTGTGTTCTAGTGTTGTTAATTATTACACACACAGAGAGACTTGTATTCTTGTCATCTTATTGTGTTGTTTAGTTAATTTTCCTGGGTTTTACAGCTATTAAATGGGGCCTTCGATTCATTCTATAGTTCCCTTGGATTGGGGTATTGTTTTTTCATGTTTGATGTAAAAGGTTTCTGAAAAAGGCGAATCAGTGTGCAAGTTTTGGTATCACTTGTATTATATGTTAGCTTATGTGGTAGAGTTCTTTACGGACAATAGTTATCTTTGATATCAGGTGAAGTCAGATGGTAGTTGCTCGCTGTTTCACTCATTTGTTTAGTGAAATTTGGTTTGCTAGTTTGTGCACACTAAAGTTCATCTTGGGCCACGTTATGTGCACAAGATACTTTAAGAAACAATACGTAAGCACCATATGGGGCTGCATACCCCAAGAAGAGCAGATACGGACTTGGAACGCATCATGACACATGCACTTCTATTTTTTCCAAAGTTTAGGACATTGGTTAGCTGGGGATATTGCAACCACAAGTATACACATTATTGGTCTATCTTATAAATTCGCCCAAGAATGAAAATTTTATTGCTGTCAAATTAGGATTTACAAAACACATATAATATGAATATTATGAAGAATTAAACTAATGATTACTGAAAAAAATATTCATGAACTACATATCAAAGGCAATTTTGACTGTGGACCAACTTTCTAAAATTGTATTATGACCTCCTAATGTAAATTGCATTATGACCTCCTAATGTATCCCAACATGCCTCCCTGTGTTCCCAGTGTGTCCTAAAGCGTCCCTAGCGTGTTGGACAAGGAAACTTGTAAATAGAATGTGGACACTTATCTAAGCGTGGTGACACAAGTCTCTAGAGTGTTGTGTCATGTTGTTGGAAATGTTGGACACAGTACATGAGGTCAGCAGACATGTCAGTGCTTCTTAGTGCATAACCACAAGGAATTTTGTTCTTCTTTCCAATTTACCCTGGAGAAGTGTATCCAAAAGGTGCTAAAGAGTCATACACTCATTCTCATCAAATTGGCAACCTATGCTATACTAGACTAGCAGTTACATTCTGAAAGTTTGTCAATTTTATGACGAGCCTCAGAATAGGAAATGCAAAAGTTAGTTATTAACTTTGTTGATGACAGATCCAACACACAAATGACTGTTTAATGCCACATGTAAGGTACAAACCATATTTTAACATCATATTCATGAACCTAAATCTTTATCCTAAAAACATGGTAACCATAACAAAACTCTTCAAGCTAACTTCATCACCTATTTGACATACAGTTCTCTACTGGGTAGGTTTTGGTTTGGCCGAGTACCTTTGGGCGTGACAGAAACGAAGAAAAACATAGAGAATGCGTTTCACATACGCTGTATGAATGGGTATGTAGCATGCAAGCTACTGATAGCTAGTTATGACATGTTTTTTTGTAGTATCCATATATCATAATGCAAGCACTTCTCTGTGCTATCCCGCATACCCTCCATCTTCATTTAATGAGGGGCTGCTGCCTACGGGAATTGGTGGGACTCTCCCAGGGGAAGGGCTTGGCCAAAAACCTGATTTTTGACAACCTTATCCCCTTTGCCTTCACTATTTTCCCACAGAATCCCCTAATTTCTAGGGTGGGGTGAGGTACAACAAGTACACAATTTATCTAATAAACAAACTACTTAGGAAAATTATGAACAACAATTACGATGACGAACACATCATTCTTGCTGGATATTTTTCTCAGCACAAATTCAGGTATCTATTAAGGTTGTTATATGGTTGTTCAATCACCACTGTCTGCTAATTTATGCATTCCGGATTCTGCTTGTCTGGAGAAAGAATATTGGAAGCACAATCAGCTTATCTGTAGATGCTCTTTTTAATAGTTGAAGCATCCAAAGGTTATACAGTTATAGATAGAATACAAAGTTAATTGTTGGAATTTAACCTAACAAATAATTGAATCACAGGATTTGGTTGACAAGGCCAGGACAACATTAGTTGCAAATATATCAACGCTGCAGCGGTTGCAAGCATCCACTGGTTTCCCTGTCACCAATGATTCTCAGGACCCGGCATACACTAACTTCAACCAGGTGATCACTTTAATTCCTGCATATATGACAATAGACTTTTAACATGAGCTGAGAGGGTCTTCCTAGCTGTCCATGACCTAAGGAAGCCTTTAAACTTCTGCTAAACTGATAAATCATGACTAGCATGATGACGTTGTATGTAGAAGATGATATGGAAATACAAATAGAATGTTACCCACCCAATAGTACATGACCTCGACCTTCTGTATTGCTTGTTTTAGCAGAAGTTTCCTTTTGTTGTAACCTTTCTATCCTTCTTTGATATTTTTCAGTGTTTGTATGGAACTGGTGATTTGTGTTGTTTATTTACCGAGATTGTCATGCGCTAGGCTCCTTTGATGTCCGATTCTTATTGTTCATGTATTCTTTAAGAATTTTCTTTCTTACCCCGAGATCATAGTTCCTACATCTCATTAACACGTCTTGCTCATGACACTATATTACAGTCGAAGGTTGCATTTTTCCAAGTGGTGTCTAAAGCATATGCACCATTTTCCAGCAAGCAACCAAAATCAAACAAATGCGAGATTTTTTCACGTAGTGCAGAAGTTTTATCTCCGTGATTTCGTTTGCTCCATGTCGGTGGAGTCAAGCCTCGCTACATATCTGTGTCTTCATCTATTGTTTGCATTGGATAGCTTGAATGCATTCTTGGACCCATTGTTTAAGATTTTGACCTATTATGGTATCAGAGCTATAGTTTTTTGAATGTCGTGTGTCGAGGTCCTATGTTTGCATTCTCCCTATGAATGGATGTCTGTAGTGTGAGGGATGGTATTGGATAGCTTGCTAGATGTTATTGGACATACACTGTCAGGGACGTAATTTGATGGTGTATTCTGATTTTTGACTTGCGTGATGCAGATCATAGATGAGTGGACTGCTCAAGTGAGGTCAATAAAAGGTATGTAATCCCAGACACTATTTTGCTGAATTCTATAGTTCAATATCATGGTTCAGGTGATTTATGGTACAAGGTGGCTCTAAACTTTATGTTTCCTCATTTTTTGGGCAAAGAGGGTTTGGCATATCACTAGGGAAATAGAAGTCTTGTACAAAGAAAGTAGGAAGATACATGATCTTATGTTTTCTGCAATTAATACAGGGTAACGAGTTATCCAGCTGCGTTTGCAGGGGAATGTTGAGCTTTTCATTGTAAATTCGAAAAATCATCTACATCAATGTTGTTAAGTATCATAGTTTGGACACAACTTTTGGGTTCTAAAAGGGGATGCTCTAAGTTGGGTATGGGGTAAAACAAGTGTGTGTTCTGTTACGCATAGACAGGGCATATGATTTTCTAGGGCAACCAGTTGTCCATGATGTTTTGAATCTTTTGATGGGACTAATTATTTCAAGCAGGGGGAGAAGGCCAAAAGAACACAGGATATAGTGCCATAATTTTCATGCCTAATGACATTGCATAATTTACCAGATAGTTATGAAGCATCGACACACTTAGTGGTCATTGGAACGTATAGGGGGGCATGCCTCGTGGTGTGTCCATTACAATTTTAGGGTGTGTTTTCTGAAACAATTTTTAGGAAAAAAAACTCTGAGATGTTTGGTGTAAGTGCTTTACAAAAAATTTGGGAGTTAAATTTTTTTTGGCATTTTCGAGATGTTCTTTCTCACTCTCTCTCTTCTTTAATAGGGAAATGAATATTGTTTGGGGAAAAAGTAACAATGTTTGGGAAAAAATTCCCAAAAATAGTTCACAAAAATTTTCTAAAAATTTTGGAAAAAAACCCAACTGAACACACCCTATTAGTGTTTTTGTGGTGGGATATGCTGGGACAAGAGCTACATGGCGGAGACGCAATAAAGTGGATTTATTGAATTTTAAAGGCTTTTCTGGGATAAATGCACATAACTTCAAAAGTATTGAGCAAAAACTATAATGTAAAATATATATGTATAATAGGAATATACCAACGATAGATAATACTTTTGATAGGATTCGTAACCTAAACATTTGGTATTTACCACATAAGATAACCAAAAAAGTTATAAAAAAAAACAGTTACCGTGTACCCTTTTGTGTTTGTGTCTTTATTCGTGTTCCGTAGACACATAATTGGATGTCTACTGCATAGCTAACGTTTGCTTATTGCAGGGGATGAGACCAATGATTCAAGCTCGGAGGATGTCAACCAGCTCCTCTTCTCTGCAATTGTCCAAAGCAACTGACGAAAATCCAGCAATCTATACAACCAGCTAGACGTGTGGATCACATTTTCTTTTAAGTAATGCTAGGAATATAAATATTCCGGGCACATCTGGAAAATGATGTGTTCGGAACTGTTGAACGCACGTGGGGTTCTCAATAATTTGTACTCTGTGCATTTAACAGTTCTAAACACATGTGTTCGGATATGTCTAGCACATTTGTGTTTTTAGACTTTTCCTTTTCATTTAGGATAACATACAGGGGCCTCGTACCTCATATTCGTTTCTTTTTGTTCCATTGATTAGGCGAAAAAAGATGCACATTATGTAGCCCACTGAAAGCTGACATTGTTTTATATGTTTATTGCAGCAAAAACCAGAGGATTTGCATCCTCTACATCACACGTAGTGAGAGGTCTAGTTATAAGTGGCACGAAGAACCTAAAGGCTTGATCAACTTAATCATATTACCAACATTGCAAATGGAATAGCAGAAATAGAATTATATTACTTCTACTTTGTAGGAGTTCCTTCCAAATTGTGATTGAAAAAACGTGTCAATTATGTGCTCATTAATTTGATTTATTTATGCGATTATGTAAGATTTGGTGTATGATATAAAAGGTCGATTGAGCAGTCCCAAGGTTGCTCGAGCGGTCTCTTAATTGGCCTTCTCAGGAGTTGGATAGATTGTTGAGTTTTGATTTGATTCTTCGTAAGATAGTCTTGGAGTTCTTTCAAAAGTCTTGAACTTCCTATCCAACCTAATTAAGAATTTCATTGATTTTCTAACCCAATTATTTTAGGAAGGGTTAGGAAATAGTGAGAGATCATTTTGTAGGAGCTAGGTCATTGTAACCCCATATATCAATCATATGATAAGGAATTTAAGCGTAATGGCCGGCTAACCCCTTTGTCTAGAGTGTAGATGAAGCTTCAATCTAAGTAATATATGTTTTATATTAGTTTTGCTTAATTAATTAAATCACAACTGTATGATATTGAATGCTAATTTCAGTTTATGACGTGAAATGAAAACACAAATGTGCATAGCAGATGTCTACCTTCTCAGTGAATAAATCACAAAGATGATCCAGAGTGAATCGCGTGAGAACTTAGAAACTCCGCAGATGAATGTAACTATTAGATCAACGTTTTTATATCCATAGTACAAGAACCCTATGTGTTTTGTAGAGAGCTTTTTTGGGGTATTTTACTTTGTGTGTTTGTAGTTGTACGTATGTCATTCTCCTAAAATAACACTGATTTATATTCGTCTAATTATTATGTATCCTAGAAACATTAGGATCCTAGGGATTCTAGGACTTAGGAAGCAGGCTACCCATATTCTTTATGGACTCTAATAAAATCGAGTTATCGAGTCACGTCCACATGGGCGACTAAGTTGAGAGAAACCCAAAACCAATTTCCAACATGAAGTTATTTATACTCTTCCTACTCATATGTGTTTGTATTCTAGACTCTTAAACATAACCATACAACAAGTGGTTAATGAATCTATACTAATTGACTGAGATAAATTATATCTCGTAAGACGTGTCATGTTACCAAACGAGTCGTGCCTTACGAACAGATTGTGTTGGTAAGACGACTTGTGTTAAGTCAAAATAATTTAAGCCAGTTGGTGGTTCACAAATACCCTAAGGCAACTGTGTGGGCTTGCTACCATATCAATGTTTAGTAGATCTAAACAATAGGCTTTAAGTAATTCAACATTAGCATTGTTAGAGTTGGAGTGGAGTCAAACCCTAGGTCTTTCTTCATTAATTTCCAATCACCTTCAATTATTGTTTTTCAATATTTAGAGAATTAAAACCAAACTAGATTTAACCATCCAAATTAGAATGGAATCAATTGGAAATTTCAATAACAATTGTCCTTGTCCCCGTGAATTGATATTCAAACTCATTGCAGTACTTTTGAATGCAATTAATAAAAGTTTTACTAATTAAATTTGATACGACAATACGACAACTAGATTTTGCACATCATGTTGCACATGTCTCTAGAGTCGTCAACTCTTTTCCAAGCAGATCATTTTAGCCTCCAAATTGGTCAAATTACACTGCTAGCTTGGGCTTTCTTAATATCTTTTGCAATGAAAGAAGACTCCTTAGAGATGTGGTGAGCAATACTAGTCAAACACTTTGAGTGGAGCACTGAAGTCATGGCTTTGTCGTAATCATACCTCACAGAAAACATACTTGGCAACATTCTCCATACATAATTCAACACGCATCTGTAAAGAAAAATATAAGAAAGTACATCAATTCATACTAAAAAGAGGGAGAATACAAAACAAAAAAATGATTTACTTAGGTTGTTGATCTACCTCATAGCTGATCTACCTCCTGTAAAAATGGTTGAAAGAACTAGGAATACCATCAAAGGAAGTTCTTGTTTAGACTTGAGCAGTCAAAGGTGCTACGGAGTCCAATTTCTTAGCCTATCACCTGCAACATGCTTCTAGTAGCGATCGCTATTCTCTTCTTTCACCAATCGAATGATTCTTGGTCCCATCCCTAGTCGAAATGTCTATAGGCTGTGTGTGACTGACCAGTGTCTAATAGCGAAGAGGGTATTTAAGAATGACTGCTTGTAGGGGCAAAATCATCATTCAAGTTTTCAATGGCTCACATGGGCCATCAAGAAGTAAAGTATCTAAATCACGTGCACTAAGTTTGTGCCTTTGAACCTTTGGTGGATTGTTCCTCGGAAAAAAGGGGTCTCTTGTTACTTTTTGAAACAACATCACTTATAAAAAGGGATTATTGTACACCTTGAGCCACCAATCAAAAGTTCAAAGGCACAAACTTATGTTGGTTGGTGGCTCAATTATGTTGCTGGGCAAAATTATGTTGAACCGTGCAACTAGTCAATTTGATTTTTTTTTTTTTGTACAATTATTGCTAAAACCACATGGGATGTCAATATCTCAACAAAAAGGAAAAAATTCGGCATTCAAATCATTCCAAAAAAAAAAAAAAATTTGGTCTCCGGAAATATTTTCAAAATTATCAATAGACTAAACTCACTTAGTGTTAAGTTTTTAAATTTAATTAAATCATAACTCTTGTTTTTTAATTCGAAAAACGTATTAGGAAAGATAGATATTAGGAGACAAATCAGCCAATTAATTTTCTTTTTTGGGAATTGAAAAAGTCTCCACTCTTGGAATATAAATCCTCGACCAAGATCTTGTTCCACCTTCTAAATTGAAAGCAAATTCATCAGACAAGGAAAAGGAATTAGTAGTAAAGTTATCAATCTTGTACCGATAAACGTACATTATTTTTTATTGTTAAGTTACAGATCGATACCGGTGTGTTACAATGTACCGTTTTAAATTTATCGCTAACAAGTCAAATATATTTCTCAAATAATAGTTTCTAACAAAAAAATTATATTAGACATATAAAATAAAAATCCATAATTTAGAAATAAATCAGCAAACATAAAATTCTACTCTCATTTTCAAGTCCACTCAAAATTTTCAAGCCAGTAAATAAGTAGTAATATTACTATTTTTTTTATATATTGAATTACATTTCTTTCCATAAATAAGAGAAATTTGTTTTTATTTAGAAGATAAATTAATTAAAAAATATTTCCCAAATTAAAAATATTTTTTATTTATAGGAACTCCCATATGAAAAAGACGAGATAGAATTCTCTCACACTTTACAAAGAGCTCTTCTCAATCATGCCAATTCATCTATAACTACTCTTTATGACTATTCATGTCACATTGCGTAATTTTTTTACTGTTCATTCGAGATCAAATCGTCGATCAAAATTACTACTTCAGTTTCTTTATTTCAAAAATCGTCAAACCCATCATTTAGCAAACTTCTACTGCCATTGGATCATGACCATATTTGTTCGAAGATTGAATCAAAAGGCTCAATAAAATAATTATTTTGTGAGTCTTTTTCGTGTCTTTATTGTAGGATCCGAATTCGTATGTTACACACAAAATACTCGAATGAAATAAAAAAATTATTTTTTCTTTAATTTTAGATAGTATGGAAAGGAGAATGATAATGTATAACTTTTTCTTTGTTTTCGCATGAGAAAGCCAACAAAAACAAAAGGATCAACTTATGGAGTAAGATGTTGGCAAAAGCAACTTAATAAAACGCAGTCCAGCCATTCTGCGTGTAGAAGTGATAAAAAGGAAATAGAAATAAAACAAATAACAAGATTGGAAAGTCGCAAAACCTGCATCAAACGATACAGTCACCTACATTAAACCAGCAGCCACAACCGAAACGCGACCATGAAAGCATAACCACTCTCACCAAATGATAAAGTAATCAGCTCGAAACAACAGTACTCCTCCAGCTTCCATTCTTACAATCTCCGCGAAAGTCGTACTGATCAAGCGCCTTAATGCAAAGGCATACCCCCGCCGGAATATTCCACCTCCTGAAAATGATAAGACGGCTCGTGAATCTTATGGGGAATCCCATGAAACTGAATTAAGAAGCGAACATAAAACTATAGGCATCCCATAGAACTTAAAGGGAGAGAGCATGAATTAGCCCATACACAACTTTCTGGCATCCTAATATCTGCCACATCCCTTTCTGGACTTCATCAGAAGGAACAACAAATTGTATGCAAATATCATACCCCGCGAGATAGATGAAATGTAACTTTAGCAAACTTGTAAACTTAACTGATGCGGGACACGTACAAGTGACCACTTTGGATATAGAGAGTTTGCGAACCACAGAAAATAGAGCAGGGTTGAGGAAATGGGGAACTGCATGAGGAGTTTTGTGGGGTTCTGCAATACCTATATATATAAGAAGCTGAAGGAAAGTTTATAGGGGACTGATATGAGACATCCGGTGCTAAATGTTGCTTAACGTTGGGTGGTTAAGGAGAAAAAAAAAAGCTCAGAATGCGTATGGGAGATGTGTCATGAATAGATCCAGGGTGAGAATTGAGGCTAAGCTCAACTGTATATGCTCTCTTCAGATCAAAATATCAGTCAACCACATCACTCTAATCAATTAGTTCAAGATAAATAACAGAAACTAGACAAAGTAGCGGTCCTAGAACCAGATCTGCCTTTGCTAGTAAAGAAATAGAAACGAAAAATGAGATATATGCATAGTGTTGAGCAAAAACTGAATCAATGCGAAGAAGTTAGACAGCTGCACCAACTGCAGATAGGACGAGAGAGAACAAATTTTGTGATGGTACAGTCATGTTAAACAGAATAACAAGCAGTTAAGAAGGGTACTATCATTAATAGACCAAGAGCAAGAAGGACTCTGGTTGAATTGATGAAAGGGCATGAACATTGTAAATTTAACTGGGGACAACTGTGTGTACAACCAAATGGAGGAAAACAGATCCAGGTTGTCAACCTCAAGTCATTGGGACAAAAGGCTGTTGAGTGGACTTTAGTCAAGAATAAGAACTTACAAATGCAAATTCCAAGATTTATTAACACATTTCCACTGGTACAATTCTACACATATGCTACACAACCAGATAAGATAATCAGACATCCCCACCAGTGAGATCCATTAGTTCTCGTTTTACTTCCATATGGAAAATATCAAATACTAACTATTGTTTCTGATTGCCATTACTATTATAGCTTTTCTTTTAAGAACGCTTTAGATATCAGTAACGGTCTTCCCATAATCCATTCTTCCTGAAAACTAAAGCCATAGCCTGGACATTAAGTTACATGATCAGCTACACAACATGAGCTGGACACTCCACTCTTGAGAGGGTATGGAATGTGGGTTCGGCAAACATAGTTGGACACGTGGCCAATAATTTCCTTCAGAAAAATACTACAATAGCTATAATGTTGATGAATTGATGGATTCAAGAATTGAACCTGAGGAGGAGGTAGGGACAAAACCCAGTCTGATGCATGGGTTGGAAGAAGACCCAATGTGTTAAGCTGCAAACATCAAACAAGTCTGGTAAATTAACACATACAAAATAAGGAGCAAACATTCAAAGTTCCCTATGGACACAAGGACAAAAAGAATCTGACCTTCCATACGCCTAGCGCTAAGCCCCCTAAATTAAGTGCAATGAACAGTAGTTTTGGCGCAAGAAGGTCAACTTTACTGTCCTTGTAAGGCGCAAAAACTGCAGAGAAAAATGACAGTTAGCAATAACTTAGCAAACCTGCAAGATATTACAAGGAAATGATGGAGCAAAGATGAAAGGCAAGAATCAGCCCATCAAGTCAACTTGTTAAAACTGAAGTTCTGCAAAATGAAACTGATGGGACATAAATGTAATTCTTGTGGTGCATATTGTAAGTCCAGAGTATCTTGGTAGAATGACTTCAGAACAGAAAATATCACGTTTGTATCAGACAAATCAACACAGCAGGCAGCAGTTCGTCAGAAAAAAAAGGTTTTGCCAAAACCCCATTAGAGGATGTAGATGTTCTGCTAACTCTGCTCGAAGAATACAACCCAGAAAAGGACACAGAACTCATCATAGAACCTAAAACTACTTCAAGCCTTTCACCAAATTTTTTATTTCCTCTTCCCATTTTCCTCTTTCTCAAAAACTTAGCCTAACCTTTTCTCCACATGATCTATGATTCCGAAAACCACATCCTCAAAACCTCACTTGGTTTCTACACCTTCTTTCCTTGAAAACTAATATAGAGATTTTCATGCATGCACACAAATGAGTTGTTAGAAAAGAAAGACAAGAAGAATTTGTAGAATGGAGTACTTGAAATACTGACCTTAACCTCCCAAGTCCCAACCTAAATAGAAAATCAATGATGAATGAAAGGAAAAGAAGAGAAAGGGAGCAGCGGACAACTGCTAAAAACAAAAATTACAAACCATGGAACAGTGTGACCCCAAGGTTGTTTCTAGTGTTCTCTTCGGAGTAGATGAAGTGAAGGTAGTGTACGACAGAGAAAGTAGTACTTGGAAAGGACAACTCTCCTTCAATGAACCAAACAGGAGAAAACAAAAACTGACCTAAAAATCCCACTTTCAACCTCTCTAAACAGCGAAGAACTTCGTTATTAAATAATTTACTGATCATCGTGTTAAGTTTCTTAAAAAATGCAAAGCCTTTCCAAGCTTAAGGCCTAAACCTGTTCATTCAAGAATATCAATTTCAACCTCCAAAACTTCCTTATTCAAACAATCTTGTCCAACACCATTCTCAAAATTTCCTAAAGTTTGTTTTGTGATAGAATAACTGGAAACAGATACAGAAGTTATCTCTTACTGAGTGATTACCTATTACAACAAGTGATCATCAATCAGAACCAGTTTTGCAATGATGTACATTTACAATTGTCTAATATAACTTTACGCGTTTAGATTATTTGATGTATTCAGTAAATACAATGAATATTGATGATTCCTGAATCAGACAACTACTACTTTAATTTGCGTTCTGATATGACAACTAGAATCTCCCGCATTTACCATCACCTGCGAGTCTGCTATCTCTGACTTAGTCCCGAATGCCCAATGGATTAAACCACCATGCTTTCTGCTTAGATGCTTTTGGGGACACTTTTTTCCATTTCTTCGTACGATCAAATGAATACTTTGCATCTAATCAGCCAAGTAGCATCTACGTTGTGGAGGAAAACCCACAAGGAACTCTTAAGTTTGATTTTATCTCTCCAGCGTCAATCACCAACACCACAACTCCTCTTCTATGAAATATGCCTACACCTTACACTACCAGAAATACAAAGAAGTTCAAAGAATATAAGAGTTGCGGATAAAATTTATACTCGTGTCTTACCTTTCCCAACTCCTTGAAGAGCACTTATGGGTTGGAAAAGAGCTGAAAATGTGATACCAATGCTAAACAAATGCACCGTACTTCCAGCCATCCACATCATAAAGCCCATCATTAGCAAATTCTTGAAAGGAGCTTGTGCCACTTCCCACGCTTTCTGCTCGAATATTAAGCACACGTCGTTATTAACATAAATTAAAACCAAGTAGTCGCCAACTAACAATTTTGGGACCAACAACAGACTATTAGAATGTGTTTTGCATTAAATTGTCCAAGTATAAGTTAGCTAGACTGCAAATAGTTCTAGTATGATGAATAGGAATCGGAACAGCAGAAGGAAAGAAAAATGCCCTAAAAGGGTGGTAGAGTAGGGGGTAGACTTCTATAGATCACGATATAGAGATGCACTTATTTGCAAAAATAAACATCTAATACATAGAGTACTGCTTTCTAATTTCTTTCTATATTACGTAAGGTCCATTCCATACACAAGATTCGAACTATTCCCGTCTTTTTCTCGTTTTACATATTAGCTTAAACAGTCAATCGGGTATAGCTGATAAACAGGCTTCAAACCCAGGTCAATACCCTATAATTTTTTGGAAATTACCTGAGATTTCCAATTAGATTCAGCATCTTTCTGTTGGCGACTCAGCGTAGAATCATCCTGCGACAATTGCAAGAAATCAGACGGCCAATATACATAAACGTATCCAAACAGTCTGCAAACGCAGACTAAATATAGAGAACTGGAAGAGGACCTGATCGGGAGAAGCACGAGAGAAACCGGGGGGGTCAGCGATGTCGCGGGAGGAAGGAGCGGTAGAATTATCAGTGAAATCGACGGCCCATCTTCGACCCATCGCGACTGCTTTCCCTTTCTCCATTCAGCGCTCTCTTTCTCTCACACGCACAAACAAACACCGTATCTATGGAATCCGGAATTACTTGGAAGGGATTTGGTGACTACAGCCCAAAGTTATTAATATTGTGTACATTTGGACTAGGGTATTTATTAAAAAAAATTTCGTCCTCATTTAAAACTTTTTTTGCACTTTTGTTTTTCATCAATTTTTTTTTAATTTATTAGTTCATCTCAACAATAGCTTTCAGAAAAGTTATCAATCATCGGCTAAATTTGAAAAACGTTCAGAAAAGACAAAAATAAATAAAAAAACAGAGTTTTTTGTACTTATTCGTCGTCTTTAGTGATTTTTTTTTTAACTTTTAGACATAATTTTATACTCATTAGATTCCTTTCATCAAGACGGACTAATAAACTACAAAATATTGAGATTTAAACAACAAATGCAAAAAAAAAAATGAATAAAGACAAAAAAAAAAAAAAATAAAAACTATAGGCCAAATGGGGCCAATAATGTATTGATTTTATTGCTGATATAATACGTATAAGTATCAATATGTACTGGTGGTATCTATATGTATGTACTGGTATACGATTTATGATTTATAACTAAAATTAATATATATATTTTAGTTAATTTATGTTTATTATTTAAACAAGTTACTAATTAAAAATTTAAAAATATGAGCCCATATGGTACGAATATGATATCGGTTGGAATAATTCAGAACATGTTGATATAGATACCGGGACGTTATGCCAGTGGTTTGATACCGCTATGAGGCCGATACAAAACGGTGCGGTATAGATAACTTTGCTATAGCCTCTCCAAATCCTCCATATTCCGGAAGGATTCGGGGACCACATAGCACGATCATATGTGCAACAACCCTAAACGACGTCGTCTTAAGAAAAAATCTTCACCCCTTGAAAAGATCAAAATGATATCATTTTACTGATATTAACACCGATGGATAGACGGACACACACACAATTAAAAAGACACGGGAATACTTAAGCCATGCCGTTTGATATCCCCGAGACAGTTAGTCCTATATGTGGAGGAATTCGAAGCGGCATTGTTTTGCTTGCGAAAATGGTTATGCAACTATCACACATTTCGGTAAATGGAGAAGTGGAACATAAATAGACGTGGCCATGCATGAGCAATTGTAGATGAAAGACCCATGTTAACTTTATAAGGATCGAGCATGTCAATAAATAACCGGTAAGGTAATAAATTCTGAAGATACATAATGAGAGTATTATTTGTTAGCAAATTTCCAAATCAATGATGTAGAACCCATCAATTCTGCCCCTATGCAATCTCTTAATGTGTGGGGGGAAGTGAGGTTTCAAAGTGTCAAATTGCACTTTTCGCCTTCATTTTTTTTTCTTTTCTTCTATCGAGAGTGTTGTAAGAAATAGAGGGCCGAAGGGGATGGGGTGATGACTCCTCTGTTTGAGTCCATCTCGATCAGGTCTCTACAAATATTGAGTTTGTCTTTTGGGACGACCTTCGTCAACATGTTTGCTAGTTTTCTGTCAGTATGGTTATTTTCCAATTTAAGTAATTGTTTCTCCATTACTTTGCGTGTCCAATGATAGTGAATATTAATGTGCTTCATACGACAATGGTATATCAAATTGTTACTTATATCAATTGCACTCTAACTATCACAATGCACCTTATGTTCATTCTGATTCAAACCGAGTTCTTGAATAAAATGATTTAACCATAACATCTCTTTTCCACCATCAACGACAACAATGTACTCTCCTCGATTGTGGACAAAGCAACACACCTTTTGCAGTTTGGACTGCAATGATATGGCTCCCCTTCAAAAGTGAAGACAAAATATGATGTATACTTTCTTCCATCAAGATCACCTTCCATGTTAGTATCTGTGAAACGTTTCAAGACTGTATAAGCTCCCCCAAAATATAAGCAAGTCTTGACAGTTCTCGTTAAGTACCCCATAATCTTACATGTAGACAACTATGTTGTAACCTACAATTTTTAAGGCATTTATAAGCAATACCTAAAGCACAATTTTCAAAAGTACTTTTGCTAATGCATTCACATACATCGAAAGATGGGTAGTTCAATACTATAAGACTTGTGCATTTGAGCTTGAAGGATTCTGTAGAAATTTGGATATAGAGCAACAAAATAGGGATAGTGGGATTAGGATGCGTTTTAAAGCGCTAGGAAAAACGTTAAAAGCAAGGGTTGAAGAACCAATCCTTTACTATACGAGGAGCTTGGAGGCCTTTCACTACATTCGCATGCAGCATTCCCCCACATAAGTGGTTGTCCATCCAGCTTGAGAAGGAACCCATAAATGGACGACCAAATTATATAGATTTGAACATCCAATGGCGCAAATAATCAATACTTTTCCTATTTTCTTTCTAAAAGAGACAGCCCTTGATCTAGGCGAGTGCTAGCCACCCATTTTATCTTAACCAATGTAGCAGGGAGGTCATTCTACCTTAGGTCATCTGCTCGTTCTTCTTTTCATCACTATCCTTGGGCAAATAGGCTATCTACGCTCTAAATCCGAATGTTGGGGGAGGAGATTGACACCAACTATTATGTCTTATTTATCCTTCGAGCCCGACCCTATTCCGGAGTGAATTAACTATAGCTATGAAATAGTTGACAAATTTTTGACTCTCATGCATTTTTTAGCCATGTTTACTTTATAAGGATCGAGCATGTCAATAAATAACCGGTAAGGTAATAAATTCTAAAGATACTTAACGAGAGTATTATTTGGTACCAAATTTCCAAATAGATTTTACTGTTCTATATCCATAACAAGAGATTCTTTTTAGATCATTAATCAGCAACTGTCCAATCAAATTATTTATCACATTATTGGTACAGTGGAGACAAGTAGTCCGTTATTCTTTGTAAACAATTTGTCAACAACCGTCCAATTAAATTTAATCTCCCAGTATTGGAGATTGAACATATTTGCCTCCTAAACCTAGCAACCATATATCGTATTTATCACTGCAATAGGGACAAGTATACCATTATTCTTTGTAGATCATTTATCAGCAACCATTTGATTAAATATAATTGTTTGCCCCGGTTTTGGAGATTGAACATATTTGCTTCCTAAACCTAGCAACTATTGATGATATTTATCGATACATGAATTAGACACGCATTTCCCTCTTGAAATGTGTAACGTCCATTTCAAGAGGGAAAAAATTAGACGCGCTATATATCCTTATAGAAAAAGAGGCATTCGGGGTGAAAATGGGTCTCATCTCCGGTGCCCTAATTTTATTAACATTGTTCATTTTATTGGGTCCATAAAGTTGTTGATTGTCGATGCAAAAATTTGATAAATTAAACATTGGTAGCCACATATCAAAGCACCTTTCTCTAAAATAATTAGAACAGTTAACATGATTTTGAGAATAAATAAAAAGCAAAATGTGTCTCGATCGTGTAACTTCCATGGTCCTATCTACCAGATTGTTTTGCATGGATTACTTACTCAACGACCCCAAAGGAACGAATTATTTTGATCGATCAAATAATTAGTCATAGTGTGGGCTCCATTTTACATGACCAACATATTGTGAGCTATGAATTGACAAGATAAACTTCTCACTTAATAGCATATTTAGATATTTTGTTTTATAACTTAGCGTGTTTGTGTAACGCTCCATGTTTTTATAGTACGTTATAATAAAAATAATTTAATTAAGTAACGGAATAAAATTTTTAATTTAAAAATAAATGGTCAAATTCTCAAATATTTATTAATTGCTGGCAAAACAATCGACTCAAAATTTAGTTCATTAAATAATTTTGAAAACCAATAACTCGAGTCATAAATTATCATTAATCAAAAGCAACTAAGGGGACATCCTAGGTCAAACCATCATACTATTACTGGTACAGTCATGGTTCTGATACATTCATCTCGTCCTCTTCAGTGTTGTGAACTTTCAAATTATGTTCCACCTTAACCTGTTCGATCCTTAAAACCTGGCATGAAATGCCAAGGGCTAAGAAGTAGTTTCAAATGAGTGATTAACACTCAGTAGAAAAGTTTAACCTTACCCCTAACTTACAAATAAATATGCATGATAATAATTTTATGTGAAATGCTACACGCACAACACATTTACACAACAGATTGCACAACGCCTCAAAAACGACGTCGTTTTGCTTAAATACAAACTTAAAATCTAGGGCACCTTCTTCACCAAATCTTCTGATACCAGTGGAGAGAGAGGGATCGAAGGTTAGTGAAGTGTTGTGGACCACGACCGCCGCGACGAAGGTCGATCTCTCTCTGTCTCTCACGCCCTCTCTCTCTCTCTTTCTCTCTCTCTCTCTGTCTGCAACAATATTGATGAACCAGGTAATTTGATAATCCATATTGGAAACTGGCCGAGCAAAAAAAATAGTGGATCACATAAATTGTTGGTGTGTGATTTGGGCAAAGTTAAACCAGAGAAATTGAGATGAGATATGTTACAGAAGCTTAATTAAAATTGAAATTGCAAAGTTACGACTAGCTTTTGGAAGCTCAATAGTTGATTCACCTCCAATATTGTTTGCTCATTTCCTCAAAATTCCCTTGAATAGCTAGCTGCCTTGGAAGGTTGTAATCACGAGCATGAACATATGGGCAAGATTGTGAAGAATGGACAAAATCTGTTGTCCATAGTTTGCCATGGTTGTGTGTGTGAATGTTCATTGTTATTAAACAAAATCGGGTTAAGCAGACATAGATGAAGAGGAGAGTGGGGAGAGGGGGCGTGAGAGACAGAGAGAGATGGACATTCGTTGCGGCGACGGTGGTGGTGGCGCACAGTGCCGATTGGTATCAGTAGATTTGGGGAAGAAGCTGCCCTAGAATTTGAGTTTTTTTTTTTAAGTGAAACGACGTCGTTTGGAAGTGTTGTGCAATGTGTTGTGCAAATGTGTTGTGTGTGTAGCATTCCTGTAATTTTATACAACATGCAAAGAACAATAAAGACACATGAAATATGTAATGTCGTGCATAAACATGAATATGCAATGTCGTACATAAAACTTTTCGCATCGAGTATCTTTTAGTTATTATTATCTACACATCGGGTTTTTGCAATCCCCCATATCAAAATTACAACCTCAGGGTCTCGCAATCCCCTTCATTGGTATCACAGCATCGGAGTCTCGCAATTATCCTTAGCTAAATTACAACCTCAGTGTCTCGCAATCTCCTTCATTGGTATCACAACATCGAAGTCTCGCAATTTTTCTTAACCAAAATTACAATCTCAAGATCTCACAATCCCCTTGATTGGTATTACAACATCAGAGTCTTGCAATTTTCTTTAGCCAAATTACAACCTCAATGTTTCGCAATCCCCTTTATCGGTATAGCAGCATCGAAGTCTTGCAATCCCTCTCAACCAAAATTATAACCTCAATGTCTCGCAATCTCCTTCATCGATATCACAACATCGGGGTCTCGCAATCTCCACCATAACTCCAAATTATTTTGGTTATTACTCATTATCGTAATAATGTGAACGTCCAACCCCGCCGTTCAATTAACTTTTAATTTCTATGCATGCATGCACAATGCTCATTCGTCATGTTCAACATGTAATAATAAAATACCATTATGTGATTTCAATCAAACATGCATCGAGCATAAATTAAAATGACTAAAATAATACTACATTATCAATATCGATCAATCTAAGTCACATACAACGTTCATGGGCACTTGCATACAAACTGATTTCAACAAGTAATAATCATTTAATTGACTAACTAAATTAAATTAATCACGAATCGTCGTATACTATGAATATCAGTATTCCTATGGTTCAAATCCAATCCCGATCTAACACCTAATAATTATTAAATCCTGAACTTGATTAATTCATGCAATTGAATACACATAATTACTTCAACAAGTAATT
This sequence comes from Arctostaphylos glauca, assembly GCA_019985065.2. NCBI lineage: Eukaryota > Viridiplantae > Streptophyta > Magnoliopsida > Ericales > Ericaceae > Arctostaphylos > Arctostaphylos glauca. The sequence continues at coordinate 4,010,279 of JAHSPW020000010.1, forward strand.
ATTAAATATTAGATTCATATCTCCTTTACAATCTTCGAACACAAATCAAATCTATTCATAAATCACGTATATACGTGAGGCTTGGTCTGAAATTTCTACCTCGATCCGACAAATAAAGCACTACAAAAAAATCATGAACCAAGCACCGCACCGAGATCCAATATCATAACACTATCAAATCAAAAATCAAAATTGTACATTAAATATAATATATAAAAAAGACAGTATACTATTAGTAATAAATAATAGAATAAGTAAATAATCTAAATATAATGTATGTATACAAAAAAATAGTATACTATTACCAATAATAATAGAATAGGTAAATACCGAGTAATAATATAAAATAAGAAAAAGAAAATAAAAAAATAGAGAATGGGTATTACGGGAAGAGAGAGAGAGAGGACGGAGAGAATGAGAGAAAAATAAAATAAAATAAATAAATAAACAAAAACAGAGAGGGAGAGATTTCGATTGGGCACCAAGAGAAAGAAATAGAGAAAGGAGAGAAAAGAGAGAAAAGGAGAAAGAAAGGGAGAGGTGCGCGTGCACCGGAGATATTCGGGAAACAAAAATATATAAACGAACACAAGATTTTTAGGAGAATATCTCACAAATATTCGAGATGCACACAGGAAATCTGAAATGGTGGAAAGTGAATATCGGATGGATCAAATGCTGTATAAATAGACAAAGGAGGACGAATCTAGGTCTAATAAGAATATAAACTAAAAAACATAGAATTTGAGTAGGATTAAAATACAAGGGGAAGAGTTCGATTGGAAATCGAACACCTGAATAGTTATCAGGTGAGATAATTAAGAGTAAAATAATTAATAAACTAAAAAATATAATATCTATAAAAAAAAACTGATAACTCCCAAAGTGTTCAATGAATCTGGACAGAATAAAAAAATTAAAAGATAATTATAAATTAAAAGAATTAAATCCAATAATAAAAAAACCCACAAACTTATCTAAAATTAAAATTATTTAAAATATCAAATAACTAAAAAAAATACTCTAAAAATATGGATCGTTACAGTCTAGGCTAGTTTACACGCACCTCGATTAATTTTGTGGGGACCAATCCTACCGTTCACTTAAAGAGAACCCAATTAAAATCAGACAAAACTTTGTATAAATTGATCTGATATAGAAGGTGCTAAATTACTTACTAGCAAATCTAACTAAATTAAGATATTATTTACAGCTCATTAATTTTTTTACTTTCTCCTTACGATTTACCTCGGTGACACTTGTTGGCACTAGAATGGAATAAAATCAAGATTAATTACAATTAAAAGATGCTAACCATATTAAGGTAAAAATTGCATAAGAGTAAATACCAAAACCTTAGTAGGCTTTGTTTGGCCTTTTAACGTAGAAACAGGAAGTTCACTTGCTTGCTTCTTCTTCTTTCTGGGCAAAAAGCTACCTAAGATAGGAATCGGGGGCCCTGCTGTGCACAGCGCACAGCAGGGCGTGCTGTGCGCCAAAACGGCGTCGTTTTAGCGCACAAAACACTGCCCGAACAGTAAAAAACTGACCGAACAATTTTCGGGCAGTGTTTTGTGCACTAAAACGACGCTGTTTTGGCGCACAACACGCCCTGCTGTGCGCTGTGCACAGCAGGGCCCCCAATTCCCCTAAGATAGCCTAAATAATTTAGCATAAACTCACGTAAAAGGGCTTTGATTCTATCACAAAATGTTACAAACAAGCAAAAAAAAAAAAAAAACCTGACTTTTGCCACCCAAAACAACGTACATTGTTAGCTTTGGTTTTTCTTAGCAAAAAACTAGCCGATTATTTACGGATCGACTTACGTACACCTCGAAATCTGGGCAATAAATTCCACTATCCACTAGCAAAAGAACCATTTAATGTGTTCAATAAATGACAATATGCGTTCATTGCGATTTGGTTGTGGAAGAACTCTATATAAGACACCATAGATGATAGATTCGATAACATACCAACAATACGAAATCTGCACATTCTCAACTTCCTCAAAATGGCAAACATTGGAAATCCACAAACATTGATGTTGAGCTCTTGCTCTACTCTTCTTCTTCACATGGCAATGGCTTTCTTCATCTTCCCACAAGGAGCAAACCCTACCATTGCCTCCACAAGTACTCGAAATTATGTTTCTACTCTCGAGATGCCAAGCAGTGGCGTTTCACCATATATCTTGAGCTTTTGCGCAATTTTTCTTCTCACGGCTTGTGTTTTCTTCATCCTTCTGAAGAAACCATCCACATCCCTTTCGCTCCCCCCAGGCCCAAAACCATGGCCGATCATCGGAAGCCTCCCAGAACTTCACAAAAACAAGCCCATGTTCCGCTGGATACACAAAATGATGGAGGAAATGAACACCGAAATCATGTGCATCCGTCTAGGAAATGTCCATGTCATCCCTGTTTCCTCTCCGGAAATTGCCCGCGAGTTCCTAAAACAGCAGGACGTTGTTTTCTCCTCCAGACCAGTTGTCTTGTCAGCAGAAATTGCAAGCAGAGGATATCAAACAACGACCCTATCCCCACTTGGAGAGCAATGGAAGAAAATGAGGAGAGTCCTTGCTTCCGACGTTCTCTCAGCAACAAAGCAGCAATGGCTCCATGGAAAAAGAGTCGAAGAAGCCAACCACCTTGTTCGGTTTGTGTACAATCAGTCCACGGACTCGACCACTCAGGGTGTGGTGAATGTAAGAGTTGCTACCCAACACTTCTGTGGGAACGTGATAAGGAAGATGATTTTTGGCGAGAGGTTTTTCGGCAATGGAGAGGCAAATGGAGGGCCAGGGAAAGAGGAAGAAGAACACATGAATGCGTTGTTTACTATTCTTGAATATCTCTATGCATTCTCTGTGTCTGATTACATTCCGTGCTTGCGTGGACGAGTTGATTTGGACGGTCACGAGAAGATCGTTCGAACGGCCAGTGCAAGCATCGAGAAGTATCAAGATCCGAAGATTGATGATAGAATCAGACAGTGGACAGAGGGTACCAAAAACGAGCAGGAGGACTTGCTTGATGTTCTTATTGGGCTAAAAGAGAAAGATGGTAGCTCATTGCTCTCACCGGAAGAGATCAAAGCCCAAATAGTTGTAAGTTCTCTCTCTCTCTCTCTCTATATATATATATATATATATATATATATATATTATACTATTATAAAATGAATATCAAACTTAGTGTGAACTGTGAACAAATCTTTGAAGCGACTTACACTTTAATGTTTCCTAAAATATCCTTGAAAAATAAAAAAATTCCTATAACTAATCACCAAGAGTGGATAAAAAACAAATATAAGTTTTTTCTAACACAAAATGACGTAGTTTTGAGTGATATGTAAAAATGATATGCAAAAGTGACGTCTTTCTAGCATTTTTGAACTAATCACCCTCAAACTCACATAAAAAGTTAAGGGCAATTAAGTAACTCCAAATTTCAAAACTGCACGGAAGTTACAAAACTGCCCATTTCTTCATGTATTCCACCACTTTGTTTCAAATAAAGAAACAGTGGGTGTAATTTCGGCTTTTTCTTCCACTGTGTGATCACTGTACTCCCCTACGCCATTTTCAACCTCCTTCTCTCACTCCAACTTTTGGGTGCTGGCGGTTTCGTATTTGTAATCTGGCACAGAAAGTACACAGGGGGTCGCCGGCAAAGGTGCTCAATGGGCTCAAAGCAAAGTTCATGCCCAAGCTTTTGTTTTGTATTTTTTTTTCTCGCACTGCCACAAGTGATCTCTTTCTGACGAAGCCATATCCAATTGAGCCTTACAATGTACAACAAATTAGCTGTTAAGTGACAGAACAAGAGTACGGAAGAGTAGACTTCGAGCAACTCCAACAACACTCACTAAATTAGCTAGCAAAAAGGACAAAAAAGTACACTCTTTACTTTGCCTATTTACTTTTTCACTTATCCATTCCAACACTAGTCATATAAAGAGTGGAGAGAGAGGCTAGCTACATGTAGTGAGGCATTTGGGGACAAGCTAAAATAGCTAGTCATATAAAGAGTCTATTGGAGCACTAAAACTAGTAATCACTAGTCAAACTAGCCAACAGACCTCTTTTAAAGAGGCTGTTGGAGTTGCTCTTAGTCCGTTACATTTTCGAGGGATATCACTTACAAAGGTGAATTTTTATTTTCCTCAATTTTTTTTTGAACTTTCGTTTTAAATTTTTTCCTTCCTATGCAATTACTTTGTTGTTACAATCAAATTTCTTTTGTTTATGTCATTTTTTTTTAAAAAAATGAAAAGGGAAAATTTACATGTATAAAATTGATATATATTGAAATATATTAAAATGATGTTTTCGTGCGCATGGCCATATGATTCATATGTGTGCCTTTGATGTTTTTTTTAATGCTATCTAATTTGGGTATCTTTACTTTTTTGAATTTGGAGATTAAATTGAAGAGAACATGTGTGTGATTATGTCATATATCACTCTGGATACCAAACCTGCACATCTGTGTCCGATTTAAGTTTTACGTATTGTGACTTCAATAATATGAGTCACTAAGTATATACTTCCGTCTAAACTTATGCATCCACACATTGCGTGGGCACCGACCGCTAATGTGTGTGTGTGTGTGTGCATATATATATATATATATATATATATATATATATATATATATGTAGTGATTTTTTATCTTACATCTAAGCATCTCTTCTCTGACACATGATCGAGTCATATGTACCCAGGAGTTGATGCTAGCAACAGTGGACAACCCATCAAACGCAGTGGAATGGGCACTTGCTGAGATGCTAAATCAACCAGAAACACTGATAAAAGCCACAGAGGAATTGGATAGAGTGGTGGGAAACCAAAGACTTGTCCAAGAATCCGATCTCCCGCAACTCAACTATGTAAAATCATGCCTTAGAGAAGCATTCCGCCTCCACCCCATTGCCCCTTTCAATGTCCCCCACGTCTCCACCGCCAACACCGTCGTCGCTGGCTACTTCATCCCCAAAGGCAGCCACGTATTGTTGAGTCGCCCAGGGCTCGGGCGCAACCCTAGGGTTTGGGATGACCCACTTAGGTTCAAACCAGAGCGCCACCTCAAGGAAGACGGGTCAGATGTGATGCTAGCTGAACCGGAATTGAAAATGTTGTCGTTTAGCACTGGGAGACGTGGATGCCCTGCGGTGAATCTGGGGTCGACAATGACAGCCATGCTTATGGCTAGGCTTTTACAGGGTTTTTCTTGGGAATTGCCGCCCGCCGTGTCAAAAATTGAGATGAACGAGTCCAAGGGAACCCTTTTTCTTGCTGAACCACTGCATGCAAGAGCACGACCACGATTGGCCGAACATATGTACCATGGACTTTGAACGGGCTCAACACAACTCAAATGTCAAGGCTAGCATTGTGTGCATTTGACGATTCTGGATTGGACTTTGAAGTTTTCGTGAAGTGTGAAGTTGTAATGCTGCAGGGTTGCTGCTTCTGGGGTGTTACCTTCTATAGTTTTTCTAGTTTTTTTCTACATGGCTCCCTTTCTAGTAGAGTGTTTGCTGGTTTTAGGATTTTATGCGGCATATGATTATCGATTGCTCGAGTGCTAGTTTAATTGGAATTTGAGATTCCGTTGTGATACTTGTTGTCTCTGGCCTTTATCTTTGTAATTTCTATTCAAAGATTAATAAGAGTCCTTTTAGCTGAGAAAAAAAGTGCGTAGTTGCTTGCATATTAGTGTATTGTTATTATTATTATTATTTTATTCTAACTACCCAGTTCAAAAAACATCGCCTACTTTGAAACGTTATTCGAATTTAATTTCCGGCTGTGGTACTATAAAACCAAGTATTAACGTTATTATTGTTCAATAGAGTTTGCAAATTTATTTCCCAAAACAATATACTTGCAATGTAATTTTATTGACGCAATAAAAATATCTTATTTGCATTAGTCTTAATGCAGTTCAAAATTTTATTAGATGAGTTATTCAGTGATTGAGGCTTGCCTCTTGGCAACAAGGAAGCAGATGGTATCGGTTGTGCATTGTATGTAGTAGCACATGTAGAGACACCTAAGTGTGCGTATTAATGAAGACATATAAAATTGGTTTGGGTGGCTCTGCCATGGTGAGATGGTGAGGTTGACCTGTGTTTGGTTTTGTTGATATGTTGAAAAGATCCTTACTAGGAAGTGTTGGAGACGGTTGAGAATAACTTTGTGGACGTTTGTGAGGGTAGTTTTGGATCCTGAGAGAGTGACGGGCAGTGTCTTGGGTGTTTTTGAACTAATTAAGGAAAAACAGTTAAGATTCGTTGGTACCTAACCTGTCGCATTTAATAGGGATCAAGATAGGGTGGGGTAGTTATTGACCTAAGTAGACGATACAAGGTCTCTTTCTTACTGGATCGGTATTCAAGTCAGGTACATAATCTAGGACTACGGACCAAAGGTATGTAAGAAACGATCAATAACAACTGAGAGTCTTATACTAGAGTGGTTGGATAAGATTCAAATTTCCTTGGTGGTGAATCCTAGAAATTCATAAATAGAACTATAGAAGAACTCATAGCATAGCAAACCTATGTGTTTAATTCTATTGTTGAGTTGATTCCCGCTGCTATTATACTTCGCCATAAATCCCATTATGCGTGTTTCTCTTTGGGTTTAGTTTTTTGGGTTTATTTTCCTACTAAGTTTCATTACTTAATATTGGAGCAACTTCTTTGACCTTGACGTTTTAGGTGATCAAATGAAGAAGAGTAGATAGAGATTTCATTCGAAAAAGAACAACAGGGTGTCACAAAAAAATAATTCAACAACACGTGGCTGTTATACTCATAGTTGTTCTGTTCATTTACTTTGAAATTACAACGTAAATAAGGAAGGGTATTTTGGTCGTTTTGAACTCCAAACTCTGTAATTCTGTTTTTAATGTTTGTCTTTATTCAATAAATATTTTATTTCCTTTAATTCTTGTTTTAAATAATAACATAAGATTAAAATGAATTTAATTAATGTTTGAGAAAATGGAGCGTTACATAGTCTTATTATTTTGATGAACTCTTTACGAGTGTATCTTACACAGTATAAAAACTCCAAGGAGTTGTCCGAGCAGTAGAACACATAAGCTGTAGATCTAGACATCCTAAGGTCGAAACTCAGTAAGTTAATACTTGGGGCCAATTGGGGATTTGCTTAATTGTTTCCGCCCAGGGTCCTGAGGGCTAATCGGTAATTTAGGTGGGGATTCTTTCAAATTTTATCCACCTTGGTCTCAAGCCAATTGAATTCTTGGTTATAAAAGAAAAAGAAAAAGAAAAAAAAAAAGAAAAGAAGATATCTTCTTTTAATTACCATTATATCTTCTTTTAATTTTTTTCATCAAATTAATTTAACAAAATGTAAGTTAGGAGTCTCGGTTAGATTAAGACATAAAATTTTAATACATGTTAAATATGACATCATTATTTACAAGTTTATATATTTTTTTAAGTTATAATTGTAGGCCCGTTAGATGCTATTACTTTTTATTTTAAGAAATACTTTCATCTTTTCATTTGCAAAAAGTTCTAATGTTTTTTTTTTTTAATTTTTTTCTTTTTCTCTTTAATTTTGAAGGTATTATTGTAGCAATTGATATATATCGCATATTTGAAAAAAATAACCACTAAAATCGATTTTAATAATTTTTTTTTACTCATATCACCAATGCATTTTTAATCTTTTAATTCCACCATTATATACGAATCAAAAAAGTAAAATCATTTTAAAAAATTATTTATTAATTTTTATGTCAAAATAGGCCTAAATGGTGTAGTATATAACCTAACAAATACATATTTCACAACACTTGGAACTAAAATTTTGTTTATATAAAATTTTAACTTTTATTTTGAATCAAGTATATATGAAATGACATAAACTTATTTTAGGCTGGGCGTCCGGCCGGACTTTCTAGTGAACCATTATGCTGGGAACATTCGGACGGACTTAATTACATTCGAACAGAAATTCTAGAGGCCCGGCGTTTGGACGGACGTCACTCCCGTTTGGACGAGAATTCCAGTGAGCTTCATTCCCAACATTTTACCCATGAAGGTGAAAGGCTGCTTCCCTCCCTTTGCTGGATAAATTGGCACTGCCCCTTTTCCACATCGGTGAAACAATTCTGCACAATTCTTGCCCCAAACAATTCTGCACAATTGAACTCCAGGTAATCAAAAAAGAAAGATTACACAAAAAGAAATCAAAATTGAACTTCATTGGATACTGAAATGTATTGCTATTGCCGAGTGATAACCAAAAAACCCAACCACGACAGCACATCGTTATAGAGTTGCATGCGCATAGGGTTGTAGACCAGCCTAGTCAAGTCGAGTTTTGGAGTGCTTGAACTTGGCTCATTAACTGAACGAGCCAAAAATTCGAGACGAGCCTAACTGAACTAAATCATTACTTGTGCTATTTTCCTCTTATCAACTAAAAATGTGCACTATCGTATCTGTATATGTATGTATGTACAGTGGCGGAGCCATTGAGAGGGGGGAGGTGGCACATGCCACCCCCACCCCCAGTTTACCCTTTTTTTTAATAATTGTAATGTTCTAAAACTTATTAGAGATATTATTCTAAAACTTAAAACCTAATATACCCATAGGCCACCCCCGTCGACCAAGGCACCATAAACTGCTTGCACTTGTTGTTCCTAGATGAGGTCGAGCTCGTCACTATCAGGATGAATTTCTAATTGAAGAGTACTAAAGAGTAGATATTTTTTATGTTGCAAATGATTCCCAATATACAAGAGTTAAATGGTTATTTTAATGAACAATCAAGGAAATTGATCACTCTTAGTTTGACTCGTCGCTTATCTAAGGAAAATTGCTTAGAGATATAGTTTAGAACAAAATTGTCAATCTCATCCCGTACCAGTCGGTACCGGCCGATACGTCCCATACTGCCCTTGTAACGTACAGAACCACCGGAGTACCGTTCTGGCAATTGTTTCGGACTTTTCCGGCCTGTTCCCGATAATACCGGCCGGTACCGTACCGTATCGGTCTGTATTTAAAAACATTAGAAAATCAATTAATATTTTTTAGATAATTAGGCATAATTTAAGGCTAAAATCATCTTTTTTTTATGTTTGGTGATTTATTTTTAAATTTTGATACTTTATTTTTATGTTTTAGTATGATTTTTTGTTGAAATATATTATTTAAAATATGTATATTAATTTTAGCGATAAATTCAAAATGGTACGCCAGTACACACCGGTACCAGTACGTACTGTACCAGTAACAAAACTAGTACACTCGCCAGTACGAGATTGATAACTTTGGTTTATAATCAAAATATTTGATTGTTTATTTTTGGTTAGTAGGAATGATTATTGTTATAACACATGTATTTTTTTTTGAGGTTGAATATTATAATTTTGTTCTTAGTGGTGCCACTCCCAATTGTAAATCCTAGCTCCGCCCCTGTGTATGTATATGTGTGTGTGTGTGTGTGTACATGTACAGAAAATTGATCTCCTAAGTTGGAAAGAACTGGGTTTCTGAAGGAGAATTGATATATACGTATGTATATAGATGTATACATGTGTATATGTATATTCCCGTATGAAATTCATAGGAAAATAGGTATCCTAATTTGGATTAGGTTGGGATACTAATAAGTCGCTGGGCATTAAATGGAACGAGTACATGGGATACGATTTGAAGGGGAGATATTTGTGTCCCAGCCGTAAAAATAGGGTTTTAAGATTTTTGAAAACCAAATCTCAATCCCAAACTAAAACAGGATTTGTATGAAAATCCACTACTTCCCTAATTCGATTTGCACTGATCAGAGGATCAATGGTCTAGATTTGTGGGTAGTATCTATAACCGTTTTTTACAGCTAATTTCCTCGCAATTACCCCAAACAAATCCAAATTACCCCAAATTAAGAAACGTGAGCTCTAAGTACTTCTTATTTCGGAAACTTCACTCCCAAGTAGTATTTCGTTTTCATTCACCCTCTTATTTCACACTATATATTTCACCACCTGATTTCACCATTCCCACAAAAAGAAAAACCAAAAAAACCCAGAGTTCTTCTTCCCTTGGCCATCTTCTTCTTCTGTTACGTACTTCATATTTTTTTCTAGAAATTCAACTTCTGTCGTTCTAGGTGAAGGAGAAAAGAAGAAAAATGGATGAGGAGGTTATGGAGTCCGGATACGATTACGCTAAATTCGACGAGGTGTTAGAGAAATCGAAAGAGTATCTACTCAAACTCAATAGCAAGAAGAAATTGAAGATCATAAGAAAACTGGTTAAGAATCCTAATTTTGATGAAACTGATGTATATCGTCTTTGTGAGTATGAGTTCCAAAAGCCAACCTACAAGCCACCTCCTTTTGTTGAGCCAAAGAAGCCACCTCCTACTCAGCCGGAGGAACGTCCTTGTGCTGTTGAGGATAAAGATGTTGGAAATAATTAAACTTTATTTTTATTTATTTGGGAGTTATATTTTAATTAGTATTCAAGAGTCATAGTGGTGAGAGTTACACACAGTAATTGTGTGTTTATTTTGTGGTTATGAGAATAATAGAATTAGTGGATAATTATGAGCATTAAGGTGGTTAATTAGGAATAGAGTTACATTTTATGTTTAGTATAAATTAACATGTAATCTAGTCATTTTATTGTGAGTGAATAAAATTATTCTAAGTCTTTCTTCTATATTGTCTTCTTCTTCATATTGTGAGTGTGTGTGTGCTCTTGCCCCCAACAAAAGAGCCTCTCAAAATTCGATTTGTTATGAGCGGAAGGGAACCCATTAGAGAGCAAAAAAAGCCAGTGCATAAATCTGAAAAAATGGGTTCAAAAAGGCCACATGAGAGTGAGAGTGATTGGGATTTCAGTGATGAGGAAGAAAAGGGAGGGGCAAAGAAGAGAGCGAACAAGAAGAAGACGAAGATGCATGATGTCGACATTGTCGCACCTGAAAACACATCAAAGTTGCTTGTTGAATTCAAGGAACGAATTGAAAATCTAGGGGGATCCAATGCCATGTTGGTAATAAAAAAGAAACTCTTCATCACCGACGTGAACCCCAACAATACGCGTCTTTCTCTCCCATGGAAACACATGGGATTTTTAAGCGAGGAAGAGAGGACCTTTCTGACCACAAGAGAAATTGGTAGAGGTGTTCCACAAATAATGTCAAGGATTATTGGAGGGAATGGATCAGAACATCGGATAAGCCTAAGGCATTGGGACATGAATACAAGTAAAGCATATAATTTGGTGACTGTGTGGAATGATGTTGTGCAGCACCAAAGCTTGTGCGCAGGGATGACAGTGGAGCTTTGGTCTTTCAGAGTAGAGGGAAGCCTCTGGTTCACTCTTGTCGTGGACTAACTCTTAATCAAAACTGAAGTAGATGGGTTGTGCAGGAGATTTATAGCATTTTATAATTATTGTTGGAATCATTGGAAAAGTGTTTCCATTTCTTATTCTGAACAAAGGGTTATGCCCTCCTTCATTGTTTTAGTAAATGCAGCATAGCTTAACTTGTTCTTTCTTATTTTGCGGTGATTGTTTCGATCAAATGTCTACTTTATTGCAGTTGTCGTTTTAGCTTTCATTTACGAAGTATCCCTTCATCCCAATGATTTATTTTGTGCTTCTCCAACTGTCAATTTCTCATGCAAAATTTGAAGTTACCCAAAGGCTTTCAGCATTTCATCGCAACCCAAGCATATAAGAGTAGGTTTGAAGTTTATAATGATTTCTAAGTGTGAGAATAATTGCGCTTGTTTGACAGAGTTTGTATAAGTTGGATCCATGCGGTAGTTTGTGAAAGTGGGAGAGTGAGAGAAAATCAGAGAAGAGAGAGAGAGATGATTGGATAGATAGATGATGATAACAAAAAAGGTGATTCATTATTTGACGAGAGAGTTCCTAAAACAGGAATCTCGAATAAAAAAAGGGTGATGATCTCTCTCTCAAACTCGATGGTCATGAGATTAGTGTAGAGGTTGAAGAGCTTTCATTTGAGCAGATCGTTGAGTGATGACAGCAGTTGTGGATGGATTTTGATTCAAAACAATAGCATATCCGTCATCATAAGACTCCATTCCTTCTCCCATGATCTGCCAAACCAAGCCGCCTCCAATTCCTCCAATTCGGGCAAAATTGTAGATATCCGTATATATTGCGTTCAGGAAAGAGTCTCTTCCGTTAACACTGTATCCTTTATCTTTACTTGATTTGCCGAATTCGCTGATAATCATAGGCTTCTTTAGTATGCTCCTTGAATCGCTCCAGTGAATCCTCATCCACCTTTGCATAAATTCCCTTTGCGACTTCTCGTCCTGCCCAGATAACCTGTCGGAAATATAAAAATGTTATAAAATGTTCGCACTTCCTTCTCTCTTTCTGCCTGCAAAACATTTGAGAACTAGAAACTACAAAATATATATATAAAAAAAAAAAAAGGCATTGGGACTAACTAACTGCATTGGGACCCATATATATATAGGAAAAAATTATATAAACCAACACTTTTTTAGACTAATATTAGACAAACATCTAAACTCTTCATTTCTAATTAAATTTTAATGATTTGAACCGTTCAATGTGTTTAAAAAATGCTTTTAAGGGTACCTGCGAGAAATCAGCTCAAAATATTACCGAAAATAGCTTAATTTAAACAGTGGTTCATAAAGTAATTCTTGTCAGCATTTTTAACCACTATTTGGATCAAACTCTTTCTAATAATATTTTGGTTGATTTCTCATGAGTACCCTTAAAAACATGTTTTAAACACATTGAACAGTTTAGATCATTAAAACTTAATAAAAAATAAAGAGTTTAGATGTTGATCTAATATTATTCTTAAAATGTATTGGTCCCTTGAGCCTATATATATATATATATATATATATATATATAAATTGCGGATCTTTAATTTTCTGATCAAATCATGATGATCCGAAGAGTTAATGTGTTTAAAACATATTTTTAAGAATATTTGCGTGAAATCGGCTCAAAATATTATCGACAAAGGTTTGATCTAAATAATTTTTTTATAAAAATCTTCCTGTCAATATTCATAAAAAAAATTGCTTGAATAACCAAAATAGTTCGGTTTAGTTTCGATTTACAATAATCCAAATCAAAATTACCGATTTGGTCCAAATTTTTTGACTACACTGGATCAAACCGGACCAATTTCACCCCAAATGTTAATGCTAGTGACATAAATATTCTTACCCCAACATTTACACAAAGTGATAAAAATATTTGGAGGCCACACACGCAGGACACAATTAAATGTGTGTGGAAATTAACATTCGATATATACGAATATTTTTTGTTAAAAATTATACCAAATATCAGGATAGGCGTGTACGGTGGCAAAGTCAATCTCCTTAATCTGATTATTGGTTATATAATCAGTGCCAACTTGGTAACCAGGGTTGTACTGTTTCCTCTCTGGAATTGAGTCTCCATAGAAACCTTCCATTCCAATAGCCAATAAGTGTTTACTGTCCATAGCTTTAACATATGATGCCATCTCTTGGACCCATCCCTGTCATTTTCAAAACGACCATCATCAATATTTTCTCTAATCAAAATACATTAAGCTACGAATATTTAAGCTCTTAATTAATTACGTTTATGATTTTCCCCGAGTAATCAATTTCGCAACGAGGTTCATTCATAAGTTCCCATGCCATGATCGTTGCATCATCTTTGTAAGTTACTCCATTGATTGTGTTCACCCTTGTTAGCACCCTCTGTAGCAAAAATACAAAAATTAACCAATAAGTATTCATTAACTTTCAACATTAATGATTGAGTTCATTATCCTTGAGAGGTATACCTTGACATGATTCTTGTAGTAGCCCTTGACAACTTGATTTGTGTAAAAATCGTCGTCGTTGTTTACTGCCACACCTGCGCTTCTAGCCCAATTCACGTACTGCGATCTTCCTCCGAAGTCTTTATAATTGTTGCTCAAACTCAAAATTAAGCGAATTCCATATTTATGTGCCTCAGATATCACAAAATCAAGTGCCTGAGAAAAAACTAGATGTTAATAAATCCCATAATTTAGCAATGTCATTTCTCTAGTCTAACCACCTCCATCTCACTGGATAATCAAAACTAGATGTTAATAAAGTACATGCAAATTATGTAGGTAGGTATGATATAACTTATGGGTCTGAATAAATAAATTCACTTATATGTTCAGAGATACTCAAACCTCAACTTAAAATTCTAATTAACCATATCCACTTATACACTAGAGGGGAAAAAAAGGGAGCAGAAACCCACAGATTTGGAAGTATTTTTTACGTGTCCCAATCTCTGCTATTGGTCTTTTTTGTGGACCAAGTGGTAGCATGCATGAAAAGTTAGGTATATATGGAAGAGAAGCGAGATACTATATATACATATATATATATATATATATATATATATATGTGTGTGTGTGTGTGTGTGTGAGTAAAACCTGAAAGACAAGTTGATTAGGAAATGAACGGTTCGAATTATAAACAAAATTTGATTAGAAAATGAGAGGTCCGTAATCCGTATTGAGAGATTTCTTATTAGAAGTTATATATATATGTATGTATGTATGTATACGTGTGTGTGAGTAAAACCTGAAAGACAAGTGGGTTATAAGCTCCGGGAGATATCTGCAAAGCTCGGTCACCTCCATCACTGAAGGCCCACGTACGACATACAGTGAGACCGGCAGCTGCAGCCTGTCGGAAGGTATCGGATACCTTGTTTCTTTCACTTGGCTCAGCTGCCACATGCATCATCCAGTAGGAGTTGAATCCGTTGAAGACGAAGGGGGAAGAACCATCTACCACAAATTGGGTATTCCTAGTTTGAACAAAACTACCAAATTGTTGTACTGAACAAGCCCCCCTACTATTCTGATCATCACTAACTACTAGAATTAGCGCTAATATTAAGTTGGATAAACTCCAACCAAACCTTTGTGACCTTCTAACTGACACTATTGTCATTCTGGGCTAGTCCGACTCTCTTGAATGGGGATAAGTGTCAGGAGTTTGGTGCCTATTTATAGAGAGAGAGAGAGAGAGAGAGAGAGAGAGAGATTTGATTGCAGCATTTCCATGTTACAAGGCACGCGAGTCAGTGTATTGGGAAGGATGATATGATGAAATAAGGGGCTGTTGAACATGGGGTGGTAGGTTAAAGCTGAAGGGAAGAATTAGTCAGTTATAGAAGAGAACAGGGAATTGGTGAGAAGTTATGACATTCAACTGAATATTGCTGAATATGTGCCTTAAAATACGGCAACTAATGAAAGATGGCTGCAATACATGTGGGTAGTTTTGATGACATTCATGCTTGGACTCTTACTTTATGTAAATCCCATTCGTTCTATTCTTACTCTTAGGCCTAACAAAAACAATCCTTTCTTCGTAAATGGGGGTAGTTTAATTTGTTATCCTCATGCTTGTTTTTTTTTTTTAATTTTATCTCTATAATTACTTTTTCAAAAATTAGTAAATTCATTTTAACCGAACAAACAAAGTTAAACAATTTGCTATAGTTTCGTTCCGGTGGTGATATCTTCGTTCGTTTTTTGTTTTTTCCTACTTGTGCGATTTTTCATTTTCTCTTTATTCAACCACGTTGAAATCTAACGGCGGACCTACATAGTGACAAGTAGGGTCACCTAACCATACTGAGTTGGAAAATCAGGATATATATATTGTAACGATCCGGATTTTCGGCATTTTTTTTATATATTCGGTATTTTTATTTAGATTAATAAATTATTATTTTTGACTGATTATCTTAAACTTTTACTCGTATATATCTCTTTATTTTCGCGCTGTCCAGGTTCGTTAAATCTTTATGGAGAGTTATCTAATTTACTTTTTTTATATATTAGATATTATATTTTTATGATTATTTATTATTTTTATACATTATTATCTATTATAGTATTCAAATCTCATTCGAACTCTATCGTTGTTAATTCGAATCTTAATTGGACTCAGATTCATCCTAATTTGTCTATTTATATAGCCCTTGATCCATCAAATATTCATTTTCACCATTTCAGAGTTTTTACATGCGTCTTGAATATTTGTGAGGTATTTTCTTGAAAATCTAGTGTTCATTTATGCGTATGCACCCCCTTTCTTTCTTTTCTTTCTCTCTCTCTTCTATCTCTCTGGGTTTCTCTCTCATACTCTCTCTCATCTCCTTCTGTTCTCTGTTCTCTATCTATTATTTCTCTCTCTCTCTCCCCAGCTGCATGCCCTATTCCTCTTTGTTTTGATTCTTTTTATTGTTATTTATTTATTTAGTATTTTATTATTATATTATATAAAGTTAATACACTGTATTTTTTTTATAATACTTAATTCGTAAGGTTGATTGTTACTTATTTATTATTAGTAGTGTTTTTATATTTATAATATTTTAAGTATTTATTTATTCTATTATTTAGTATTAACAATATATATATGTGTATATGTATATGTATATGTATATGTATATATATATATATAATATTTAAAGTATGATTTTGATTTTGATTTTGATTTGATAGTGTTGCGATAATCGGATCTCAGTGCGGCGGGTGATTTTGTGGTATTTTTTCAGTAGCGCTTTATTTCATCGGATCGAGGTAGGAATTTCGGATCGAACCCTACGTATATATGTAATTTATAAGTAGATTTAGTTTGTGTTCAAAAATTGTGTTGGGGACATGAATCGAATTGTTAATAATTAATTATTAGAGTAATTATGTGTATTTAATTGTGTGAATTAATCAAGTTGAAAATTTAATAAGTATTAGGTGTCAGATTGAGATTGAGTCTGAACCATAGGAATGCTGAATATTTATTATGTGTGACAATTCGTAATTCAATTTAATTTAGTTGATCAATTAAAGAACTATTATTTGTTGAAACCAATTTGTATGTTAGGGCCCACGAACGTTGTATGTGACTTAGATTTGATCGATGTTGATGATATTGCATGATTTTAGTAATTTTAATTTACGCCCGTTGCATGTTTAATTAAAATCGCATGATGATATTTTATTATTGCATGTTGAGCATGACGGATGATCATTGTGCATGCATGCATGAAAATTGGAAGATTAATTGAACGGCAGGGTTAGATGATCTCATTATTGCAATAATGAGTGATAATCAGAATATTTTGGAGTTGTGGTGGATTATGAGGGATTGCGAGATCCCAATGTTGTGCCGATGAAGGGAATTGCGAGACCTCGATGCTGTGATACCGATGAAGGGGATTGCGAGACCCTGAGGTTGTAATTTGGCTAAGGAGGATTGTGAGACTCCGGTGCTGCGATACCAATGAAGGGGATTGTAAGACCCTCGAGTTGTGCTTTTAATATGGGAGATTGCGAGACCCCGGTAGAGATTATAATAATAAAAAAATACTCAATGCGGAAAGCTTTATGCACGACATTGCATATTCATGTTTATGCATGATATTGCATATTTTATGTTTATTTATGATTTTTTGCATGTTGTGTAGAATTATTATCATGTATGTTTATTTGTAAATTAGGGGTAAGGTTATACTTTTCTTCTAAGTGTTAATCACTCATTTAGAGCTACTTTTTGGGCCCTGGTATTTCACACCAGGTTTTGAGGAACAGGTTGAGGTGAAACATAAATTGAAAGTTCAAGAGACTGAGGAGGACGAGATGAATGTTTCAGAACCATGACTGTACCAATCACAGTCTGATGGTTTGGCCTAGGGTATCCCCTTAGTTACTTTTATTTAATGATAAATTATAACTCGAGTTATTTGTTTTCAAAACTATTTAATGAGTTACATTTTGGGTCGATTGTTTTGCCGGTAATTAATAAATGTTTGAGAATTTGGTCATTTATTTTTAAATAAAAAATTTTATTTTGCCGCCTTATTAAATATCTTTTATTATAACGTACCATAAAAACATGAGGCGTTACATATATATATTTGTAAATTGATTTGACAAAAAATTAGGCATTGTCCTGCAGATATTATGCATTACTCCGCAAAGTTATATATTTTATAGATACTTGACTCATGTACCTATAAATTTAGATATGTCCCTGTTGGAATCCATATTGCTATCTATATATGATGCCAAAATTTGAGACGAGCCAACCTCACTGCGTGCTCCTCCCGCTTGAGGACAATTTCTAAAAATATGATCTTTCTTACCACACGTGTAGCAAATCTTAGGAGGTACCGAGCACTGATTATAGATATGACCTGGTTGGTTACATCGAAAACATACCCTTAGAGGCCTTGAAGTATTACTCCACGAGTCCAACGAAACTGGTGGCCTAAGATTGGAATGACTTCTCGGAGACTGAAACTGCTCTCTAGTATTTACGCCCCTGACTTCCAGAACTCCCCGAAGAAGAAGAAGTAGGCGTCACACTTGACTGCCTTGGCTCCCAAACTCTAAAACCTCGTTGTGCCTCCCTAGGCAATTCAACACTCCTCACACATTCAACAATATCAGCAAAATTCATCTTGTGTTGACTCACTACAAGCCTCTTAACAGAAGAAAGAAGACCTCTCTTAAAACGTCGACAATTACGATCTTTCAAAACCACGAGCTCCAGTGCAAAACGGAATAAGATCTGAAACCTTGCAGTATATTCTGACATGGTCATGGTCCCCTATTCAAGTCTCTCAAACTGCTCACGTAGTTGTTCATTTCGGAAAGTATTATTTCTTGAAGAGAACTTTAAAGTCTGCCTACGTCAACATCTCCACATCCGGCTCATCGACCCTACCTTCTTGCCTAGTGGCCCTCCGTGTGTCCTTCCTTGACTCAAGGATTGACTCCTACCATTCATTAGCATCTCCTGTCAACTGGCATGCCACAATATTGACCCTCAGGTCATCCTCTACTATTCTCAAAACATTAAATATTTTATGTATCTCCAAAAGCCAATGATTGGCTGTGAGAAACTGTTAGAAATAGTGTATTCACATTATTTATTTATTTTGATGATGCCAAGATTAAATATGATAATTATATATAATCATTTGATGTATAAAAAGTGGTACTCACACGTAAGTATCTAGATCATAGATTAAGCGTACCATGACCATGGAACAATCATCGAACGATATTCGTGTTGAAATTACTATTACATTTATGATGATTATGTTTGGAGTTGTTTTGGATAAGGTAATGACAGGTATTCAAAGCCCCAGGGTGCGGTTGACCGGCCAATGCCTGCGGTCAACCGGGCTATGCGGTCGACCGGAGCCAACAGGCGGTTGACCGGACCAGGCGGTCGACCGGGACCATCGTGCGGTCGACCGGTCGCTGTCTTGCGCGAAAAATCACAGATTCGAGCGTCTCAAAGATTTGATTGATGATATATTTCCCCAAATAGATCAAACGGTCGATTAAGAGAGTTTTGGAAGGTTAGAAGAACGTGCAAACCATTTTGGAAATCAAGAGGCTCCTCCAAGATTCGGATTCTACGCATTAGGGTTTATATAACCCTCTTGGACGAACTTACAGTTTTTACTTCGAATTTTACAGAGCGTATACTGCAAAATCAAATCACTCTCTACCATTCTCACGTGATTACACATTGTATTGATTTTTGGAGTGAGTTTCTTTGAGAGAAGGAGCGAGATAAGCTAGCAAAGTTCATTGTTTTTGTTCTTCTCCTTCTGTACGAATTGTGTGAGACCTTGTCTCAATCATTACTTCTGTATTGCTGATGTATGTGTGAGGTTTGCGAAGAACAAGCCTTGGGTAATCGAATCTGGGTATAAAGATTCGACGGTTCGGTTAGCTCCTCGGGAAAGCTAACGGGAAGAGGGATTGTAAGGGTTTGAGTGACACCCAAAGTTGCTCGTGTTCTAGTAGATCAAAGTGACTCCTAGAGAGTGGACTAGGCTGGGCAGTGGACAAGCTCAGACCGAACCACTATACATCGGTTGTATCTTCTTCTCCTTATCCTTGATTATGCTTTGATTGACATATTGTGTGCTTGATAATTTATCTGATTGCATCTCATATTAGTTTAGATTGAAGAATTTTTAGTACTTATTTTTAGTGCAACCTAATTCACCCCCCCTCTTTGGTTGCTTCCTGGGTAACAGAAACTCACCACCTTCCCTGCTGAATTGTGGTGAGTTGAGACGACGGAACTCCCTCATAGCATCAATAGCTCGATTATCACTAGTGGTCCTTGCGGCCTGATTCAACAGATTGGTCAAACTCTCTTGCAAATATATCCGAAATGACCGGCGGTTCGACATTCTGTTTCACTTTCTTGTTCACCTCCTTCGCATGAGAAATCTCTCTCTACTGACTCACAATGTTCTTTAATGGTATCTCACGGTAGCGGCCTCGGTCTTGGCCTCGGGGCCCACGTAACCTCACACCATACCTAGGAGGCATAATGCTACAAAGTACAAAGTACTAATAATATCAAACAACAATATGATAGAAGGCTAACGCATTACAAGAACTTTCAACACTATTTATCAGTTCTATTTTTACTCATAGGAAACAAGAAGTACGATGCATCTGAATGCCATGCACACAAGCACACACATGCTCTTCTAAAATACAGAGTTTTGAACCCATGAGACTTTAAGTCTCTTCACGGTCTCAAAGTATTCTAATTTATGCTCTGATACTAAGTTGTCACGCCCTGATTTCTCAATATAATAAACTACATGATTTCTACCATAATCCTTACAAATACCATTAAATAACCCAAACATTCCATAGACATGATGCCGAATATGGTACATGTACAACAGTTTTCAAAATAAAGGGACACTACCGGCCCAAAATACATTAACCACAATTGCAAAAGTGTGCAAAGGCTCCATAATCTTTACCAAAAGTTAAGTAGAAGTTATAGTACATCTTCCAAAAATAATTTTATAAAGATGTTTAATAACTCCTTCACTTAGCTTTCAAAAAGATGTCAGGCCATGCATATCATACACTCCATACTACGCGTCCGGTGTGGTACATGAAAGATGGAAAGGTTAAGTTACAAGTCCAATAGAACAATCTGTGCCAAAACTATGCGTATATGAGATGAAATGGTATGCACTATGAACATTGTATGACAGTACAAGACATGGATATGTCAATACACAATAATTTGAACTAGGAAGCACACGTAACAAACTCTTCACAAAATTTAAAATATACCAACGCAAATGCCACAGCCATTACGTCTCGCTACTAATTCATTACCCAAAGGAAAACCTAACCAAATATAATCAAATGATGTCAAATAATGTCATGTTCTAGCATTTCTCCCAATAGAGGCTAGCCATGGCGATTCATGATATTCCCTAGCACATTTTTTGAAGGAAGCTAGATCATAGTTCCCTAGCATCACTCCCGATGGAGGCTAGCATTATACTTATATCAATCAATAGCATATATTATGCATATCTATACTACGTTCACGTTATGTCAACTATGTTCCATTCAACCTAGATCAAAACAAACGTACAAATAACCTACAACTATGGCAATTTACTAGGTAAAAGGGTGATTCAAGACAAAAATATAAGATAAACAAACTGTCAGATGAAAGTTTCACAACCCGTTCGGACGTGCTTTGTCCCGTCCAAACACCAGACAGTCTCGTTCGAACACTAAGCAATCCCGTCCAGACACCCCATTTACAACCTCTCAGCCAAAATTCTTGGACCAGCCTACGCGATTCTGTAGATTTTTTGCGTGACTGCATTTTTCTCCAACATTCCAACTCACTCCAAAACCTCGATATATACGTGAAATATGAACCAAAACATATCATATACACATAATGCAAGGTAAAAATTTCTACCTCAAGCTTTAGAAGAATAGATTTGATGAAGAGATGAAAACCCTAGGTTTGGTGAACCTCCAAACCTTGAATCCAAGCTTCTCAAGCACCAAATTACGATCTGTCTTCGATTTCATGTCAAGCACGTTCCAAACTTTCTATATCTCAAAGGAATTTAAAAATGATGGAGTGAATTGGTGGTGGTGGTGGTAGAGAAAGGGTGGAGCTAGTTTGTAGAGAGAGAGTAGTGAGATGATGGTGGAAAGTGAAAGCATATGGTGAGCTACACCCCCAAAAAATCATATTTTTAAGGCCCCCACGTAAAATACCATGTAGTGAGACGTATGCGAAATAAAATAAATGTCTCCGGGCTCAGGTCCCATAACTAAAATCCGAAACATATAATAATAGTCCAAATGATTATCCCGCAATAAATTAATTAAAAACTTAAAATTTTCCAAGCCCTTACACTCACTCAAAAAGTGGGAGGGTTGTTCTATTTGTCCTTTCTTAACAAACCTCTTGGAAAATGATATTTTTTTGACAATTTAATTAATCTCATATTCATTAATCTAAATGACTATAGGGGTAATTATATAAAATCAAAAATTAAAAAAAGTCGCACATTTACAATTTCTAGCAGTTCTAAAATTGCTAGTGTATATGAAAATGGAATTCATGCACATGTATGTAGATTTCCAATAGAGCTGATTATGATGTGACCTGAGGTGTTCCCATTTGCTAATTTGTTATTATATGTATTTAGAAGCCCCAAAACTTGTTTAATTTAATGATTTAAGAGAATTAATATGTTAAATTTGGTTTGTAATAAAAATTTGCACCCTTTTATTAATAAAAGACTTTAGGTTTTTTAGTTTGAAAGGACATATCAATTTAAAAGGACACGTGAAGTTCTATATAAAGAAAACTCTTGTGATTTTATTATAGCTAGGTTCATTCATTCTTCTTTCTCTCTCGTCATCTCTCACTCTTAACACACATTCATTATTATTTTTTGTATATTTTGAGCATTCGGAACATACTTAAAAATTTGTTTGCTATTAACTGTGAATTGTGGATCAAATTGCTGTGAGCATTCTGAACAATCCTACAAAGTCTCCGCAAGAATCCCATCGCCAAATCTCCACAAAAGTAGTTTTTTAGCATTGCCTTTCAGAATATCCAATCAATTGAGGGAAACATGAACAAATCTCCTGAGGAATCCAATCTCTATATCTCTCATTGTCTCACTCTGTCTCCCCAAGCCTTCATCTCCCTTATTCTCAAACCCTCACCGGTGTTGATACTCTTCTAGATTGGATTCAAATCAAATCTCAATTCGTCCAACTTATCCATTGGCGGCTAACCGAGGTTCATCTATTTCAGGTTTCTTTCTGCTAGACCTTGACTACTGAGGACTGATCACTCTCTCTCACTCTATGCTCAATCACACTCTCTGATGGCCACAGCCAGTCCACATCTCTAGTAGGAGATGGAGGAGATGACGCCAATGGCGACGGAAAATGGAGCGTTACATAGTCTTATAATTCTCATGAACTATCTACGAGTGTATCTTACACAATATAAAAACCTAGGGGTTGCCCGAGTGGTAGAGCTGATGAGCTGTAAAGCTAGACATCTTGAGATCGAAACTTGGTAAGTTAATACTTGGAGCCAACTGGGGGATTTGCCCGGTTGTTTCCACCCAGGGTTCCGAGGACTAATCTATAATTTAGGTGGGAACTCCATCAAATTGTATCCCAGCTTAGTCTCAGCCGACCAAATACCTTGGTTAAAAAAAAAAAGTCGAAGATATAAAGATATACTCTCCCTTCAAAGGACTTGAACAATTTTGTTGGACTGCAACTCTATACTCTATACTATGGTCCATTTGGTTTTCCAAGAATAACCTTATCCAAATCTCCCCCACCCCAGAGGCAGTAGCAGAACTCGTCAAAACGAGGTCGACAATGTGGATCAAAAAGGGGTTCAACATTCTGGAGTACTCAATTGAGGATTTCATTAATTGCTTTGGAGCAGTCAGGAAAATGAAGTTAAAAGCAAAGTTATTAATCCCGTATCGTACTGGCCGGTACGTCTTGGACTGTCCTCGTAACGGTACTGGACCACCAGAGTTCCGTTCCAGCCACTGTTCCGGCCAATACCGGTCCGTATTTTAAAAAAAATTTAAAAATTCAATTAATATTGTTTTTGATAATTAGATATAAATTGAGGATAAAACCATCTCTTTTTTTTTTTTATGTTTAGTGATTATTTTTAAATTGTGATACTTTATTTTATATATTCACTATGTTTTTTTTGTTAAAAAATATTATTTGAAATATATATATATATATATATTAATTTTAGCGATAAATCTGAAACGGTACGCCAGTACACACCGGCACCGGTACGTACTGTACCAATAGCAAAATCAGCACACTCGCTGGTACGAGATTGATAACTTTGGACTTAAAAGTATTGAAGCATCAAATATCGATTAATTTGAAATAAAGGCTATGGGTTAGCATTTGGGTTGTCAGTCTTTAATCATATTTTGCACTCTTTGTATTTTTGGTATTCGCAGGGCCGATCCAAGGCATAGGCCCACGAAACCCTAAGGCTCCCAATTTTAGGCCCTAAAAAAGGCCTCCAAAATATAAGTTTATTATAAATATTTTATGTGTCAAAAAATAAATAGAATGGTCACTTGCTTCGCACTTGTATTTCCACACTCAAAGTGGGGGTTTGATTCTCTTTGCATGTATTTTAACACGAAATATTCTCCCCCGAAGGATTAAAAAGTACACTTCTTTTGGTTTTGAACCCTTGACCAAAACAACGTTACAGCCCTAAGACTAAACCGGAAAACCGGTAAACCAAACCGAACCGGTTTTAACCTTATATATCATTTTATACTTTATAGTTTTAAGTGTTTAGGTTCTTTATGTCTCACTCCCTCTGATTTTGTATTTTTTTACTGAGTTCGTGTACTTATTTTAGTGATTTCTGAGTTCTGGTCTTCATATACTAGTTATGTTTTTGAGTTCTTTGTTTACTGATTTCGCATTTGATTTGTGGGTTCATATACTAAGTTATTTTTCTGATTTCTGAGTTACTTTTTATATTTTTTGATGATTTTGGCCCAAGACCACCCAAACCAGAAACCGGACCAAACCGGAGCCAAAACCGGCTGAGCCAAACTGGACCAAACCGAACATCATCGATCCGATTTTCGGTTTACGTTTTCCTCAAACCGGTCAACCGGTTTGGTCCGAGTTTATAGGGTAAACCGGACCAAACCGGACCGGTTACACCCCTAGTTACAGCTAAACCACCCCATTCACCCTTGCAATATATTTTTAACAATTATATATAAACACCAAACAATAAGAGAATAGAAATTATTCTAATTAACATCATATCTTCTTTTAATTTTTTTCATCAAAATAATTTAACAAAATATAAGTTAAGAGTCCCAGTTAGATTCTAACACATGTTAAATATGACATCATTATTTGCAAGTTATGTTTTTTTTAGAGTTATAATAAAAATTTATAGACCCGTTAGATGTTATTGTTTTTTATTTTAAGAAATGTTTTCATCTTTTCATTTACAAAAAGCTCTAATGTTTTTTCAATTTTTTCAATTTCTCTTTAATTTTGAAGGTATTATTGTACCAATTAATAAATATCATATATTTGAAAAAAATAATCACTTAAAGTAGATTTTAATAATTTTTTTACTAATATCATCAATGAATTTTTAGTCCTTTAATTCTATCATTATATATGAACTAAAAAAAATAAAATTATCATAAAACATTATTTATTTATTTTTATGTCAAAATAGGCCTAAATGGTGTACTATATTCCTTAAAATGTAACTTACAAATACATATTTCACAACACTTAAAACTTAAATTTTGTTTATATAATTTTTTTTTTTTTGAATCAACTATAAATGCAATGACATAAACTAACTTTTGGCCAGCCGTCCGGACGGAGTTTCCAATGAATCATTTTGCCCGCGAGAGTATCTGGATGGACCTGACCACATCCGAAAGGAATTTTGAGAGGCTGGGCATCCGGACGGACCGTCCGGGAATTCCAGTGAGCTTCATCTCCCAACATACTACCCATTAAAGTGAAAGGCTGCTTCCCTCCCTTTGCTGGAAAAGTTGGCACTGCCCCTTTTCCACATCAGTGAAACAATTCTGCACAATTCTTGCCCCAGACAAAGGGATTTCCCCTTTTTCAATCTCTCTACCTTGAGCCCCCATGTGGTTGCCGCATCGATCTTTCTGGGTTTGCTTTTTTTTTCTACTGCATAGAGTTCTAGTTATGCTAATGATGACAACCGGTTTCATCGTGGACGATCTAGTGGATCTCATTAAATTTCGGATGGCAATATAGGTGAAATTCAAGTTCAAAATCAAGGAATATGGTGTGCACCAATTTATGAAAAATTTGGATGGCATCCGAATGATTTAAGGGCTGTTCTACCAGAAATCCTGTGTTTTTCAGCTTAAGACAGACATTGCACTTAAAATAGACATCTAACGAAGTATGTTATCAAAAATTTAAAAATTTCATTAGCGTGATTCCAAGTATCGCAATTATCAATATTGAAATAGGCTACCTGAATGGATCCAAGAATGTTGGTGACAGAAAAGTGACAACCGTGCACCACCATGTCTGCTACCATTGCAAGGGGTATTGTCAAGGACATGCCCAGAGTTGCAACTAATGGAGTTGTCCAAACCACAGAACGCCCCCTGCTTCAAATGTTTGCGCAAGAGAAAGGCTACCACGTTAAAAACAAAACCTTTCAAATCCTTTTAGAAGGCTTTCAAAGAGTCAATTTAAAAACAAAAAAGTAATTTCTCGGGCTTCAAGAATGTCAGTTAAGTCGTGCTGAAAGTTTAAAAAATGAAACATTCTCTTTTTCTTAGAAGAACGTTTTGTTTTGTTGATTACTGTCTTTCCTTCTGTTTGCATGTGCGTGCGTGTGTGTTTTGCCTAATGTGTAGGAGCTCATGCCTCCAGTACGTACCAGAAATAATTCGACAGAACGCCCCCCACAAAGCCGTTCAACAGCACTACTTCACCAAGGGATGCTGAATTCAGAACTGTGTACTGCATTTCTAGCCCCCACGACATTCAGTGGCCATACTGCAGGGAACAATCAAACAGTGGACAAGTGACTGCTGAAAACCATGTAAAAAAGCTTCAAAACTATTAGAAATCTGCAACATGCCAACCACCAACACATCCATCAAACAAGTATATGATGAGGTCTCTGACATATACTTTTCTAAGGACCCCGATGCGTTCTCCATATCGAAACGTTTGCATAAATTGCCCGTGAAGTGTGTGTCGTGTGTCCAGTATCATGACTTCAATTTATTGACCACACTAAAGAATTGTCAAACACGTTTTTAGGAGTGTTTCCGGTGTTCAACACGACATGCTTCCCCCATAGAAGTCTCCTTCTTAGCCTACTCTACTTTTCTCCACAAAAACACCCTGAAGTCTGAACCAGTCCTCCAAAGCATTAAAACCAGTAGCTTGTAGGATCAAGTTCTTATTTCAAAATTGATAGTAAGCTTTTACCAACATCATCTTTCAAACGATGCATTCCCAACCTCAGAGTGGAACTTTACTGGTGCGGAAAGGAAACTAGTAGAAAGCAAATGTGGTATCTCTGCCAACCCATGCTGCATTTACTTATAGACTCACTAATCAGTGAGAGTGTTGCTCCTCAAGATCCATGACAGTCGAATTGACTGTTATAATATTTCAACTCGAATTCTTCTAAGCCATACAATTTGCTAGGACCAAGAAAAAAATGGAGATTTTTGGTAACTTACCAAGCCACCAGAGACCAACAAGAGTAAACAGAACAACGTATCCAAAGAACTTCTGCACATCAACCTTGTCTCCTCCCAATCCGGCAAATTTCTCGAGCAGCACTGCATCAAGTGGCCCGAGACTTCAAAATCAAAGTTACCAATTAACATGGAATTGATCTATATATGAATATGTTTAAAAAGGATGTCCAGCCCATAAATAAACCATATGAAATTGCTGAGACAAGACCAAAAATGTCTCCAATGATGGAATGCTTTGTGCTCCTCGAGTAATAAACATAAGAAATTTTCTTAAAATCATTGCAAGAAAAGCAGATGGAAACATATAGCTTAATAGTGTTCAATCAAACACAATGGTTAAATTTTACCACGCTAACAGGAACATGCCTATTTAGAAGTACGCTATTAACAATGGCATTAATCAATCTCGCCACTTTTGTAGAGATCTAAACTGAAGTTTCTAATAGAAGAGTTAGTATGAATGACCATTGATTGTGTAACCGGTATTGCATTTAACCCTCACAAAATTATCATTTCTACTAAAAGGAATGAGCCAATTGGCAGCTATAAAGCATGAAGATAATCGATAACAATTGCATGAATATTTAAACAAGTTAGACTATTCGATCTCAAAACCCAACCTTCACTCCTTCCTTTTTAATCCACGGTAAGTCATGATCAGAAATATGGACGATGAGTGTTCTGAAACACCATTCTGTTATATACAGAGAAGATCATCTTGTAGGTTCTTTTGCTTCTATTTTCTTAAGGCAATTTGCAAAAACTATCAAAACTGTTTGCAACAAAGTATGAGGTTTTAAGGCAAAGAAGTATACCAAACATAAACAGCACATCAGCCGGACATGCCTCAACTGTAACAACGAAAATTTATGCATCTTCTGGAACTTTTTCCCGAATTCGTGTATTGAAGAAAAAGTGACGAAGCCAAATTTAGATTAACTTATCACATTGCACCAATATCTCAAGATTCCATGCATATACTCTGCATAAGCCTACACCATTTGTGAACAGCATGGATTGTAGCCCTTACACTTTACCTCATTGATCCATCTTCTACCACAAATTCAATCTTGCGAACTCTTTATAATCTAGGTACTCCAAAACTGATGTTTGGCATCTCATACTGTTCAGATGTCTGTAAAAGAACACAACATGGACTTTGGAAGTCCGCATGTATCATTTTTTCTCATCTTCGTTTAAGAAAACAGAGTTCATTGTTGGCAATTGTATGAACGAGTGATTTTAGTTATGACGAACAAATTTAAGTTTCAGAACAATGCATCCAAATGCTTTAGTTTAAACCCAATCATATCACCAAAAGAGGCAAAAAAGGAAAAAAAATTGAACTCCAGGTAATCAAAAAAGAAAGATTACACAAAGAGAAATCAAAATTGAACTCCATTGGATACTGAAATGTATTGCTATTGCCGAGTGATAACCAGAAACCCAAACCACGACAGCACATTGTTATAGAGTTGCATGCGCATAGGGCTGTAGACAAGCCTAGTCAAGTCGAGTTTTGGAGTGCTTGAACTTGGCTTATTAACTGAATGAGCCAAAAATTCGACCTCGAGCTCGGCTTGTTTGTAAACGAGCCTAGCCTAACTAAACTAAATCATTACTTGAGCTATTTTTCTCTTATCAACTAAACATGTGCACTATCGTATCTATATATGTATGTATGTCTCTGGGTGTGTGTGTGTGTATTTGTATATACACGTACGGAAAATTGATCTCCTAAGTTCGAAAGAACTGGGTTTCTGAAGGAGTGTCACGCCCTCAATTTCGAACATATAAATAATACATATCCTTTAAGAAAATCTCACATGTCTCACCCATAAGCCCAAATATATTGCTCATAATCAATCATCCAATCAACATGAAGCCTATAGTGTACATAGTTTTAAACAAAATAATAATATTTCGGAAGAGTTTACAAGAGTCAACATGAAATCTCTAATGTAGCCCTCCAGAATGATGCAGCACCTTATGCACTTCAAGCACTTCATGCTAAACCCCCAAAAGTACCTGAAAATGATAGGGTGAGCTATACAGCCCAGTAGGAACATCTACACAAGTATTATGAATATATGAAATGAATTGGCATGCAACACATCACTCAATAATAACATAAGCATGAGCATACACAATATATCCCAAATATGCATGCACAATATATCCACACATTGCCTCATCAACCTATCCATTGCTCCACATAATATCCACCCAAGACTTCCAAATCTCATCATCAAAACGTTATCATCCATTCCTTTCATAAACTTAGGACGTTGTCGTGCTAAGTATTTCACTTTGCTTAATTCTCACTACTCGTATCATCTCAAAGATTATCTCTCCAACTAGCACTTCACCCCACGGTAGCTAGGAAACATCGAAAGACAACTAGCATGTATCCGAATGGAAGCCAGACAATATCAAGATTCAACTTGCATATCTCCCGCCGGAGGTTGGAAACTACAAACATCCACCTAGCACATCTCCCACCGGAGGCTAGTCAACGTTAATATCCATCCAGCACATCTCCCACCGGAGGCTGGTCAAAGGTGTCATACATTTCTCATTCAGTTTCTTTCGTTCGTACTCTACCATCCAATGTCCAAGGTTACACAAGAATGGTCTATAAGTCCCATGTAGTCAGCAACTTACGGAAAACAACACTATACGGTACTAACACAAGTGTCCGTTAGAACTCATCATGAACTCACAAACGCAGGTCAAACACGACAGACAAGGCATCTCAACATGCCGGAATATCCAACCGTACTCTACTCCAAACTACACTCATCGTAAAGTCTCAAGGCAAGCTAAGGTTACCATACTTCCAGAGATCGGAAGGGCTAGACAAAATATATCATATGCCAGGGCCAATACTCACACGTTAACCCAAACTCCTCACAGCACCATAATTTCATCAAGTCCAAGTTTATCACTCTTTCACGGAACCAAGGAACTCTTCACAACCCCAAGACATAGTGGGTCACCTCTTAGAAATGATAACAAAGGGTATAAACACAAGTAAGAAGAATCTCTCCCATGAATATCTCACAACCCGACTCAACCCACAGTCAATGGTACGATATCTCGCAAGCATGTCTAGGCCTAAGGATAGGTAGGCAACTCACTTATGAGGGACACAAGGGTGATAGTAATCTCGATGCGGGTTCACCTCAATACAAGGGCATACTTGTCAACTCAACTTGCTTTTCACCGAATGCAACCAATTCCAGGTAATTCCGTTCCGGGGGTATCCTACCTCATAATTCCAACTCTTATTTCTTACCAGGCTTAGGCAGATTTCCGTTACAGCTTTCAAAACGTCCATGTCATAAGTCAAAAAGGTGATTTCTATCCAGTGCCAGCATTATCCGATAACTTCACAAAATATAAGATTTTTCTCAATAAAACACCGTCGATTCTTGTTTAAAGCTCTAAACTAGCCTTCATTTCGTAGGTCAAAACATCGTCCTTATCCGACTCCCAACTCAACCCAACCATCCTCAAGATGTTATTGAATTCTTCCAATCCCTCATGGTCCATTCTATAATTTCTTCAACTCAAAGGTTATACCGAACAAATGTCCTTCGACACTCTCTAATCATGCACAACTAGCCCAATGGGAAACTCTATGCCAAGATTACGTGCAAGTGAGATGCATGGCATGCACAATGATCATGGTATAATAATGCATCACTTTCATATATCAAACACAACCACACGAATAACAATCCACAGTTCGCCAATACACAGATAACAATCACGTCTCGCAATAGACCCATTGTTCACATCCAATGCCAATCGGATACAATCACACAAGTCAAGATATTCATACCCTAGCACTTCTCCCAACGGAGGCTAGGCAAGGCATCATGTCGTGCTAAACAATAGTCATGCGTATATCCTAGCACATCTCCCAACGGAGGCTAGCCAATACCGGTTCATGGCGTTCCCTAGCACATTCCCAACCGGGAGCTAGTCTCATAGTTTGCCTAGCACCACTCCCGACGGAGGCTAGTATTACACTTATCGTTCACGACAACTTATGTCAAGTCAATTATACCCATATCACATTCATTAATTCATCCATACATAACCAATCCCAATTGTCTATATTCACGTCAAACAACCAATTAACGATGTTCCACAGCATAATACGTAACGGAAATAAAATCAGAACACAGAAACACACGGCCCTCATTCCAGAAGCCCCAGGAGCGCTACACCATAAAACATGGAGCGCTACCTATCACTCCAGAAGCCCCAGGAGCGCTACACCACATTCCATGGAGCGCTACCTATCACTCTGGAAGCCCCAGGAGCGCTAAACCACATTCCATGGAGCGCTACCTCTGCAGAAATCAGCGCGATTTCCAAATTTCGCAACTCTCCGAATCTCACCAAAACAGCGATGCAACCACGAAATACACTCCAAAACACATCACATACACATAATACAAGGTAGAAATCCCTACCTCAAGCTTCAAATGTTGGATTTGAGCAAAGGGGATGAAAGCCCTAGCTTTGGTGATCTCCCAACGCTTGAACCCGCACTTCCCGAACACCAAATCACGATCCGTCTTCGAATCCTTGTCAAGCACGATGCAAGCATCCTATATCTCCGAGGACTTTGAAAACGGTGGAGTAGATTGGTGGAGAGGCTAGAGAGAGGAGAGAGCCATGGTTAGAGAGAGAGTGAGGAGGGGAAAATGGGGGGGGGGGGGGGGGGGGGGGGGGGGGGCTTCTCCTCCCCTCCATCCAAAAATCTGATTTTTAAGGCCCAAAGGGGCTCCCACGTAATAAGCCACCTAAAGAGACGCGCGCGAAATAAAACAAGGGACCCCGGGCTCGGGTCCTATGATTATAATCCGATACATAACCCAAATAATTAAACTTATTTATCCGAATTAAACTTTCAAAAAAAAATTTTTTTTTTTAAAAAATTTCAAATTTTCCGGGTCCTTACAAGGAGAATTGATATATACGTATGTGTATAGATGTATACATGTGTGTATGTATATTCCCGTATGAAATTCATAGTAAAATAGGTCTCCCAAGTTGGAAAAAACTGGGGTTCCTGAAGGCTTGGGAATCCATGGCGAAATGGGTGTAATTTGGATAAGGTTGGGATACTAATAAGTCGCTGGGCATTAAATGGAACGAGTACTTGGGATACGATTTGAAGGGGAGATATTTGTGTCCCAACCGTAAAAATAGGGTTTTAAGATTTTTGAAAACCAAATCTCAATCCCAAACTAAAACATGATTTGTATTGATCAGAGGATCAATGGTCTAGATTTGTGGCTAGTATCTATAACCGTTTTTCACAGCTAATTTCCTCGCAATTACCCCAAACATATCCAAATTACCCCAAATTAAGAATTAAGAAACGTGAGCTCCGAGTACTTCTTATTCGGAAACTTCACTCCCAAGTAGTAATTCGTTTTCATTCACCCCCTGATTTCAGACTATATATTTCACCATTCTCACAAAAAGAAAAACAAAAAACCCAGAGTTCTTCTTCCCTTGGCCATCTTCTTCTTCTTCTGCTACTTCATATTTTTTCTAGAAATTCGACTTCTGTTCCAGGCGAAGGAGAAAAGAAGAAAAATGGATGAGGAGGTTATGGAGTCCGGATACGATTACTTTAAATTCAACGAGGTGTTAGAGAAATCGAAAGAGTATCTACTCAAACTCAATAGCAAGAAGAAATTGAAGATCATAAGAAAACTGGTTAAGAATCCTAATTTTGATGAAACTGATGTATATCGTCTTTGTGAGTATGAGTTTCAAAAGCCAACCTACAAGCCACCTACTTTTGTTGAGCCAAAGAAGCCACGTCCTACTCAGCCGGAGGATCGTCCTTGTGCTGTTGAGGATAAAGAGTCTCTCAAAATTCGATTTGTTATGAGCGAAAGGGAACCCATTAGAGAGCAAAAAAAGCCAGTGCATAAATCTGAAAAAATGGGTTCAAAAAGGCCACGTGAGAGTGAGAGTGATTGGAACTTTAGTGATGAGGAAGAAAAAGGAGGGGCAAAGAAGAGAGCGAACAAGAAGAAGACGAAGGTGCATGATGTCGACATTGTCGCAGCCGATAACACATCAGAGTTGCCTGTTGAATTCAAGGAACGAATTGAAAATCTAGGGGGATCCAATGCCATGTTGGTAATTAAAAAGAAACTCTTCATCACCGACGTGAACCCCAACAATACGCGTCTTTCTCTCCCATGGAAACAAATCAACATGGGATTTTTAAGTGAGGAAGAGAGGACCTTTCTGACCACTAGAGAAATTGGTAGAGGTGTTCCGCAAATAATGTCAAGGATTATTGGAGGGAATGGATCAGAACATCGGATAAGCCTAAGGCAGTGGGACATGAATACAAGTAAAGCATATAATTTGGTGACTGGGTGGAATGATGTTGTGCAGCACCAAAGCTTGTGCGCAGGGATGACGGTGGAGCTTTGGTCTTTCAGAGTAGAGGGAAACCTCTGGTTCGCTCTTGTCGTGGACTAACTCTTAATCAAAACTGAAGTAGATGGGTTGTGCAGGAGATCTATAGCATTTTATAATTATTGTTGGAATCATTGGAAAAGTGTTTCCATTTCTTATTCTGAACAAAGGGTTATGCCCTCATTCATTGTTTTAGTAAATGCAACATAGCTTAACTTGTTCTTTCTTATTTTGCGGTGATTGTTTCGATCAAATGTCTACATTATTGCAGTTGTCGTTTTAGCTTTCATTTACGAAGTATCCCTTCATCCCAATGATTTATTTTGTGCTTCTCCAACTGTCAATTTCTCATACAAAATTTGAACTTCCCAAAGGCTTTCAGTATTTCATAGCAAGCCGAGCATATAATAATAGAAACAACTATGATCTTGACAGTATTTGTGGAGTCCTGACCAAGAAGGGCTCCAAAGAAAAAAGTGAAGAGCCCTGATGTAGAAGTCAAGTCTGTCATACTTGCAACACTGCATGCATAATAACTTAGATATGGAAATATAAATTTGGATCCAAGAAACAAATTAATCGAATGAAAGAATGGCGATGGACTGACAGAAACCCAATTAAATGCAATCAGATCCAATTACTCTCAATTTAATGTCGACTAGATTGCATTATAGAATTTCTTTATACTGTCATCGACTATAAAAACAAGCCGATATCCAACAAAGTTGCTTTTGTTACAAACCATATTGGACTAAGATAATAAAAAAAAACCATTTGGCATTCTCCCACGAACTAAGCTTAGAAGTCTTCAGAAGCACGGGTCAATCGTCTTCTCCATTTCTCATACCAATTTCTTTCGTATACTCAATGAATAAGCAAAGTTTATTTTTTAGGATCTTTCTAGTTTCAATCCTACAATATAATTGCCAAAAAAAGGAGTGAAAAGCAAGGACGGAGCCAACATTTAATTCTTTTTTAACAAGATTTTCATCAATGTGATTGAATCAAAATGAGAAGTACCCCCATGAGAGTGTTTATATCACATCTCAGATTACAAGAACATGGAATTTTATAGGAAATTGCATGAGAAGTAGTGACTAGGCTCCCACGAAGGGGTTACGAAAAACGAGTCCCCTTCTAATGAACGATTTCTCATTTTGTTAAAATTATAACTTCCTATCTCCGAATCAAATTTTGATGATCCAAACTGGTCAATATGTTTAAAACATATTTTTAAGTGTACCCGTGAGAAATCAGTTCAAAATATTGCTAGAAAAAACTTGATCGAAGCACTTTTTCATAAAACAGTTCATGTCAGCATTTATTAACAACCGCTTAGATCAAGTCATTCCTGATATTTGTTTAAGGCGATTTCCTACGAGTATCCTTAAAAATATTTTTTAAACACATTAAATGGTTCGAATCATCAAAATTTGATCCAAAAATAAGAAGTCTTCATTTGCTAAAATGAGGAATCTCATGTTAGAAGGCGACTCTATAAAAAAACTACTGTAAATATCAATTTTGTACTTTTGTAAGTTCTCTAACGTAAATAAGCATAATTTAAGTGGGTGTCTGCCAACAAATAACAGATTTTAATAGCTGATTCTCAATATCAATTTCTACTATTTACAATGATAGGTCAAGAACACACTATCAAAATTCAACCCTATCATTGAGGAGAATTGACTAACAATTGAGACCAAAATTCAACACTATATTACAAGGTGTCCCTGAAAATACATTTTTATAATAAATAATGAGCTCAATTTTATCTAACGGTTGTGTTCTCTTCTAAATTAAGTTTTCTTTCAAATAAAAAAAATTACCCCATTATCTCTAAAAATATCCACACCATCCAAGGCAAGATTATCCCAAATAAAAAAAAATTCATCCAATTTTTATGTTCTCAAATAATTAAGCATGTAACTCCAAATATATTTGATAAGAGTATCACAACAAAGCATTACATATTTCTTCTTTAATTTTGTGAACCGTATATATCTAAATCACTACGCCATTTCATTTTTAGCATTGTTACATCTTCAACCCTCAATTCTAAATTTTGGTTATTGGCGTTTTAAATATTTCACGATTATAGCATACTGAGATCTGCATCTATTGCATAGAAATTCAATTAATTGTTGCCAATTACCAAAAAAAGGCATTTAATTTCGATATAACCTTCCAAAAGTAATAACATAAATACCCATAAAATACGTTAGATATATCATTTTCACAGTACTGCAATAACTAATAGAGTCAAGGAATTATAAATCTTAAAATAAAATCAAATTCCGACATTAATTTAAATATTTTGTCATTATCTCATCGTTTGTCATTCTTAAATAGAAAGTAGAACACATCTTTCCCAATTATTAATAAAAAAAATTATCCACTAATAAGTTTAATATACGAAGAAGAAATATAATTAATTTATCATCTATAAAATTAGAGTTTCACAATATGAGATTAATCTCATTGTTATTGATGATAATAGTTTAGCCCCATGTAGTTTAAAAGTTAAAAACTTAAAATAGATAACATGAGTTTGTTTATATTATTTATAAGATAACAATGCATGCACATTTTGATCTAAATAAAATAATACGTTTGTTTTTAAAGTAAGCATAAATTAAAAAAAAAACACAGAAATAATATTTTACAAGTTTAAACAAGAAATTTATGTGCGCATGACCTAAATTACAGAAGGTAAAATCAAAGCAAATGCAAATAGATAGTTTTAAGAAATATAGCCCAATTTGGCCTAACTAATTTATTCTAATTTATTTTTTATTTTTATTATTTTTTCATTTGTTATTTTGAGCTCAATTTTTTGTGGTTTATTAGTCTATCTTGATTAAAAAAATCTAAAATGTATAAAATTATATGTAAAAGTTAAAAAAAATCACTAAAAACGACGAATAAGTTAAAAAAAATTTGTTATTTATATATTTTTGTATTTTCTGAATTTTTTTAAATTTGGCCCATTATTTATAACTTTTCTGAAAGCTCTTGTCAAAATGAACCAATAAACCACAAAAACAACACCTCCTTCCCCCAAACAAATATTCAATTCTTTTAGGGAAATTTCAAAAATGTCACTTCTCTTCTCTCTTCTTTTTTCTCCTCTAAATTACAAAAATAACACTCCCCTCCCCTCTCCGAATTACAAAAATATTATTCTGCTCTATTTCACTTTTCTCTATTGTGTTTTAAACAAAATGTATGATTAAAAATAAAAATAACATCTGTTAGATTTTTAAAAGTTAACATAAATACCAAGACCATCACTATTATTATCTTCAAAATTACTATTGACTACACAAACTCACATTCTTTAGTTTTATCAACTCAAAATTACATAGCAACAAATTTCAAGGTGTTCAAATTAAGAAGTGCAAAACAAAATAAAAAAATTTTGTGCAAGAACATTTATATTTTTTACCCTTATATTCAAACAAAAAATGGGTGAAAAAAAAAATTCAAGTACCACAAAGTATTTAAATATTTTTAAAAAATACTTAAATATTTACCATTAAATTTTTAAGTATCACGGAACACTTGAAAAAAACAAAAACAATCATCTTTTAAAATTATAAATTTTTTTGATTTTGTTGAATATAGTTCTAATTAGATACAGATGAAGAGTTTAGAATCAATCCAATCTAAATGAGAAGACGGTCTAATTTTAATTCTGAATAGGAATCTGAGTCCTAAAAGAATTAGGAAGATTAAATCGTATGGTCTATAAATAAAAGTCCAAGTTCATCGCATTAAGGTACAACCATGTATTGTATACATTTGAGATAAATGCTTCGGTTTGTTTTACTTACTTGCATTTACGGTTGCGGTCCAGGCACGCCGAGAAATTACTATTGCCTGCATTGGCCAATATTTCGTGCAAATTTTCGTAAAAGCTCATTACCCTATATCACTCATCCCATTATGGTGGTGGCAAAATGCAACGGATAAAGTTAAGAGATGGATAACTCATTATACAATACGTCTTAACTTGTCATTTGAAATAATGGGTGGAAAAAATATTGATTGTAATTTGTATTGTTATTTTCTCTATAGTTCACATTATATTAATAGTTGAAGTACTGATTAATTTATATATGTGTGTGTGTGTGTGTGTAACATTTATTTAACTTTTTATTTTGTTAAATACAACTTTGAAGTACTGATTATTGGAGTGGAGCATAAAAAAATTAACATGTCACGTAATACAATTACGACAATTATAAATGAGATTTTAAATTATTTTAAATATAATACAAGTATTAAATGGAGAGTTTCTTTTGTAATTTTTTATTTAAATATAAAAAATAGTGTGTTTTCGTGCTTAACAAAATATTTATATTTTTTTCACATCAATGAACACTTATATGTTTCGTCTTTATATTCAAACAAAAAAATGGTGAAAAATAATTTAAGTACCACAAAACACTTAAATATTTTTAAAAAATATTTAAATATTCGCTCTTAAATTTTTAAGTACCACAAAATACCTAAAAAAATAAAAAAATTAATTTTTTCCAATAATGGAATTTACGGTTGATCTTTAAGTATTATTTGTAATCAACTGAATTTTTAATATTTTTTCAAAATAAAATTAAAACTAAATTCTCTATTTAAAATCAAGTTCTTAAAATAAAAAATATCAATATTATAAAAAATAAGAAGAAAATAATTTTTTAGTCAGCTACACTGCCTCCCGATTTTTTTGAGAGGAGTGAAAAGCAACTACAAATTTGAATATGAGTAGGACAAGTCCCAGTTGATCAGCAGAAGTAGGAGAGTTTGATATCAAGAATATGGGCTGATTTGGCCAAACTAGATTATCCGGATTATCTAGATTATTTGGGTTTTAATCTAGTCTATTTGGGCTAAATTATTTACCCAAATAATCTGGATTAATCTAGCTCCAAACATAACATAACCAACATATAAAAAATAATTTAGTCCAAACACTTTGAGCTAGATTATTCCGTCCGGCACCCAACATAATCCAACAATCCAATAATCCCATAATCTAGTTACGCTAAATGTACCTATATCTTCCTCCGCAAAAGTAGTTGTTTGTTAGCATTGCCTTTCAGAATATCAAATCAATTGAGGGAAACATAAACAAATCTCCCGAGGAATCCAATCTCCAAATCTCTCATGGTCTCACTCTGTCTCCCCAAGCCTTCATCTCCGTTATTCTCAAACCCTCACCGCTCTCTCTCTCGCTCTATGTTCAATCACACTCTCTGATGGCCACGCCCAATCGACATATCTAGTAGGAGATGGCGGAGATGACGACGATGGTGACGGAAAACCATATTCTCTCTCATCCATCACGTTTCTATTTCAGTGCAGGTCGAAGACGGAGATGGCAGCGACTGGTAAAGTGCTATTTTTTCGCTTGGATTTTTAAGGGTGTGTTAAATTTGTAATGTGTATTGCGTAGTAATTTTTTTGTTAATTTGCTGCAAATTTTGGTATAATCATAGTTGTGCTCCTAGTGTGGAATCCTGTTGGGTTTTGCTTAACAAACCCATCTATCTCATCTGATTTCAGATTGGAGACGGCGATCGCGATGGCAATGGAAAACCAAATTCTCTCTCATCCGTTGTTTCTTTGGCTTGGATTTTTAAGGGTGTGTTAAATATAGGATGTGTATTGCGTAGTAACTTTTTGATGATGATATGCCAAGCTTGCTGCAAAATTTGGCGCAAGAAAGAACATTGTCAAAATTTGGCAAGACTTATAGGTCATGATTGGAGTTGCTCGCATATTTCAATCCGATATACTTTTATTTCAAATTTGTTAATTCAAACAGTGAAGTTTATTTAAATACAATGATAGAACAAGTTTTCAAAAGTTTTATAATTTTGATGCCACAACTCTGTTGGTCAAGAGCTATATGGTTGCAATTCTTTGAATTCAATTCTTAGGAACCCAATTCTTTGAATTCAATTCTTAGGAACCCCGCCCATCATGAATTATGTTGAATAAACGGGTGCAATTATGCGCTCACTGATTTGCTGTTAATTAGATTTAATTCGTTGATTACTTAAATCAATTTATGAATTAATTTGCTTTATGTGTGCAATTATGCATGATTAATAAAGAAAGAACGCAAGAAAATATAATACACATATTCATGTAGAAAATTCTATGGTGGGAAAAAAACCCACGGGGGAAGAAAACACCGTACGAAAACATATAGATATAGTGTTTCTCACCTAAACTCAGATTCTTCTTGATAATAGTTTTTTTGCATATCTATCTCTGTGTTTATGCAGGAATCAAATAGAGGAGCATTCTGGATGCATACAAATTTTGATCTCTCTATGAGATAGAGTTTGTTTTCTAATCCATCTTATCTCCAAGATAAGATAGAATTCCTTTAATGGGTCACCAAGTCATGCCCAGATGGGCGACCCAATTTGGTCCCGAACCTGGCCCAAATTCCAAGTGGACAGATCAAGGCTGAAGTTAGTTAGGTCAGGGTAATAGTTAGGCAAATGTATTATAGTTTGTTAGGTAAATTGGTTTACTTGAGAGAAACGGACGTGGATGCAAACATGAATATAAACTCGCTCCTCGGGTAATGAAAGATATGTTGTTGTTACTCACCGGCGACATCATCCTAATCAACGAGGCCACCTATGGCGGGTTGGGACAAGGCGGCAAGAAACCTGGCTTACAACCCGGTTTTTTACCTACCCTACGGAGATCCGACCGGGGGATTCATGGTGCTCAACCCGAGCCTAATTCTCATAATGTACCACTCCACATTAGTGCTCTTGCCAGATGGCAGAGTGTTAGTGGGCGGGAGCAACCCGTACCAAACGTACAACTTCACAGCAGATCTCTACCCAATGTAACTCAGCTTAGAAGCATCCTACTCACATCAACTGAACCCACAGTTCACTCACCTGAATCAGAGGTTGTATAATTCCATTGAATATGCTTAGGTGGTTTGGGCATGTCTATCGTAGACCTACGGATGCAATAGTTAAGAGAGCGGATAGGATAGCTTTGCATAGCAATGCTCCAGGGTGGGGAAGACCCAAATTGACATTAGATGCGGTAGTGCGCAAGGATTTAAGTCTACTAGGGCTAAGTGAGCAAGCTACACTTGACAGAACTCTTTGGAGGAAAAGGATTCATGTAGCCGACCCCAATTGATTTGAGACATAAGGCTCAGTTTGGTTTGGTTTGGTTATGCTTCATTTCTGTCTTGTTGTTTAGTTGCCTCTTCATTTTCCTGCATTTGTCTCGTTGTGTCCACCGAAGTATCTTGAATACTTCATTTCTTGCAAAGATTCCATCAAATGAGCTTCGTTTTATCTATATCTATTAAGCAAAGTCAACATGATAACATGTGTTATTTTGTCTTATGACAGGTCCTGACCAGAAGCCTCTCATTTCAGCTATCAATCAAGCTGGGAGCATCAAGGTCATCATCTCCTTTATCAATCTTATTACATCGTATCTATTTATATTTACATGTATACTTAACCCATTTATGTTATCAAAGTGGTTCATTTTATGTTTTTATTATAATTGTTTGCGTATACTTCTCTGTGCACTTGGGAAGAGTGACAATTACACTTTATGAAGACTAGGACTCAAAAGCTAAATAGTTAATGAGTGTTCTATTTTTTTTTGCGTGTTATATACATATGATCCCACTTGAGATCTCCATATACGTATGGATACATTGACTTCCATCTCCAATCTGATTCTATTTGAAAATGGCTTGAATGCATTTCCTGATCTATAATTTTTTCTGTGCATAAGAACTCTTTCATTTATGTTCAGCAAAAACCGCAGCTTCCCTATGAGGGAGAATCAAATCTCTTTGATGGCACTACGATTCATCGATATGAGAGTGTAATGCCCTAGTAACGTGGGTGGACATATTGGATTGATGGATTTCTATATCTTTCAATCGGTCTCAGGTCAGAGGTCATCCTTGCTTGACCTAGTTCCTTTGCTTTGTCCCTGTCCTAGTAGCTCGAGTAGTACGTGCCCTTCATTCTATTCTTTCTGGTCCATCAAGACGGATTCCCTTCCCGCCCATCGTTCTTCAATCGCTTGTTGAAACATTATGCCTGTAACAGATCTTTCAAGGCTTGTCTAGGTAAGTGAATCAATTGAAGTAGCCATGGTAAATAACTAAATAGGATTTATTCCTATTGATTCAATGACTCCTGTAGGACGTGGTCAACGAGAATTGATTATTGGAGACAGATAGACCAATAAAACAACAGTAGCCACATGAACAATTCTCAATCAACAAGGAAAAAATTTTAATATGTGTTTATGTAGCTATTGGTCAAAAAATATCATCTGTGGCTCAGGTAGTGACTACTTTTCAAGAAAAGAGCAGGATGGTATACACTATTGTAGTAGCTAGAATAGAGCATTGGAATTTGTTATTGGCAGGATCTAATGGACTCGATGGAGACAAACAAAGATGCAGGTTAGTTTGAGGTTAGTGGTGACCAAGACTCGAGAGATTGCTAGTTCGGGTAGTTCCGTCGTTTGGTTGCGAATGCATTTAATGAACGAATTCCTTAGGCTTCATAAATAGAGTAGAGTAGAGATAAACGGGAGTAAGACTTTGGTATTCTGTTCTTATTGCTTAGTTCTTGCCTAGCTTTATCTATCAAAATAGACCCTCTTTGAAGCAGAGAAAAATCAGTTCAATATTTAGAACTAGATTTGGAAAATTCACATATATAAAAAAAAAAAAAAGAAAGGGAGTGAGTCCTGAGTCTACTTTCGATTTGTGAATATACTGGTTATATGAACATTTAGGCAACAAAAATATTTCAATTTCAGATCAAAGGGTTAGGTTTAGTTGTTCCCTTACGATTTGTTTATCATAAGTTTGAATATTATAGCTGCTGCCAACTTTTTACTTCCTTAACTTAGCCCTCCTATCGATTGGAAAGAACAATAAAATCAAGATGAGTGAAACACATATTTCTCCCCCTTTTTTCATTTCCTTTTTCTCTACAGAGACAAATATCTGGATTCGAAATATCGAGATGCAATTGGCCAAAGTTTGAGAGGGTATGGAATTGACACGTCAAAGTCACCCTGTTTTTCTCTACTGTGACTACTATTGTCGTATGATTTTTCTATCACGCAATGATTGGCAGAACAGTGCGTGAACAGAAGAAGGATCATCTTTTCAATTAGAGACTTTTCTTCATCGTCCTTTCTGTGCTATTTGTCAGGGAAGGAGAAATGTTCAAACTCGTGGATAACGAGACGGTAGAGGAATGTGACAAAGAATTGCTACTGCGTGATACACATCCAACCACTAGCACGGAGTATCGACTAGCTCTTCAGAATGGCGATAAGTGTATATAGCTAAAAATAAAATCTTAGTGGCATCCCCAATGAGAAAGATCAAACGCCTACAGCGAACTATAGAGCTTTCTGAGAAGAATGTAGTCTGAACTTGTCTTGTAGTAATACAATATTACTATTAAAGCTCGGACTATATTCTTGTGATGAGAATTTTTAGTTCATTGCAGACGTTTGATCTTCCTCCTCATGGATGCCACTATGATTTTATTTTAGATATATACTTATCACGATCCTGAAGAGCTTGTCGATACTCAGCGATAGTGGTTGGATGTGTATCACGTAGTACCAATTCTTAATCACAATTCTCTACCATCTCGTTATCCATGAATTTGAAAATTGCTCCTTACATGGTAAATAGCACAGAAAGGACAATGAAGAAAAGTCTCCAATTGGAAAGATACTCCTTCTATTCACAAATTGAGGTGCTAATCGTTGCGCGAGAGAGAAACCATATGACAATACTAGTTGCAATAGAGAGGAATATGGTGACTTTGATGTGCCAGTTCCATACCCGCTCAAACTTCAGCATTTTGAACTTTGGTATTTGTCTCTATCAACAAAAAGAAGTAGAAATATAAGTGTTTCTCTTATCGTGATTTTGTTATTCTTTCCAATCGATAGGAAGGGCTAATTAAGAAAGCAAAAATTACAGTTAGCAACAGGCTCAAACTTAAGATATACACCTTGTAAGGGAACATCTCAATCTAACCTTTGGTTTGATATTAAAATATTTCCGTTGCTTATATGTTCTTATAACCAGTATGTTCATATATTATATTGAAGTAACTACATTCTGATGGTAAATAGCGGCCACCATATTGTTGGTATATAGTCAAAAGTGTAATTTTTATTCTTGCCAGGTGCACAAAGAAATATACGATTACCGCAAACAATAATAAAAATAATGAACCATTTTGGCAGCATAAATGGGTTAACCATACATGTAAATATAAAAAGCTATGATATAATAAGATGGAACAGGGA
Organism: Arctostaphylos glauca; assembly: GCA_019985065.2. NCBI lineage: Eukaryota > Viridiplantae > Streptophyta > Magnoliopsida > Ericales > Ericaceae > Arctostaphylos > Arctostaphylos glauca. Next base: position 4,054,859 of record JAHSPW020000010.1, read on the forward strand.
GATGATGATTGTACGACAATGGAACATAGCGTGCGCCACTTACAAAACCAGAACACAGCACCTGAAAATCATCCTCAGCCATTCGGACTCAAGTCAACCTATCTAACAAGTTCAGTGGCATATTGTGGACTTCTCAGGATAGGTGGTTCCAAATACTGAGATAAATGGAGAAGACAAGCACCTCCGATGGATTCAGAAGCAAAAACAAGACCTCCGCATTTCACGAGTATACACAAGGACATTATTCCGCATCTGTCGGTCCAACAAGTCCAATTGGTTGATAATGACTTCACAGAAAGATCAGTCTAACGAAAAATCAGTTTACTGTCCTTGTTATCTATTTTGATTAATAGATCACCAACTTCTAAATTCCATATGATGAGGGGGCTTAGGCAAGGTGATCCATTGGTTCCCTTTTCTTTTTTAATTTGCTTGTTGAAGCTTTGAATATCCTTTATGAAAGAACTGTGTCTCGGGGTTTGACTAGAGGAGCCAAGGTGGGAGCCAAGGTGGGCAGTGATGGGATTGTGATATCCCACCTACAATTTGCTGATGTCACTATTATATTTTGTAAAAATGACGTGGATGAAGTGCTAACAATAAAGACGATAGTTAGATGCTTTCAATTAATCATGGGGCTGGAAATAAATTTCTCTCAGACTGTTCTTTGTGGGGTCAAAGTCCAAGAAGAAGATCTTCAGAACATGGCTCATCTGTTGGTTTGCAAACTGGTCAAGTTGCCTATAAAATATCTTGGTCTCCCTTTGGGAGGTAATCCAACGAGATCCGAAATGTGGCAGCATATTCTTGATAGGATGAAGAAGAAGTTGGCTAACTGGAAAAAAAATGTTCGTTTCAGCTGCTAGGAGACTTACCCTCATCAAATCTACCTTTTCATCCTTGCTATCTTCTATTTGTCCTTGTTCAAAATACCCAATTGTGTGGCAAGATCAATAGAGAAATGTCAGAGGCAATTTGTTTGGGGTGAGATTTATGGCAAGAGAAAGTTGCATGGGTAGAGATCTTGGGGGATGGGGAATCAAAAAGATTAAGCAAATGAATTATGCTCTGCTAGCAAAGCGGTGGTAGAGGTTCAGTGAAGGGAAGAACTCACTTTGGTTCAAAGTAATAAATAGGAAGTATGATTTTGGGGGGTTCAGAATGGTTTCCCAAGCTTCCTGCCTCTGGTGTCGTGTCCCAACTTTGGAAGGATATTTGCTCTATCGGTGATCACAATTCTACTTTTGGATCAACTATCACTGATAGATTCAAAATTAGAGTGTTCTCTGGGAATTCAAGACAGTTTTGGAATCATATTTGGTGGGAGATTAGAATGCTTTTTGAGTGTGGAGTATCCTAGACTTTTTTCCTTATCATCTCAAAAACATGCTTTAGTGGGTGATATTTCTGGAATTGGCCTCAATAGCCCTCGGAATTTACAGTTTAGAAGGGTCCTGTTTGAGCAGAAGAAACAACAAAAGGAAGAGTTACTAGCTAGGGTTCAAAGCTTCTCAATATTCAGAATAGAGATGATGTACTACAATGGATCGTGGATTTCCAATTCTGCCTTTTCAGTGAAATCAGCATATTCAAAATGGGAACAGGTTTCCCGCAATTTAGACTTCACTCTTAAGATTATCTGGAAGAATGTGTCCTCCTAGAGGAAAAATCTGTGTTTGGAAGGCTGCTTAAATTTAGTCCATCCTTGCAGCTAGAATGGTTCTTGATCCCGTTGATATCCATATTCAGCAATGCCTTTTTTGCTCACTGGAAATGGAAACACCTCAAGAGTGCCGGCCCTAAGATTTTGGTAGCCCGAACCAAGTTCTTTAATTGGGACCTTTTGTATATTTTAGGTTGTATATTTTAGGTACAAAATATACACAAAAGTTTTGTGTATATTTTGTATGTAAAATATACAAAAGGTCCCAATTAAAGAACTTGGTTCGACTCCAAATCGAATGATCATTTTAATAAATCAAAATGTATTATTTGAATATTGTCTTTCTCACATGTTTAGCTACAAACGTATTAACTAATTTGTTATAATCAAAAAAATTCACGAAAATGGACATTTGCCTAATCCATTAAATTTTTATTGGGATGTGGTTGACTGAAGATAAATTTTGATTAATTTTAACTTTAAAAACTTCTTTTTCCAAACTTGTTTGGACATATTGTTCTATAAATGCAAGCTTACAATTAAAAAAAAAGGGGTGTAACATACTAAAGATAACTAAACATTTGGGGTTTCTACTTTTGAGATTTTTGGGGGGCCCAAAGCGATAGTTTTCTCGGCTTATGCTTAGACCCGGCTTTGCACCTCAAATATTATGGAGCTGGTGGAATTGTAGCTTTCAAACCGGTTTAGAAAACTAGAAATGAATATTTGGAATTGCATTTTTTTTGGGGCAACTGTGGTCAATATGGAGGGCCCGTAATGATCTAATCTTTAACCAGCTGATTTTATGGTAGAATAAGTTGATACTTGTTTCTGTTTCATTGATTGCAAAATGGCAAGACTCGGTCCCTATTTATACTAGTCTATGATGTTTCTAGCCCTCCCTCCAATGCTCATCCCCTCGTTCAAACAAGCGGCTCTCATGACTAGTAATGTCGTCGATGTCTGGATTGAGGGGATACACAGAGAAAGAATTGTTACCCGCGATTGGCGTAGCGCTCGTCGCGTGGATGCCATTGAACAAGGCTTCACTCCTCTCAGAGTTTACCCTGACATCCATCCCCGCGTTCGGCGTCACCTTTGTTGCTCGCCCGAACGTGACACGATACCTATGCTAGGTTCTGACCTCAGCTTTGAGTTGATTCATCTCCTCTCTGATGGCCAAAAGGAGCTAGTCCTTTTCATCCAATCAGGCCTCAAGGCATTTGACATAGTATCGAGTGTGCAGATCGATTGAGTGTGCGGGTCGAGACGTGGTTCAAAGGGTAAGGGGATTGGATCTTTGGACCCCCACTAGCCGACGATTTGAGAACCTGTCGATCAGCATGGTCACTTTGAAACGGGTTGTGGTCACCATGTTTGGCAAAGAATGTACAAAACCTTGTTGAGAAAAGATTACTGAAGAGCTTCCACTGTAGTTGCCAAATTGTGGAGCCTTCAACCTGATGCATTTTTCCTCTGAATCATGATCTTCCATTGTGATCTTCTCTTTGCTTGGGTTGCGAAAGAAGGAAAACGTTTGTGCCGACCAACCGAAGGTAGCCAGAGGAAACTTCAATGCTTAAGTTAGTTTCAAAAAACGGAATGGACTACCTGGACTTGAGTATTTGATTGCCCATACCTAGTGTTGAATGCCCATGTACCCTATATAGAAGACCGTCCGGACGCACATACCACGACGCCCAAGAATGCTACATCATGGGCTACCTAATCTCGTGCGGCCGCCACGTCCATCACATCCAAACATCACGATAGCCGTGTTCCCACTCCTAGTTAACTATATGTCCCCCATGATCTTGCAAAATCCTCGTCCTCGTCGAGTGTCACGTCTCGCTCGACGCATGCCGAGCACCATGTCCACAACAAATAGTCCAAGCGTTCGTCCTTGCTAGAGGGCTAATTGAGCCGTTGTTCCACCGATATGCCGACCACTATGTGTTCGGCTCGCCCTACATGCTTGTCATGCGCCCAAAGACAGGTTTGTGGCACGCCATGCAGATTTATCGAGCCTTCGGTCTGGCCCATAATTGTGTTAATAAGACTGGTCCAAGTAAAGAAAGACTGAGCCTTAAATGATCAGTCAGTCAAGCCCGTTGGAGCAAATTGGGCTGAGGACCCATAATGCCATAGCTCAAGACTATAAAAGTCCGCCCTACTACACTGATATTGTACGCAAGACAGACACTGCTCGACATATAATGAAGTATATTCTCAAAACATAAAATTTTAAACGCAACTCCAAAGGGTTGCAATTACCAACAAATTCACGAGAAACAACAATAGAAAGGTTTACCTTACAAAACAAAGAGAGGTTATAACGTCCCAAATTACACCAAGTCAGTCAGATGTTACAGTTTTGCAAATAAACTGTCTTCTCTTTAAAAAAGAAAATGGAAAAAAAAAACCCATTATAGCTACTACTCATCTTGTTTACTGAAATGCTTGTCAGAAAGGTTTGCTATAATAAATCCTGTAAAGACCTGAATTAAAAGGATTAATCAGTTCCCAGAGGAAAAATATTAAGGCCGCATCTGGATCATATATTTGTGGAAGGATTTATCAATGGAAAAGAACATAACGAGGGAAACATAGGGTCATCTTCTTTTAACCTTAGGAAAATGTGAAACTTAGATTACTTCCGCTTATTTCTTCTTATTTTCTCTTTTACCTTTTTCTTTCATGCCGTAAGTCCTTCCGCAAAAATGCAATCCAAACACAATTGGAATACAATACAGAAATAGCCTACCTGAATGGATCCAAGAATGTAGGTCAGAGAAAAGTGACGACCGTGCACCACCATGTCTGCTAGCATCGCAAGGGGAATTGTCAAGGACATGCCCAGAGTTGCAACTAACGGAGTTGTCCAAACCACAGAAAGTGCCCTGCTTCAAATGCACGCGAGAGAGACGACACCACATAAAAAATGAAACCTTTCAAATCCTTTTAGAAGGCTTTAATAGTCAATTTAAAACAAAAAGGTAATTTCTCAGGATTCTAGAATGTCAGTTAAGTCGTGTTGAAAATTTTTAAAACTTGAATCTAGAAGGAGCTTTTGTTTTGTTCAGTGTTTCTGTGTGTGTGTGTGTGTGTGTGTTTTGCCTAATGTGTAGAGCTCATGCTGCCAGTACGTACCAGAAATAATCCGAAAGAACACTCCCCACAAAGCCATTCAACAGCACTACCTCACCGAGGGATGCTGAATTCGGTATTGTGAACTGCGTTTCCATCCCCACGACATTCAGTGGCCATACTGCAATCGAACAGTGAACAAGTAATTGCTGAAAACCATATAAAAAGCTTCAGAATTAATAGAAATCTGCAACATGCCAATAACCAACACATCCATGAAACTCGTATATGATGAGGTCTCTGACATATACTTTTATACAGAGCCAAACGTGTTCTCTATTTTGAAACGTTTGCACAGTTAGTATCCTCTTTTCACGGTACATGGGGCGGATTCTAACTGAGCCACATCACCAATGCTAGCAACTTTAGCATTCAAACTCTTAATAAAACCAAACCATAACACATGTAGCTCTAATATTCTCGCAAGATTGAGGCAAAATATACCACATCAGGCCTTCCAATACTTGAAAATTAAGTTTCCAATGAGCCTGTGATTTTGTGTTAATCGTAGTCATGATTTCTATTTAAAGCAGCAAATAAAACTGAAATTGCATGAAATCCATGGCGACAACCCTAGACTTAAATCAACTTATGTCATCTTAAGAAAAAAGCAAATAGCATACGACTAAAAGCTAGGCTTGGTTAGGTACAGATCCATGAAGATAATATTCATTGAACTTAATCGATAAATTCCAAATGGAGGTCATAATATGTATCCTGTCATTTGATGCCTCTTAACTTTCAAAATAAAGCATATGGAGCAGAATGTTTGCTTAGCTAAGCAGCAACACCATAGACATGAAGCGAATGCGGCTAAAAACAAGCAATAGGTTGTTCAGATAGATATGAAATGAAACGAGAACACACAAATACTAGAAGAACTAAACATTCCTAGAGTTTTTTTTTTTTTGGATTGGTCTCTAAATTCCTAGAGTTCAAAATAGAAATTTCATAATGATAACATATTTGTGTTGCGGGTATTCATGATATGCTTCTTTGCTGTTACAGTTGCAGTCTACACTAACTCTAAAACTGGAACCTTTGATTATGGCCTGACTAATCAGTGAGCGTGTTGCTCCTCAAGATCCATGACAATCGAATTGACCATTCTAATATTTCAACTAGAATTCTTCTAAGCCATACAATTTGCTAGGACCAGGGAAAAATGGAGATTTTTGGTATCTTACTAAGCCACCAGAAGCCAAGAAGAGTAAATAGTCCAATGTATCCAAAGAACTTCTGCACATCAACCTTGTCCTCTCCCAACCCGGAAAATTTCTTGAGAAGCACTGCACTAAGTGGCCCGAGGTTTTATTAATCAAGGGAGAGATTTCAAAATCAAAGTTATCAATTAACATGGAGTTGATCTATGGATATGTTTAAATAGGATGTCCTACCTGTAAATAAACCATATGACATTGCTGAGAGAAGACCAAAAATGTCTCCAATGATGGAATGCTTTATGCTCCTTGAAAAAATAAACATGAGAAATTTTTGTAAAATCATTTCAAGAAAAGTAGATGGAAGCATATAGCTTAATAGTATTCAATCAAACGCTAGTTTAATTTTACCATACCAAGTTACTAACAACATGTCTATTTAGAAATACGCTATTAACAATGGCATTAATCAATATTGCCACATATATAGAGAACTAAACTAAGTTGCTAACAAATGAGTTAGTATAAACTGCCTTCGACTGTGCAGCTGATATCACATTTAACCCTTACAGAAAGATCATTCCTATCAAAAGGATGAGCTGATTGGCAGCTATAAAGCATGAAGATAATCAATAACAACTGCCTGAATGTTTAAACAAGTTAAAACTTAAAACTATTGGATCTACAAAATCCAACCTTTACTCGTTCCTCCCTTTTAAGCCAAGATAAGTCATGATCAGAAATATTGACGATGGGTGTTTGGAAACAACATTCTGTTATATACAAAGAAATTCATCTTGTAGGTTCATTTGCTTCTATTTTCTTAAGGCGGTTTGGAAAGATTGTTGCGGCAAAGTATGAGGTTTTGAGGCAAAGAAGTAAACCAAGCATAAACAGCATATTAGCCGAGCAAAACAAACAGGAATTAGGTAGTGCTCTTCATTTGCTTGTTTAAATGGACATGCCTCAATGGAAAAAAGAAAACTTGTGCATTTTCTGTAACTTTTTCCCTAATTCATGTATAGAAGAAAAAAGTGACAAGGCCAAATTTATATTAACTTATCACCTTGCATCGCCAACTGAAAATTCATATTCTCTGCATAAGCCTACATTGAGAATATAAATAATAAAGTTATCCCTCTCTTAACAGCTTAAGCTTTTAGATGAATTGATAATTAAAAATCTAATATGGTATTAAAGCAGGCAATAGATCATGTGTTCGAACCTCACCGTCTACTTAATCATTAAAATGTTAGCACGTGCTTAGCTTGCTTAAGGAGGAGAGCTTGGCTACATGTGAGGGGGCATGTTCAAAATATAAATAACGAAGTTACCCTTCTCTCTAAGGGCTTAAGCTTTTAGATGAGTTGGTGATTAAGAATCTAATAGCCTACACTATTGCACAAACCATTGTGAACAGCATGCACTGTAGCCCTTCCACATTACCTCATTGATCCACCTTCTAGCACAAATTCAGTATTGCTAACTCCTTACAATCTAACTTATCCCGCAATTGATGTTTGGCATCTCACTGTTCAGATGTCTGTACAAGAACAACCCATGGACTTTGAAAGTCCGCATATGTCATGTTTTTTCTCGTCTTCGTTCAAGAAAACACAGTTTATTGTTGGTAATTGTACGGATGAGTGTTTTTAGTTATGACAAACAAAATAAAGTTCCAGAACAATGCATCCAAATGATTTAAACCCGATCATACACCAAAATAGGCAAAAGAGAAAAAATTGAACTCCAGGCAATCAAGGTAGAAAGATTACAAAAAAATCAAGATTAGGAAGCAATTATAACAATTGGATAGTGAAATGTACTCGCCGCGTGATAACCAGAAACAACCATGAGAATACATTGTTATATTGCATGCGTGCATAAGTATTTACCTGTGTATATACATGCATACCAGACATTATTACTTGTGTTTTACGGATATGATCGAGAAGTGATTTGATTTCCCGTAATTCAGTATATGGAAGATATTGGTCTTGAAAGAAATAGCAATTGGGAGAGCTTTTTACATCAGCATGAGCAAAATTTGAACTTACTCAGAGGCACTCAGCATTTCATCCGGTGCCCAAGTTTTTCCAACTGTAGTCATCGCAACCCCAGTCATACTAATACAAACAGCTATGATCTTTGCAGTATTTATGGAGTCCTGACCAAGAAGGGCTCCAAAGAAAAGAGTGAAGAACCCTGATGTAGAACTCAAGACTGTCATACTTGCAACACTGGTATTAGCAAGTGCTGAGTTGGACAAATACTGCATGCATCAAATTTGAAAATGGAAATAAAAATTTGGATCCAATAAACAAAGTGAATGACAAAAAATGGTGATTGGATGACAGAAAACCCAATTAAATGCAATCAAGATCCAAGACACAAATTGCACGTAATGATGATTGGCTTTGACAGAACCCACTAAATCCAATCGTTCCCTTTTACCCAATTTGGAAACCTTAGCATTCAGAAAAAACTTGCCTGTTCAAGTAGGACTCCACAACTAGTATTTGGCATAAAGATCTTTTTCTTTTTTAACGAGTAAAAGAGACACTGCCTACTTCCCAGAAAGCAAAAGAATAGGAGCCTGCAACCACCCCGTCTGGTGGTGGCAGAAGATACCAATCTAGACGGCACACGGTGGCCAAGTACCCTAGATTGCATTATGGAAATTATTTATACTGTCATTGACTATAAATAGAAAGCCGATATCCATCAAAGTTACCTCTGTTACAAACCATATAGGAGCAAGATAGAAACCCCATTTGGCATTCTCCCATGAACTAAGCTCAGAATGCTCCAGAAGCACGGTTGAATCATCTTGTCCATTTTTACAGGTCAAAGACCGCCCTTCTTCAGCTTGAATACTATCAGTGTCAGTCATTATGCAGCTCTTAATATCCTCCACCATTATGTTATGCGTGTCATTGACACTAAGTGGGGCATTTAATCCAACTGAAGAGCTCAACAAAGGGCTGTCATTGTAAATGTTCATGAACAAATTTTTGTCCATCAAGATGTAGATCCAGTCTTTCAAAGCTGCTATAGGTAGGTAGATGACCATAAGAGAGATACCCAGATACGTCAGTGCAAATGGCTGATTATACTGCTCAAAGATTCTCTGCAAGACATCTCTACTGTTACTTTAAAGTTCGATAAATTAAGCATGGACAAACAGATCCTTAGATTTATGGAGACAACAAGCTCTAAACTAAAATGTGAAAAAGTTGACATGAATGAAGCATCAAATATAACATATCCTAATCTGAACAGTGAACACCTTTCAGCACAAGTATTTAAGCTCAGCAGGATATTCCATAATTTGGTTGTCCTTTGCTGGGAAGGTCATATATGCCTAAGGACCATACCGAAAGTACAATTTTCCAATGAATTATTATGAATGGGAGTTCCGCATTGTGAGGACTGTCCTGCAAATCGGCAATTTCCATACTAGCATAACCTAGATAAACTCTCCTGGAGAACCAAACAAGGATGCGCAAGACTTCATTAAAAAGTAGCCAGCCCATCTGCCTAATGGCAATAAATCTTACAGCTCAGAATCAAAAGAGTGCCAAAAAATATTTCAGAATTTAAAGGAAGGAAAAGGATAACAAAAAGAAAGGAGTGACACGAACCAGTTTATTAGTTTTCATTTCCTTTTCTCTTACCAATTTCTTTCATATACTCAATAAATAGCATAGTTTCATTTTTAAGATTTTTCTAGTTTCAATCCTACAATATTATCTCCCAAAAAAGGAGAGAAAAGCAGGAACAGAGCCAACATTTACCATTATTTTCATCAATGCCTTTGAATCAAAGTGAGAATTAATGCCCATGAGAGTGTTTATATGACATCATGATTACAAGAACATGGAGGTTTATAGAACATTTACCATACTCAACTTTTTCTCTAGCCTTCCATGAAGGGGTTATGAAAACAGACAGTTATCATAATCAGCTTTTACAGTTCTTTTTTGCCTAAAAACGGAAGCAGAAGTTGTGCTCAGCATGGTAACGCTGCTTCTGAGACGCTCCAAAAGCTATCACAAACACGCCGAGTATTGAAAATATGCAAAAGTTAATAAATTCCAACTTTCAACATTATCCTTACTAGAGGCAAAGACACATAGGTGGAAAAAAAATTAGCTGATCGTAGCAAACCAATAGGCAATGCCACATGGTACCCACACCAATAAGCAAATTATTATTCCCATGCTACTCGCTTAACGCCAACATAGAGGTGATGCCTCTTCTACAAAATAATTATATTTTAAGTTGGGTACCATGTGAAAATTTATTTCCCATTCTTGCGCGGGAGATCTTGTTGGTCCCATATGGAGAAAAACTTTTTAAAAGGACATGCAATTTATGAATGTCTCTTTAGAAAGTTTAATCAGATTTCTAGCATTACCCCTTCCTTTTATAATTTTAAACCTATTTTTAATCATTTAGGAGGGGTTTATGAAAATCTAAATACTTTTTCTTTTGACTTTTCAAAAGGACAATTTTTTGGGACATCTCACAATGGAATAGTTGGCCCGCGCAATAGAGGATGAGGATGTAAGTTTTTACAAGCCTTATTTGTTGGAAGGGGCCACTACTAGAGATATGAATATTCATGAACCACTAACATACACACTATATACAGTGTGTTTCGAAAAAGCACAAGGGCTTTCGGTCATAAGTCCATAGTGAAGAATTTTTAACACTTTTAGTCCATCAAAATAAGTTTTAACTCCTAAAGTCCATTGTATCAAATTTGACAAAAATACCCTTTCTATTCCCTAGACATCTTCAATGAATAACAAACAGCAAGATTTGATTGTTACAAAGTCTTGTATGTTATAATTTTAACAGCAAAATTTATTTGTTGTAAATTGAACAGATAAATTTATCTATTCTGTCTTGTGAGGTTGCCAAAAATTTACTGGATGGCAAACAAAAGTGGTAGGTGGTGGCCAAAGGTGGTAGTGATGATGACGTGACGGGAGAAAGTGTATTAAATAAATAAACTTTTTTAATATAATATATTCATAAATAATAAGAAAGGACAGCTTTGTCGGTAAAATTGTGCATTTTATGACAATTTGTTGGTAAAATGTTCGTTTTGAAATTAGAAAACCTTAGCTTTGAAGATTTTCAAATGCATGGACTCTAGACCTTTATGAACCATTAGTCTCGACCATTCTTAATTTTGGACTCCACACTAAATTTTCCTATGGGTATACATAGATAAAAAAACCTACTCCATACACAATGTTTGTGGATCCCACTTCAAGTGCTTTTGTTAAGCCCATGCATATTTTGAATATAAAGTAGATTTTGAAAAACTGTTGCTGGCAATAAAGAATGAAAAAGTCAAACACAAATCTTTCATGCACATCCGGACATTTATTCAAAATCGTCTGATGCACGTGGGGCTCGCATAATTACAAAAGACCCCACGTCCATCTTCCATCTGACAATTCCAAACACATCTGTGTCTAGAAATGTGTCAAGATGTGCATAAATGATTTGTATTTTTAGACTTGTTCATAAAGAATCTACTAGGCTGGTTTCCATGGTGGGTCCGACATAGGTTAAATCAGTTAATTAGTCCTAAACATTCTACAGATGATTCAAAGCTGTACAGTGTATGCTTATGTCCGAATTCTGGAAAGATATATAAATAATGCAAACAGGAATAGGTAACCTCCTCAGCTTTACGGCCTTTTTAATGGTGACAAATCACTTGTCAAAACAAATATATGGGGCAACTAATTTGATTGTAGTAAAATGGCAATTAACAGAGATTGCAAACAAATTGACTCCTACAATCATCCTCACACATGAGAGAGAGAGAGAGAGAGAGAGAGAGAGACTCTTAACATGTCTAAAGCAGGTCTCATTTCCAATGCCTAACCAACTCAATATATTATCCAATCCCATGGAAAATACACCAGAAAAATCAACTTTTGTCCGCAGGAAACCACGCAACATAGAAGAATAAGTTATAAAAATACAGATTCAGAGAGAGAGAGAGAGAGGGTTTTGAAATATCTAACCTGAGTAACCTCCGCAGAGGCAACCCATATGAAAACAACAGTCCCAATCAAAGCCAATCCGGCCTTGTACCTCCAACCCATTACCGAAAACAGCTCCAAAACCTCGAGTATCGTTACAGAGATTTATTTGTAAATATGAAAAAGTACCGAAACCTGCAAGAATTAGAGGGGAATTTAGAGATTCTCTTAATCAATTCTCCATGTTCGCTGGTAGACAGCAAATTGGGGGCGGCTCGGAGTTTGATTCAATGTCCGAACTTGTAAACGAAATGACCAAATTTGTTTGCTGATTTTCTCTTTCAACTGCAGTTATGGTGATAAGTGTCTAGCTTTTACATTAGAGAGAAAGGAAAAGATGGAGACAGGTGCCAACATTGTAGTATAACGGCTAAATCAATGCTGTGATAACGTGGCAAGAGGGTCTATCTGTCATGTTTGTATAGCAGCAATGGACAGGCAAGAAGCAGGACTTGGGTACCTGTGCTGCTGTGCATTTAGCATGCGCATCATAACGATATTATTTTAGCACACAAAATACTGCGTGTTTTGTATCAAAACGATATTGTTTTAATGCACAAAACACTATCCAACTAGTTAGACGAACAATGTTTTGTGTATTAAAATGATATCATTTTGATGCGTAACACGTCCTACTATACGCAATGCCTAGTCGCTCCCCAAATCTAAGAATCAGGGCTCCTCAACTTTGTAGCTACTGCAATAGAACCGGACTGCGCGCTGTGTGCATAGTAGCATATGTGTCGTGTGTTAAAATAATATTGTTTTAACATCTCAAAAATTGCTTGAGCAGTTAGAAACATTGTTCAGTCAATTTTCGAACGGCTTTTAGGATACCAAAATGACATCATCTTGGTACATAACACGACATGTTGTACACTGCACAAGAGGCACATCATTTTAATACGCAGCAAGACTTGTTGGACACCGCATAATTAAGAGACGTCACTTTGATACACAGCACAATCTGTTGTACAAGAAGCTCCCACAATTCCTATTGGAATACTACTTGGAATTTTTTCTCCAAAGAAAACATCGTCATATATAAATAAAAGTTTAATACAGTCCATAAAAACACAAAATAAATAATTAAAAGAGATGCAAATAAAAAAAAATCAATCATATCTTTTTTCTGGTTTCTTCAAAATAGCGTCTATCCATTGCCAAAAAATTTAAAATGTTGCCCTCCGAATGGATTTTTAGCTAAAATTGTCAAATCTGCAAGCCTAATAAGAGCTATTTCTTGACACAATATGGTGTTCTGAATAGGAAGGGAAAGAGAGAAAATGTAAGGATCATGGAAACAATGGGTTGCTATTGCTACAATTGAATCATTATTGTTTAATTGTTAAAAAATGTTAAAATAAGTTAATATAATTAATATTTGCACAGTTTTAACTAATCACATCATAAAATAAATTAAAAAATACATAACAAATTGAATCATAAATAACACATAATACATAACAAATTAAGTCCATTTTGTTGGACTTTAATGTAACTTGAGTTTATGACTTAAAGTTTATATTTTTATCTTAATGATATTTTTCGGTGGGTCGGAAATGCCTGTGAAATTCGTGTTTGTGTGTGTGTGCGCGCTCGCGCGCCTGTGTGTGTGTGTGTGTGTGTGAGAGAGAGAGAGAGAGCATGAATTGATAACTCAGTTATATTACAGTTATTTCTCAAGGAGAGAAAATCAAAGGAGTTGTAGGTTCTTCCCATGAAAAGAAAAGCTCAACTAAAGAAATAAATGTGAAACAGTACAAACTCCTCACTAAACTCTATCATAACATAGCAAAGGGCAAAACAAAAATGTCTACTTCAGCCAACGGTATGCTATATTGGAAACAGTTTATAGGCCATTACATTCAAGTTGAGCAAAATTGTGGTTGGGGTACAAAGCTTTTCTCTCTGACCAACTCATGAAGATCATGAACAATCTTAAACACAGCATCCGGCCGAGCTAACCTCAGTGCATTCTGTGACATGGCCTTTAGTTCATCTGCTTTCGGACCGAACCATTGACCAACGATTTTAGCTATCTGTTTTGGAGATTTCGAGAATTTACCGAATCCATTCTCCACCACGTACGGCACGTTTCCAGCTTCCTGTAACATGAAATGGAAATTCCAGTTCAGAAGGCATTATAGCTTTCAATTCTTTGAACAAGTTCCCTTGTGTGATCCTTATGCGAGACAATACGATGAAAAACAAAGAATGAATCAATCACAACATGAAAGAACGACACACAGCTATACATGGTTCGGCAAAAATTGGCAATGCTCACAGCTGACATCAGCTTTCACTGTATTCACTACATTATGGAATGAAGAAGAGTACAAGGAAGGCTGCTAGTGTAGCCCACACTATATGTCCCAAGAATTATATCAACAAATAAACGTAGTAATTAGCACCCAGCATACATTTTGCCTCAGGTGTTCAGTCCCTGAACCCTCACCTTTGGGCAGTTTGGATCCATGTAGGCAAGGGCCTTGAGACCAGTACCAATCACTTCACAAAATGAACCTTTGCTAACATGGAGATTACATGGCACCGTACGGTAGATGGACATATGTACCCACCACGACTGAATTTACTGTTCATGTTCTTCTTAATGTCCGGGTGCCATATAAGGACTAGGCGCTGACAATAACATTTGAAGAGCCTCGAGGTTCATGAAGAAAGGGACCAAAGCCTCAGTCTCATTGTCATAATAAAGTTAAATCAGGCAAGTTGCAAGCTACGTAGAATATTCTACATAATGGAGTGGTACGTTCAAACAACATTTCTTGAAATTTGTGAAACTGTGAAAGCACTGAAAGGTTCAAATAACAAGGTGCCCTTAGGCTAGGAACAGTGGCGAAACCAAGAATCATGGTCCTTGTACCTCTAATGCAAGTATTTGCATAACCAAACTTCTTACACTCATACTTCCCACGTCAAATTAAGAACAGAAACTATTTGCCTACTGACATGTTCTCTCGACAAAGCCACCCCCTGTCCACCATTGGCTAGCAGTGACACATCCTACAAGGGTGCCAGTAGTTCCTGGGAGAGACAGACACTTTGGAAGGGGGGTAGAAAGAAATGAAAGATTTGTATGAAAGAAACGGAGAGAGGAGGAAGAAACGGAGAGAGGAGGAAGAAATGCATGAGAAGATCTGACTCTGTTTTCTGATTGAATTTGAACTCAAAGTAAGAATTTACCCAAACCAAACCAAACTGAGCCTTATGTCCCAAATCAATTGGGGTCGGCTACATGAATCCTTTTCCTCCAAAGAGTTCTGTCAAGTGCTGCTTGCTCTCAAAGTAAGAATTTACCCAAGTAAGAAAATTAATTACAAGATTTCACTCCATGGAATGTTTTCCTATTGAAGGCCATGTATGACTACTAGGTTTTAAGAGAGAGAAATCTCTGTTTCAAGCTTTTGTTTGGTCAATATCTAGGTCGGGTTAGATTAAATTGTGTGTTTCAGTGAGAATCATGACGAGGAATTTCCCACCACAAAGCAGGACAAGAAATAGACAGTTTTTTCTTATTGAAACTAATTAAGTTCAATGAAGAGCGGTTAATATTAAATGTAGGACATTGACCTGCCCAGCAATGTAATCATTAAGGATTATGGGGAGTCCTCGGATCATAGCTTCTGCAATAGTCCCTGGACCAGCCTACAAAAGTGAACAAGTAGTAAGTGAATATCAGGGTGTAAAATAAAGGGAGAAAAACGAATACGAATGGTTATATGACTTCAACCAGTCCAATGAGAGACTTACCTTGGTAATAATGCAATCACATGCACCCATGCATTCTTCCATTTTAGTGACAAACCCCTTCACCTAATTTTAAAACCATATTCTTCTATGAGCCAAGGGATACATACAACAGAATGCAAAACAACACATCCAATCATTTATCGGATTGCACCAGATGCGAGTCTGCTATGCAAATTGGACAGAGTTCACTTGGAACATATGTAAAAGTTGACAAGACATCAAGAGGAAACTATGAAAAAATGAGAATAATAGGGAACTATCCAAACTGAACGTCAGAGAAGGTAGGTATGCTTAAAGAAGAAGAACACGAGCTACACAAGCACACACATTGGGCATGCACACACGCGCATACACACAAACACACAACCATAAAGAGAGAGAGAGAGAGAGAGAGAGAGAAGCATATATAGTGGTTCTAAAGAAGACATAACTCCAGAAAAATTTAAAAAATACAAGTTCATAGAATGACATAGTGAGAAATAATGACAGATCCATGTTTGAGCAAGGTAGTGGTTGGAAGTTCCAAAAGATTGTAGTACCTGGACAGGAATTTTCCATTCCATAGAAGACAATTTGTTGGCTAGCTTTTTGTTGCGGCCACAAATTATGAGGACCTGACCTATTGGCTCCTCAGCATTCTCATCATATAACGACTTTCCAAGCGCTCGTGCCGTGGCCTCAATAGGACCCATCCCTTCCCCACCGCCCATCAACAACACAGCAGGAAGATCCTCATCCATCCCAAGTTCTCTCCTCAACTCCTCCTAGTTATGCAATATTGACATAACGAAACTAAGCACATTAACAAGCATCCAATGCAATGCAATGCAAAGCAAAACAATTATCGTTGCAATTAGCACGTCAAAAAGATACAAATTACTGACTTACGAATGCAATTGTGAATGTTACAATACTTCAATTACAATATTGTTCCAATTGTTATACTTCCCCTTTACAGGGTCCATAAGGTCCCTATCTTATTTATATCTCTAAACGTATTAGCGTGGACACGTCTATGGAGGTGGATGCATTTGAATGGAATCGATACCTCAAATATGCTCCTTGACACATGTCCGATACCTCATACATGTGTCTTTAAAAGGAAAAACGAAACTTATGAGGGTACCTTTTAGTCTCCCCAACATAGCTCTATGATCAAACCTAACTTATGTTTTTTTTAAAGTTGACATTACTCATTCAATTACATAAGTGTGCAAAAGGAAATTATAGGACATGAACACACTTGTTAAATATGTTGTGTCAAGTAGTAATTAACACAATAAAATTATGAAACTCAGTCGAGACTCACAATTCACGAAATGAATTTCTAGTTGTAGGTAATAGTAGTACACAAAATATTGGTACACATGATTTGCATATGTAGAAGAAATATACTTATCAAAGTCATGTCCTTACCTTGTCCATCCTTCTTTTTGTAGGAATTGATTTCATATAATGTCCAAATAGTATCTAGGCTGCCTATCTTTAAAATACAAAGAATTCTAGGACAAAGTAACATTATAAATCTTCAAATAGCATTAATGTGGTCCAGACAGAACTGATTGAGAAGAGGGAGCATGGTAAACTAAACAAGAGGTTGGGCACACACTATGTGTGTACATACGTGTACATAAAGTGAAACCGAAAGAAGTACCTCACCTCACTTACGAAGAAGTAGTAGGAGTTGGCTTTGAACTATGCGAGTTTGCTTTTGTTTACTGTTTCTAAGAGCAATCTGAGAGTGTGGGAGTGGGGTAGTAAAGTCGAGTACTTTTACCAGTTTACCCTGATAGTTGATTTATGTTATAATAAGATTGTTGTAAAAAAATTATATTTCCTTGGGCAATCTAGGAAAGTACTTTTCTGACGGAGCTTCACATTTTGTTCGCACGAAAAGGGGTTCTCCCTTTCTACGTTAGAATAGATATTCAGTAGCTTATACTAAGCATTGGCAATAGGAATGGAGGGATGCTCCAGAAGTTAAATCTGGAATGAATGTATGTGCATGCTTATGTGAGACTCTTGAGTATATGATTGATTCGCCCAAAATATCTAATAATCCTCATCAAACTCTAGTTACAACACAGCATGCTTATCAAATAGGCACAATAAATATAACCAACCTTTGGGCGAACAGGCTTAACAAAGGATGGTCGCACAGGAAGGCCAAAAACCTTGATTTGAGAAGGCTCAAGTCCAGCTTTCATTGCCCTTTTTGCCACCTCTTCTGTGGGGCAATAGCACCTTGTCACGAGCTTATGAAACCTAGACATGAGTAAAGAATTACAACATCACAAAGAATAGTGCATCCAGGAAACTGGTAAATATGAGTGCAGAAAATACCATGTTGGATGGCAAGTGCTTAAATCTGTAACTACAGTCGTGAACACAATCTTCTTCAAAAGACCCTTTGCCCTCAAGATACGAAGAGGAACATGTTGCATCAGAGGATGTACACTGATAATAATATCTGGCTGGTACTTCATCAAACCCTTGGCAACTTCTCTGAACAGTTACAGGATAACAGAATCAGATAACAACTAGCACAGCCACAATAGATAATTGATAGGGTACTGCAAATTCGCATACAACAAACTAACATAGAATCAAAGGTTATAAGATCCCAGAAGGTGCATTTGTTTCATGGTGCTTGGCGAAGACAAAGTAAAGAAGAAATAGGTGTCCTAGTTGCAGATAATAGACTAAAAGGCTGAACCTATGACAAGCAATGAAGGTTAACCCTACGATGCTAATACACACGGATACAGAAGCTCAAAATGAAGAGAAAAATCGTGTCAAGACTTAGTTAGGCAAAGGGTGTACCTGTACATATGTATATACACACACAGTGTGTGTGTGTGTGTGTGTCTATGTGTCTCTGTGTGAGAGACAGAGAGAGGGGGTTTATTATGCTAGTTTCAAAATCAATTGCAATATCAACTTTTTAAGTAACTGGATTCAAAACAGAAGCAATCTAGGAAGCTTGTAAGACGAAAGGTTTTCCCCTTGCAAATGGCTCACATGGCGACTGAGCAATTATCTCTATTTTCTTTTCTTTTTTTAATTATTGAGAAATCATTACCTAAAACTTTCAGATGAGGTTCGCGTGATTTAATTATATTACAATTGATACCTGGGATCCCAAAAAGCAATGATGCAAAATAAAAATTCAAGACACTATCCAGAAGTTCATAATCCATGGTGCGAAAATAAGTTGACCACCATACTAGAATCTAAGACGAACAAGTCTTGTTCGAAATCCATTCCCTAGAGATGTGCAATACCATCATAGCAGACCTGATTAGTTGAACGAATGTCTTAATATTTTATAAGAAAGTTAATAAGCCCAAAGTCTTGAGCAACCAAGCCCAAAAATGAACATAATCATGCACAATGGGAATCACAACTGTCCCAAATTAAGAATAGGCAAACAGATTTTTTTGGTATACGCTTAAAATTAAAAAATAGTAGAAGAATTGGGATCCTAAATGGCACACCAGACTACTCTGATACCTGTCAATGTTCATTTCCAGATGTAAAAAATACCAAAATGTGAACCGTTAGGAATTTGATCACATTGCAGTGGGCTACAATTATGGAAACAGGTTTACTACTACACGAGTGACTGCCTATATAACTTTCTAACCTTCCAACAGTTGTTTTCAGTACCAATAAATGAAACTCTAATACCCTCATATGATTTCCTCAAATCCAGCAACAACTTTATAATTACAGCTCCTTGGACCAAAAATAGTTCTTTTAGTCCATTCCAAAGCCTCTAGCAACATGATCCATGAACTTCCGCAAAAACAATTAAACCCACAGCAACTCATACTTAATTGAAATTGCCAGATTTGAAGGTTTGAATCAACATGTACCACAACTACAGGTTTGAATCAAGGTTAAAGTCAAAAAAATCCAACTGAACTACTAGCACTTGCATTAAAGGTAATGTCTATATATTACATCCTAAAGAGGAGAGAGCTACATATAGCCTCTAAAACAGAATTATGACCAGCTTTACAGCTGATCTAGAATCTCAACTATGCTTCGAAAACCAAACTTGAGGTCCCATCTTGGACCACAACCATACTCCAGCTCAGGAATTCGAAGAAGGGCTGTAAGCCTACTGACTAAATCCAACTGAACTAATAGCACTTGCATTAAAGGTAATGTCTATAGTATATCTTAAAGAAAAGAGAGCTACATATATTATTACCAGCTTTATAGCTCATCAAAAATCTCAATTATGCTTCCAAAACCAAAAGTGAGGTCCATCTTGGACCATCACCATTCTCCAGTTCAGTAATTAAAAGAAGGGCTGTAAGCCTACTGACAATGACACAGAGATTATTATGGCATCCACAATTAACCCTAATAAGCAGATTAAATTGCCCAAACTGTCAAACAATGGCTTGTTTCGGACTTCAATAACAGAGAGTTTCCCAGTCCCTTTATTTACAAACAAGTAAACTAAAATAAATATCCAATCATGAGTCAAAAACTAAAGGAATCAGACTAACCGAGCTATAAATGTCGATGTTGCAGCAAAATTGGATTGGTGCACCACACGAGGAGCAGAGGCATAGTAAGTCATTTTCCATAAAGGCCCAGTTTTCACCAAGAAGCTATAACTCCTGGGCAATTGGTTAAATGGCCATGGAGTATGATCTGTCCACAAATCAGTGACAAACACCTGCAACACACACTCTTTTTAAGTTCTTAACAAAGAGAACACGATCAACAAATAAAGTTAAACATACCCAGTAATCATTTTACTAACATTGAAATCAAGCAATCAAAACTGACCTCATACTCATCGCCAAATTCTTGGTTGAACGCGGCCTTAATAGCTTCTGCAGAAGCCCGGTGACCACCACCAGTGTCACTCATCAAAATAAGTACCTTTTTTTTACTACCCAATCCAACACCATTCAAGGGTAATCCGTCATCCTCTAAAACACTACAGCCATCTTCCCTCAATCCATTAACATCGTCATTTGAACCAATCCGAAGGGAGGCGAAACCAATTGGGATTTTCTCACAGTGAAACCTAACAAACCTATTGAACTCAATGAACAGTTTTCTAATATTAGAACCGCTTGGACCTCTCAAACTCAATGAAGCTACAACCTTTGGATTCTTCCCAACTCCATTAAAATGCATGCAATTAGACAAAATTGAAGAGCACCCATCTGAATTCCCAGTGTTTAATCTAGACTCAAATGCCAAGTGACTCAATTTGGACACAAGAGAAAACAAATTACCAGGTTCTTGAGAACTCCCGGTAGAAGTTTGCATAGTTGTTTACAGTTTAAGGGGGCGATAAGACATCAATTGATCAATCCATTGAGGTCTTTTTCATTTGAACACAAATGGGTCTTCTCTCAATGGAAAAAGAAACAAGGAACTAAAGAGAAGAAAGAGAGAAGGGCAGGTCAGTTTTGCAGCACGACAAAAATGGGGGAAATTTGAAGAGGGGTTTGTGGCCACAGGGATAGGATTTAGTGCGCCATTAAATATTCCACGGATTTGCGCCAAACGAAGCAAAAAGAAATTAAAAAAAAAAAACCTCTTGAATACAACACAACTAACCGAAAAAACTCAAAAGACAGAACGGAGTCAGAAACACTTTACAAAACGCTTTGAAGTTGCTATCGCAAGGCTCAAGCCTACGAAGGACAGCCAAGGATCCTGCTCCTAGGACTGGACCGTCTTTGTTCAATTCTTTGTAGGCAGTTTTTTTGAGCTCATGTCTATTTGCCCTAAACTAAATTCATATTGAAGTGGTAACGTATTCATAAATAATCTCACAATTTTTGTATGTACACATAAAAGACAGATTTCCCATATTTATGAGTATGGGTGAAATCGGTCCGAGTTGGCCAAAAAAAACTCGAATTAAATCGGTAATTTTGATTTGAATTTTTGTAAATTGAAATCAAACCGAACTATTTTTGTTTGTTTTTTCCAATTTCAGTTTGGTTTTAGTTCGGTTTTGGTTTGATTGGGGTTGGACCCAAAATTAAAAAAAAAACTACTAAAAATTTAAGAGGCTCGTGTCAAATGGATCAAATCCAAATTATTTTTTATTTTAAAATTGATTTTCGATTTGATTAGGCCTAAGTCCAAGTTAAAAAAAGAAATTCTAAAAAGTTAAAGCCTAGTAAAATTAATACATAAAATTCTAAATTATATAAAAATTAAAGTCTCGTAAAAAATTATATAAAATTCTAAATCATAAACAACTAGTTTGAGACTTAAAAAAATATGTATGAACACCTAGGTTTTTTGTTTTTTAGGGTTTAGTATAAGAACCATTCTAGTCCGGTTCAATTCGATTCCCAGGTGACTAAAATCGAAAATCACACCAAATTTTTTTAAAAATCTCAAACCAAACAAAACCAGATCGATTAGGCAGATTACACACACGTGCGCGCGCACACACACACACAATATGTATTTCTTTTTATACTATGTATTTTTAATTTTTAATTTTCTACAATATGTATTTTTTTAATCAAAAAATTATTTTTGTTTCATATTTGACTTGATCTAACCAAACCGAACATCAGACCGAACCAAACGAAAACCAAGAAATCCGAACCAAACCAAACCCAAATAATTTAGTTCGATTTGGATTTACAAAATTGTAAATCAAAACTTCCAATTCGGTCTCAATTTTTTTTTTCCGGTCCAGACAATTACACCCCTGCCAAAAAATAAAGCCTTAGCATCTATTTTCTGCAGAAGAAAGGGTGAAAGGAATAATAGTGTGGATTATATGGCACAAAAATTCTCAAACATTCACCTTCAACTTTCTCATATCTCATATTTGGATTCTGAGTAGTATTTTGACAGTCAAAATAACTTGGCACGCAATATGTATAACAGGGGTTTCGTATTCCTGTATCTGCTCGTATTTTTCAAAATCCCCAATTTTGAGTACTTTAAATATATTAACAATTGTTAAAATTAATTAAATCATGCGTATCCAATTGATGAAAGAAAAAAAAAACTAATTAAAAGTATCATCTACCTACCCATTTTTTGTTGCTTATGGAATTAGTGCTAAAGTTGAGCCCCATTTAATGTTGTCTTGACCCGGGGCAGAAATCTAGAAAATAATTTCAAGGATCTTGGTAATAATGTGTCCCTGGAATTTAAGTTAATGGTAATAAATGTAATAGATTTTAATTTACTAAATTTTATAAAAATAAAAAAAAGTTAATAAATGCAACAGATTTGATTTTAGAAAAAAATATATATCTCTATCCCTTTGACTTTAGTGGTAATTTTACTCTGGTCCTTATGTTCTAAATTCCGACAATATTCGCCTCAAACTTCGTAGTTTATTTCATTATCATCCATCTATTTGGTTTCATCCATTTTTTCCAACAAAAAACTCCCATGTACTAGTCATGTGACCCTATGAGAGAGGTATTTGTGGCAATTCACTTTCCCTTCTTCAACCTCTTGAAACCCAAACTTCCCAAATCTCTCTCTCTCTCTCTCTCTCTCTCTCTCTCTCTCTCTCGCTAGTGATGGCAACGGGGCGGATCGGAGGCGGAGGTGGCTACCTCCGACTCCGAACTCCGAACCCTCTATCAATCCCCGAATCCGCCCCGATCCCCGTCGGAGATCTACTTTAGTCCTCCATCCCCGCTCCAAATGGGGATTCGGAGATCCGAATTTTTATTGTATCTCTCGGTTATTCCGGAATACATTGACAAAGACAAAATGTTGGACCCGTCTATCAAGGCAAGAGTAACATCAACAATACATGGAATTACCAAGCCAGCAAGCACATGAATACGCAGCATGTACAGACCACCGAAAGATGTGAACACAATTCAAAATCATCAACCTTAAAATGTTAACACCAGAGAACACATGAGCTTAACATCAGTTAACTAAGCACCAGTCAACTACCACAAAATCATCAACCTCACAGCAGATTTACAAAATAAGCACCAGTCAACTACCACAAAATAAGCATCAGTAGTCAATTAGACAATTAACAACCAAGTTTGAAATAAGCTTAACATTCTAGAGACACTAGCCAGCCCAGTGGGCAGTGGCAACAAGAACATCTAATAAATTGTTGCGACAAAAAATTCAACTCCAAGTCTCCAAATCTACATAGTCCAAAAGTTTCCAAAAGCTTCATAGTCCAAAGTAGTGAAAGTACCACCTGTGACACAAAATACAAATTTATCACTCTATAATCAATACAATCAATTGAGATGCATATAAAATCATAAACTCTTACCCATAACCCGATCAATCAACACTTGTAACATCGGACATACACTCATCAACATCCGTTTCCTCATCATTGATAGTTGGAATCTCTACTTTGAAGAAAAATAGGACATAATTAAAAAAGAACAATCACACTTACAACATATATGGAAAAATAAAAAACAAAAACTACAAAAAGGAAAAGAATATTAAAATTACCTTCATCCTCAAGCGCTGCCAACCAACTTGGAGTACACATTAATGCTTCCAAAGTCTTCGGGTGAAGTCTATTTCGACTTGGACTCAACACTCTACCACTAGTGCTGAATGAGGACTCGGATGCAACAGTGGACACAGGCACGGCCAACACATCCCTAGCTATGGCTTGCAAAGTAGGGTACTTTAAACCATTAGATTTCCACCATGCCAATATGTCAAACTCCTCACATCTAGGTAATTGTTCCTCCTCCAAATATTTATCCAATTCTGACTTCACATGCACAGTTTTACTTTTCTTTTCTTGATTCATGAACAATTCATAATCACCTAGAGAATCACTTCTAGCCCTCCAATTCTGATTTCCACTAGTAATTGTTTTTTTATTTTTGACATTTTTATTTCTTTTATTGTCTCTCTCTATTTGCTACCAAAATATTCTTTTAATAAATTTTTTAATTTATGATTTACTAATTCTATATCTTTTCTTATACTTTTTCTCCAATTTTTTTTAACGTAAGTAGCAATTATTTGTAGTATTCTTGTAATTTTTTTTACCCCGGATATTCGGGGACGGAGCGGAGCGGAGCGAATCGGAGACGGAGCGGAGCGGATCGGAGACGGATCGGAGAACGGATTCGGACCGGAGCGGAGCGGGGATAGACTTACCTCCAAATCCGCTCCGATCCCCGATTTTTTCTAAAAAAAAAATCCATACCCGCCCCGATCCCCGAAAAAAACTCCGAATCCTCGCTCCGTTCGGAGCGGAGATCGAAGCGGATTCGAACGGATCGGACGAAATTGCCATCCCTATCTCTCGCGTATGTTCAAATGCAGTGTCAATATAAACTATCTTGCCTATATCATACTGCTATTTTTAGCTTCACCATTCACGCATTATCGACAATCTTGTGCCTTCTCTGGTACTCATGTAATCATTAAACAACGTGGTTTCATGCATTTTCGGTCATTGAATTTGTGTGATTGTTACTCATGTAATCATTAAACAACGTGGTTTCATGCATTTTCGGTCATTGAATTTGTGTGATTGTTACCTTATTTGTAGATCTGGATTTTTCGTTTAGAAGAAAGAACTGTACATCAATTCTCTCTCGGACCACCTCTGCATCAAACACCCTTAATCTCATTGAGCGATATCCTTCCACGGTTGCTAAATTTACACTTGTTTCGATCATGAATTACCACAAATACCCCTCTCATGGGGTCATGTGAATAGCACATGGGAGTTTTCCGTTAGTGAAAATGGATGAAACCAAACATGTGGATGATATTGAAACAAACTTCGAAGTTTGAGGGGGACATTGTGAAAATTTAAAAGGACCAACGTAAAATTAGTGCTAAAGTCAAAAGGATTATGGACAAAGAATTAATTCACTGACCTCTCTTAAGATTTTCGACAAATACTATTATAATCATAGAATTTGTGAAAAATACGCTAACTTTCTTTGCTTTTGAAGTTAGGCTAATGCTAAAAGTCCCATTGGGACAATGGTTAAAGCATATTTAATGCATCAAACTTACTAAAATAGTTACTGATTACTAAATTTAAGTTTAAAATTTTAGTGTAAATATATAACCCTTTCCCTTTTTATAGAATCTAATAAATCCAAGATGAAACAAAACATCTTAAGGAACGACACTTTTATTGGAAATCAATGGCAACATGGAATGATAATTATAAGGGGTCTCGGTAAAGTTTTTGCGAGATATCATTATTTTTTATTCAAACAATTCTTTTTGTGATGCTCAACATTAATTTTATTTGTATGAAAAATCATATTAAAATTGAACATTTATAACATTATGATTGATGAAGATTTATCTACTAATTTATTTTCGAAATCATACTAATTAACTATTTTTAACAAAACACGTGTTGTTTTTTTTTAGATTATTTGCTCAAACAAAGGGTTTTTTTGGGTACAAATTAAGTGGTCGGTAAATTTTATATAATAAATAGTACAAACTATAATAATGATACTTGGATTAGTCTTACCCAACTACTCCTCACTCATAATGCCGTTTTTTCAACGAGAAATTAATGCCTAAAAAGTAACGCACTAAGTTGTTATATTTTTCTACCCAAAAAGTAAATAATTATCAATTTGCGCTCGAAATTTTAGAAGAAATATAATAGATATATAGGATATAAATAAAGGAGAAATTTTTAATAATTATAAAGAGTGTATTTGAATTATTTGTTTCCTCGAGGAAAAACATAGTAGCTAATATGAGGAATAATTTGTTCTCCGATTTGGCCAAACTTATCTTAATTAATTATTTTTTTATTCAATTTGTTATTTTTGTATTATTTTTATGGCTTATTGGTTCGTTTCGACGAAAAGAATCTAAAAAGTATAAAATTATATTCAAAAACTAAAAAAATTCTAAAGACGAAAAATAAGTCAACACATACGTTGTTTTAGACTTATTTTTTATTTTTTTTATTTTTTTTAACTTTTGGATATAATTTTATACTTTTCTAAAATTTCTTGTGAAGACAAACTAACAACTATAAAAAAAAATTGAAGCAAAATAAAAAAATTATAATTTAAAAAAAAACAAAAAAATAATTAGACAATAATTTAATAATTACCACGGTTAAAATAGAATTTTTATTCTCCAACAAATGGGATCATGGAGAAACACAAGGATTTTATCTTTTTGGGAGACAAATATATGAGGGTGATTACTTAATACATTTTACATTAGCTTTGAGATGATGATATTACACTTTTTAAGAGTTTTTGAAGTGACAAACTTGAACAAATATTTTTAGACCGATACAATTTTTTTCTCTTACTCAATTCTTTTTCTGAAAAATTAGAGTACACAGGTCAATTTACGTGCATTTTGACTAATCTCTGCGCGACCTATCTCACTATGTACTAGCGACGAGCCCAATTAAAACGAGGGCAAAATGATGTACAAACTAACAATTATATTGTTGATTCCATTTGTGACGTTTTGAATTTGTGACCTTGGTGAGAGCACAATTAACCCTAAGGGATTGCTCGAGTGGAGATCGAGACGAGCCATAAACTTGGACGTTCTGAAGTCGAATCTCATTGGCAAAAAGAAGACCATTGTGTCTTTGCTTAGTTGATAAGCTCAGGGCCCTAAGGATCAGTCGACTTTTAGGTGGGGACTCCTTCAAGTTCTACCCTAACTTGGTCTCAAACCAACCCAGACACCTCGGTTACGAAATAAAAAACTAACCATTGATTAGTATCTTGACAATATGGTCCTTTCGTTACTTAGTGCAAGAATTGGGTGTATAATTCATATTGCGGAGTTTGTAAAGAAATTTAATGTAAGCTATAGGAGTTACAAAGCACAGGATCTTTTCAATAACCTACATATTTATTTAGCCAAAATGTCATCATTTGTTAGAAAAGTCATAATTTTCACAATTTTTATTGAGATTTGCGTATATCTTTTACAAAACATGATATTAATAAGATTACATTTTCACTTTTTATACTAATGGGTATAAAATAAATTGATGATCAATTGAGGTCAAACGTACTATTGTAGGCAAAGTAGTACGACGACACAAACTATTCGAATCCCACTTGGCTATAATCTAACACTATCTAGGTCAAGCTTCAAAAACTTGTTATCAATCCTTGCTTCAAAACATGCTCAAAATTTATTGTTATCGATCACGTACAGTGGATATGGACTTCTTTATTGTTTAGTTTATTTTGATTTTCAATGCAATGATAAGGGATGTGCAAGCTAACTTTTTTGCACCTCGATTAATTGTCTCATTGGTTCTATCAAAAGCAGGCTATAAGTGTCAGGACAACGAAATTCACGTGATAAACTCTCATAATTTGGCCTAATAACTATTATGAAAGTAAAAAAATAGAGATTTGTGCCGGGAAAATGTTATCTCATCTCCTTTACCACTCGAGCCAACCTTTTGATTTTATGATCGCATAGCTACATATAATATGATTTTATATCAATCACCACACGCATCTTGAGAGAGACATTAGAATAGAGGTGAACTTACGTAGTGATAAGTGAGGTCAACTGACCTATTGAGTTAGAAAATTCTTTAGAAGATGTATATTTCTTGAGCAATTTTATAATTTTCTTTCACATAATATTATTTTTTGCCCCACGAAATTATATATATTATAAATACTTACTCTTAATGTTTATAAATCTTAAATCTGCCTTTAAGCAGAATACGATGAAAAAAGGCATGGATTGCGGAGTATATTCAGAAACATAAGGTGATATTTGTGTCATATTCAAGAACTTCGGGGAGGTTCAGGTAAG
This sequence comes from Arctostaphylos glauca, assembly GCA_019985065.2. Taxonomy (NCBI): domain Eukaryota; kingdom Viridiplantae; phylum Streptophyta; class Magnoliopsida; order Ericales; family Ericaceae; genus Arctostaphylos; species Arctostaphylos glauca. The sequence continues at coordinate 4,083,448 of JAHSPW020000010.1, forward strand.
TGAATTTGATCTCTATCAAATTATCCCCTCGCTCTTGCTCTCTCACACTCTCTCTCTCTCTCTCTCATCGACACTTATCTGAAAATCGAGCCGACGATCAATGGATCTGACCTTGCAGCAACTGAAGCAGTACGACGGCACAAACCCTTCGAAGCCAATATACATGGCCGTGAAGGGCCGCATCTTCGACGTCAGCGCCGGAAAGTCCTTTTACGGCCCCGGCGGCGACTACGCGATGTTCGCCGGCAAGGACGCGAGCAGAGCCCTAGCCAAGATGAGCAAGGACAACGAAGACGTCATAGCCTCCCTCCACGGCCTCTCCGACAAGGAGATAGGCGTCCTCAACGACTGGGAGAAGAAATTCGAAGCTAAGTACCCCATTGTTGGCCGTGTTGTCTCTTAAATCCTCGACGTATACATGCGTAGTTATATGTATGTGTGTTTTATGTATGTCCTGGTTGGAGCGTGAGCAATAAAATTGTTGATAAATTTGGACAATTATGCTGTTGGAGTTGTGACCTATAAATTTGGGAAATTAGGCTGGTACTGATGGTTTATGGAGTGTTTGGACAGGTGGGTTTGTGTTTGGTTTTGTTGTGTAAGGGTTTGAATGCTATCACAAATAAATTGGGGTCGTGCATATTTATATTTTTGTCTCTCTCTCTCTCTATTAGATTTTTGATACCCAAGTTAGCTCATATGTATTATCTATGTCATCAACCATTGCCTCCTCACGTGTGGCAGGCCAAATGCGCACTACTATTCGATTCTCAAGCAGACAATTGGATTTGAACTGAATATGTATTGCCTGTGATCTGATACCATATTCGATTGTCAACAACTAACTTATGTTAAAGCTTGCTCTGTTAGAGGGTGACATTTTTTTGCTTTTTAATGTCACCAGTCTCCTATATGGTTAGCTAGCTAGTTTTGATTCTCGGGTAGGACAAAACATATAGTTCTTCCCTAGTTTGGTACTGTTTACCTTTGTTTCTAGGTTACATAAATTAGTTCGAAATTGTGCGATTGGGCCTGTTTGTGGGAGGTTCTCTCTTCAATCTGAAGATTCATATATGGACAGAGAACACCAGTACATAAGGATGTTATCTTTGAGGTATGCACTGTTTGAAATGCTACCAGCTAGAGTAGGTAAGCACTGATGTTTTGTGGGTGTTAGGTCATACTTTTTGTGGTTGGTTGAATGGTGTGTGGGATTATTTTTGCATAACGAAATCAAGGTTTTGATTTTCTGAGAGTTTCTTCTACGATATGTATGATTGTCTTGTTCGAGACATGTATGAAGGTGCTGTCACTGCCATTAGATCACCAGCAGGGGAGACGAGTGAATTTCCCATCACAGTAGGATTGCACCAAGGGTCAACCTTGAGCCCTTACTTTTTCGCTTTAGTTATGGATGAATTGACTAGTCAGATTCAAGAGGATATTCCATGGTGTATGTTGTTTGCAGATGATATCGTCCTTGTAGATGATACTGCTAGCGATGTTAATACTAAATTAGAAATTTGGCGGGTTGCACTAGAGTCTAAGGGCTTTCGGATCAGTAGGAGTAAAACTGAGTATATGGTTTGCAAGTTTAGTGATACCAGAAGTGCGTACGAAGAAAAAGTGATGATTCAAGACCAGGAGATACCAAAGAGTGACCGTTTTAAGTATTTAGGCTCTATTATTAGTCAAGACGGAGAGATTACGGATGATGTGACCCATAGGATCCAAGTGGGGTGGCTCAAGTGGAGAAGTGCTACTGGCGTACTGTGCGACAAGAGGGTACCCACAAAGTTGAAGGGAAAATTCTATAAAACTGCTATAAGACCAGCGATGCTTTACGGGACAGAATGCTGGCCTATGAAGAAACAACAGGTGACCAAGATGAGTGTAGCGGAAATGAGAATGTTGAGGTGGATGTGTGGTAAGACTAGACAAGACAGGATTAGAAATGAAACAGTCCGTGAGATGGTAGGCGTAGCACCTATAGACGAAAAGTTGAGGGAAAATAGGCTTAGGTGGTTTGAGCATGTCTATCGTAGACCTACGGATGCAATAGTTAAGAGAGCGGATAGGATAGCTTTGCATAGCAATGCTCCGGGGTGGGGAAGACCCAAATTGACATTAGATGCGGTAGTGCGCAAGGATTTAAGTCTACTAGGGCTAAGTGAGCAAGCAGCACTTGACAGAACTCTTTGGAGGAAAAGGATTCATGTAGCCGACCCCAATTGATTTGGGACATAAGGCTCAGTTTGGTTTGGTTTGGTTATGTTGAATATATATCTACATTGTTGCTATTAGCTTATGTTAGTTATGTAGGTAATTTCTTCCCAGCCATAATGGAGCTTGTTCGAGTCTAGAGTCTGTATGCGCACACGATCCATGTCCTGGCCCTATTAGGTATGATAATTCCATATGAAATGGTTGTTCCTGTGGAAACTCTTAGAAAGCATAAGTGCCACATTTGTTTCAAGTTTCTCCATGCCTACTACTCTGGATCATGCAACTAGAACCAAATCTCAACTATTGTTCCTGGTTGGAGAATTGCAATCAGCTCTCTGTATCACTCCAGTCCCAATAGGGTGTTCCTTCATTAAGGGATCTTTGGGTACTGCTCCATGCAATATCTGTCAGCTTTCTTTTGACCTCGATTATTCTTGGCATGACTTGTAATAACTGATAAGTTAGTTCTGGTTTGCTTTCATTGTGGAAATTGGAAAGATATTTGGTATTCCTTCAATTACGTAGTTTGTATAACTTCATTATGTTAATAAAATTTCCTTAGCAAGTAACTCGTGTGCATTTTCATTTACTTGTTCCTATGATCTTCAAGTGTATGTCTTTGTGTGTTGAGGTCCGCACGTGTATGTTAATAACTTGTTTGCATTTGCATTTACTTGTTTCTAAGTTGAGTAGCACAGACACAGACATACGACATGATAAAAGTACGCCAGTACGTTGATTTTAAAAAATGCAGTACCGATGTTACGTGGACTTGGAGTCTTGGATACGTGTGTCGGCTAACGGTATACGTCGATATCATTTCTATCCCAAGAACATGGGGACGTGCCAAAATATTCAGTCTTTCGTATGTATTTTTTATTTTAATGGATAAATGGTGTTTGAAAGGTTTTTTCTGGCCATTTCATGCATGTTATAGGAGTTCTATGCCTAGTTCATGGTAAACTCGAACTACAAGCTATGTTTGTTAGGCAAATCTCCACCAAAACTGTTGTGCCCGGATCAATCCACACACTCAAAGATAAAACTTACGTGGGTAGGGCTTCAATTGACAACCCACGGGGAGAATCAAACTGATCGATTAACAGCGTAGGAGTTCACGGGGAAAATTCAACTCAACCTGTGTCTCACCCTCTATTCTCTGCTGATGTGCCTATATGTATATAGGAGAGTTTAGAGCCCATTTGGCCTAACTAAACTTTTTGGATTATTATTTTGTCTATATTCAATTTTTTTTTGCATTTGTTGTTTTAGTGAGTCCAAATGGAGCTGTGCACAATCCGAGAGAGCCACCATTTTTCACATGGGTTGCTCTTGATCAGCAACCACCATTCGCAGTAGTCTCATTCTTCACATGGGCTGCTCTTAATTCGCACATGGGTGAAATCAGTAATCATCACAGCAGGTGTAGTCCGTGCTACTAACCATCGATTGTTGAAACACACTCCTACATCGGAGTACCTGTACCCTCTGTCGGGTGGTTCGATAAAGAATACATTTTGTCCAACAGTAACTGTACGTGTCTCTCCACTTTGTATATACACTCTCTTGGAGGGCCTTCGTCACTAATCAAATCTGCAACAAATGAGACTTGCTTCCTTGCAAGTTTTGTACAACTTTTCAATTCGACACATTCTCATTACTCTGAGGTTCCATGTAAACCAATCCGGAGCCGGCCAGGAATTGCGCTGAACCAGGCCCTTAACAACTTAAACCGGTTGAAACTAATAAAATCTATCCAGCTGGCCAATATGTCAGCTGAACTGCTGAAATTCGAAACGTTTTGAATCCCACCCTATGCTCCGTTTATTGATATTCGACTTTGATGTTGCAATATGGTGGTCTATTTATAGTCCTAAGAGGCTATTTTCGATGTTTCTAGGCAAACTGAGAGTCCGAGGGAGGTTTAGTCTGTGGTTTCTTGCTTCAAGGCGAATATCGAAAGTCAATATGAGTTCCATGATCATGTTGAGAGCATAGGGTATTGACTACTTTAAAATGTGGAGCAATTAGAACCATCTGCATTTGGTTCTTGCTGGGACATTTTACTCGACATGAATTGAAGCCAACACTTGCACATATTGGCTTGAGCTTTTAACTGTAGATAAATATTTGCACCAGCTATTTCGGTGCCATTTTTCTTTATTACTTATTGAGAAAGGGTATTTTTGGTTGTTATGAGATGGAAAAGTCTAGGTTACCAGAAAAATAAAACTAGAAACTTTTCTGAATTCAAAATCAAAGGCCATGATTCAAGAAAGTTTCTGGGTTTTTTTCTGGTATTGTAGCACTTCTCATTTTGAGATTGATGAAAACGCATTCATGTGGAAAATTTCAGGTCCTAGTTGAGTTACAGCTTTGATAGGGATTGGACGCTGCTGTTGGTATATATTTGCAAGTTCTTTGTGGATCGCTTTGATGATTAAAGTCGTTTATTTTTTATCTCCTGTCGAGATCATTAACCATATCAAAAGTCATGGTGATAGTATATTGATTAATAAAATTATTGAATGTGTTTATCCTCGTATCTATTGATATCCAACGTTAGATAAGTAGGGTGTTTGGAAGATATGATTTTGCATTTTTGAATTCGTAGTTTTTTATTTTGGGTGTTTGTCCACAGCATGCATTCTGGAAAATGTATAATTTTAGAATTATTTCAAGAACTTTTTGAATTCTCTATATAAGTTTACATATTACTCTTCTCTAAAATTTATTGTATGCATTATTATTCAAACAAATTTGTAAATTCTCGTTGTGATTTAAAAAATTAACGTTTTAAATTTTAAAAATAATTGGCTGCCAAATACCCTCCTTGAAGTAGGTGAGTAAGTGAGGGAGTCATATTGATTTTTTGACTAGATGTTAATAAGCACATTAACAAGTTTTTGAAATGAGATCATAAAATGAAAGTTTGGAGGGGTATGTAAGGGATGAGGTATGAAACATAGTTGATCTACGAATGGTAACGGAACGAATCGAGGGTGAATATCATTGTCTCTGTTTTTTATCCTCGAATCTATATCCAATCTAAATCCTTGTCCCGATCCCCGACAGGGATTTTTTTTTAGCCTCCACCGTTGCCCCAAATAGAGAATAGAGATATCCAATGGTAAACGGAGATCCGAAAATTTAAAAAAAAAAAAAAACTAATTCTTCCAATCTCAAAATAAAATTACATTATGAATTACCTAAAATTTTAAATGGTTCTTATTTTCATAAAAAAAGAACAAATAAAATATGCATATTTTAAAGTAAAAATCATCAATTATTAACAACTAAAACATTAAAAAATAGAAAAGAAATTGCAGTACTTGAAACCTACGGCGTAAAGAAGATAAATAAAGTTATTGTTTCTCCAAATATAGAGAAGAAATTGCGGCATAGCAACAAAACTAAAAAAGCATAGAATACCAATACAAATATAGATGAAGGAAGGGTCATGATACCTAGACCACCAATGCAAAACACAATCACGAATATAGGATTAAAAACACTTGAAATATAGCGAAACACGAGGCGAGGTGGGGATAGGGGACAGAGATACATATTCCCGAATTCAACCCGTTTCCCGAAATTTTTTATAAACTCATCACCAAATCTTGCCCAATCTCTAAAAAAATTCCGAATTTTCAATCGTTCAAAACAGAAAAACGAGACGAAATTGGACGAATCAGATGAAATTCACATCCCGGCGTTGATCATCATCAACTATTGATTCATTGATTGAATGCTCTTTTTGGAACATTCTTGTGAAAAGCAACAAGAGGGGGCAAAAGGAACCTTATTTCCAAGAGTTAAAATAATAGCAATCCAAGTGGATTTGGTAGAGCTTATCTATCTGCCAATAAAAGTGGATAACTGGGTATCCGAATCATCTCATCTGATAGCATTCCAAAGTGGATTTGGTAATTAATTTTTCATAGTTATTTTGTTCCAAAGTCTTATCTGTACGGTATTTATAATGAGATTTATTGTGTTTGGCCCTTCAAATTTTTGATTATTTTACTTACTAATGTTAAGAATAATACTAGAATCACAGATGTTTCGGACACATCTAGACACAGATATATTCAAAATCGTTAAATGCACGTGGAACATTTAATAATTTGTGAATTCCATGTACATCCACCAACACATCTTATTTCCTGGATGTTTATCATTATTTCTCCTAATTCGATTATACACTTAACACACACACACACACACACACACACACAGGGGTGTAACCGGTCCGGTTGGGTCTGATTTGGTGAAAATCATGGGACTGAACCGGTTGTCGGATTTGAAAATTTTATAAACCGAAATTGGACTAATTGCACCGGTCCGTTTTCAATCGATTTGAGCTGATTTCAGTCGGATCTGGACTTTTTAATTTTTTGGGCAACATTTCAGACCAACCACAAAAAAGAAGTAAAAAATTAATTGTGATTTCTCACAATAAAAATGCATTGAACAAGACTCTAAAAGATTGAACAATTTGAGCTTATTCTTATTTTTTATTTCCAAACTAGAGGTTTTCTATTTTCATTTACTATCTATAAATGGTGAATTTTCATTTTTTGTACATGCTAATGATCCTAAATTCTAATGGACTGAATGACTAATGGAGTAATGGATTATAAGTTACAACACACAAACTTAAAAATATAACTTATTTACATTTATGCCTCCATCCAGTTTGGTCTGATCTGGATCAATTTTGTATTCCCTCAAACTCAAATTAGACCGAATTGAAAACACAAATTATTCGTTCACATTTGGATGTAAATGTATTCGAAATCTTCAGATGCACATGGAGTTCTCCATAATTATGTGAGCTTCATATATATTTAAAAATTCAATATACATTTAAATCTAAATGTGCATAAATAATTTATGTTCCTAAGCTTTTTCCATTCATTTTTTACCTTCAACAAACATAGGTGGCCCACCGAGCTAGATTAGTACTATATATGATTTATGACCCACGTTGTTAATAAGGGTAAGCTATTTCTTTGGAAAGTTTCTACTAAGATAAAAAAATTCCCAATAAAGTTGTTAGATATTTCAATGCAATTATTCGATTCAGCGTACTTAACCCTCAAGTCTAAGAAAACAAAACGGAGATGGGCCTGTAGTGAGGGGCTCACTACATGGGTATAATGAGCCCATCTAGTCGTCCATTTCAGTAACGGACGGCTCTGATTTAAATTAGTATTTAGCACTCCTCAATTCTTTAAGGTGGGATTCAGCTTAGTAAACACCAAAATTGGCTGCAAAATTGGCCGCAAAGTACTGCAGGTAAGAGCTTTGGCTCATCATTACCTGGTTTAGGTAATGGGTAGGACGAGAGGCAAGTGCTTATTCTTTCGAGTTCACAAGTTTGATTCTCTCGCGAAAAAATATGAACCGTTACTAGTATTGTTTTCTCATCCGTGTGTTAAAGGGGTGTGTCAAATCTGTTAAAAGTGACTGAAAGAGGTTCGAGTTGTAAAATCAAGAATTTGCAGCAAAACCTAGATATGGTGAAATTTTTGAAAAATCTCACGCATGGTTGCGGTTTTTTGGGATTTGTTGAGAGTTCACAAGTTTAATTCTTATCGCCTGTAAAAAGTTAACAGTTATTGGTATTGTTTTATCTTTTATGTGTGCAAGTGGTGTGTTAAATTTGTTGAAAGTGATTGAAGGAGGCTAGAGTGGCGAAGTCAAGGATTTACAGCCAAATCTAGATATGATGAAATCTTTGAAAAATCTCACCCATGGTCGAGTATTTGTTGCTATTGGCTATTTTCTCTATAGCTAGGTTTATAAATATCACATATAATGAGATTTCAGAGCAGTGGCAAAAAAGACAGAGACGAGAGGGGTGAAGAATAACCATCGAAAGTGAGAGAGGAGTTGAATTGAGACTCAATTAACTATAAATTTACATATTATTCTTCTCCAAAATTTATTATGTGCATTATTATTCAAACACATTTATAAATTCTCGTTATAATCTCAAATTTTAGAATTTAGAATTTAAAAAATAATTGGCCGCCAAATACCCTCCTTGAAGTAGGTGAGTAAGTGAGTGAGTCATATTGATTTTTTGACTAGATGTTAACAAGGGATCCGGGGCCCTGCTGTGCACAGCGCACAGCAGGGCGTGCTATGTGCCAAAACGGCGTCGTTTTGACGCACAAAACACTGTCCGAACAGTAAAAAATTGACCGAACAATTTTCGGTCAGTGTTTTGTGCGCCAAAACGACGCCGTTTTGGCGCACAGCACGCCCTGCTGTGCGCTGTGCACAGCAAGGCCCCCAATTCCGTTAACAAGTACATGAACAAGTTGTTTTTCGTTTTGTATAATGGTCGATTTACGTTTATAATATATTTGTTGTCCACTTTATGGACCGAAATGTAATTTACTCACATATCTATCGATATCCGATCATATTGGATTTGGTAAATAATTTCTCATAACTTTTTATTCCAAATTCTTATTTGAACAGTATTTAAAATGAGATTTCCCCACTCCATTCCCCGTCCCGAACGGATAGGGAATTTAGGGATTTTTTCGGGAATCAATTTGGATTCTGGGAGAAATTCTGAAGAAAAAAAAAGAAACGGGTTGGATTCGGGTTTGTGTATCTCCATTCCGATTCCCCCATCCACCCCTCGTCCCGCCCTGCACTGCTTTACCCGTGTATGTTTTATACCCTTGGCTTTTTATAGTTTTTTAAGTTTAATTTGTAAATTAATAGTGTTTCTTTTTTGTGCCCACCCAAATATCTTAGTTTTGTGACCTAATTCTCAAAGGACTCAATCCGTCCTTTTGTTTTCAAAGTAATTAGTTGTTGTCGTTGTTTTTGAATATTTTATATTATAATAAATAAATAATTTTTGTTTAAGAGTATGTATGTTTTTTTTTTTGTAAAAATAAGAATCATTTCAATTTTTAAGTAAAATATTTAGGCTTTGGTTAATTTTTCAAGAATTTCATTTCCAAACTAATGGCAGGTTGTTCAAAATGTAACTTCTTTTCCTTTGCATTAGCCAGATGGCATCCGCATTATTCCGACTCACAGCTGCATTAGGACGAAACATGTTTGTGGCATACACATTTGGCTCATTTTTACTAATCTAATTTTTTTTAATTTTCAGATCTTCAATTTCCATTTGGAAATTTCCATTCTCCGTTTAGGGCAGGGCTGGAGGACAAAAACAATCCTCCTTTGAAAATCGGGGTGGAGATAGAGGTTGGATATAGGTTCAGGGATCAAGGACGGAGACAGTAACATTCACCTCCGATCCACCTAGTTCCGAACACATCTAGACACAGATATGTCCGAAATCGTTGAATGCACGTGAGAGCCTTAATAATTTGTGGGCCTTATGTACATCTAGACACAAATGTGTTTGAAGACAAATTATTCGTGTACAACCAAACGTAAATTTTGAGATACATGTGAGGCACACATGATTAGATGTATTCGGAACCGTCGGATGCACGCGAGGTCCTCCATAATCATATGAGCTCTATGTATATTTAAAGATTTTAGACGCATCTGTGTCCAAATGTGCAAGAATAATTTGTGATCCTAAAATTTTTTGTTTCTTAATGTGCAATTTTTATCTTCAACAAACATAGGTGGCCCACCGAGTTAGACTAGTACTATGTATGATTTATGACCCACATTGTTGATAAGGGTAAGCAATTTCTTTTGAAAGTTTCTACTAAGATAAGAAAATATTCTCCAATAAAGTTGCTGGATATTTTGATGGAATGATTCGATTCCGACTAATTATCAACCCTGAAGCTTAAGAAAACATTTAAAAATCATAAATCAACAGTTTGTTTCTCCGAGACAGATCACTTTATTTTTCCTTGGGAGTGTAAAAACCTACACATCTATTGTTAATTCTTTAAGGTGGGATTAAGGTTAGAAACACCAAATGATTACCTGGTTTAGTTAATTAGGTAGGACGAGAGGTAAGTGCTTAATATTAGTTAGCACAAAAAGTAGTTTATTATTTCGAGTTCACAAGTTTGATTCTCTCGCGAAAAAATTCGAACCATTACTAATGTTGTTTTCTCTTCCATGTGTGAAAAGGTGTGTCAAATCTGGTGAAAGTGACTGAAGAAGGATTGAGTTTTAAAATCAAGCCAAACCCAGAGATGGTGAAATTTTCGAAAAATCTCACGCATGGTTGCGGATATTTGGGATTTGTTGGGAGTTCACAAGTTTGATTCTCATCGCATGCAAAAAAAATTAACCGTTATTGATGTTGTTTTATATTTTATGTGTGAAATTGGTGTGTCAAATCTGCTGAAAGTGATTCAAGTAGACTAGAGTGGCAAAGTCAAGGATTTACGGCCAAATCCCTATATGGTGAAATCTTTGAAAAATCTCACATATGGTCGAGTATTTGGTTCTATTGGCTATTATCACCATAGCTAGGTTTATATTTATCACATATAATTAATGAGAGTTTAGAGCAATGACAATAGAGTGGCAAAAAAGACGGGGAAGAGAAGAGTGAAGAATAACCATTGAAAGCGAGAGAAGAGTTGAATTGAGATTTGATTAACCTCCTCCTTTCATAGTTTTTTTGTAACTTTATATGTGTGATACGTAAAGTAAAATTTTCTCTCGAGTGTTGTTTCATTATGCGTGTGTAATTTTCCAATCCCTAACAACTGGAGTTTTGTCTCGGCGTTAACTTCATATTCTTAGACGTAGTCGCTAGTAGCGGATCTAGGAATTAGGTTAGGAGTATTGCCGAATTGAGTCCTCACTCCTCACTTGTCACTCGTGATTCATTGCTCGTCTCAACCCTCCCTCTTTTGTATTTTTAATTTATTAATTAATCTAATTAAAAAAATCATTCAGTGCTTCAAGAGCATCGTACATGATGTCCATGCCTTTTTTCCACCACACATGGTCTTATTACAAGTTTCACACAAATGTATAGTAAAGAAATAACTTGAGACACCCGTGACGATGTTTCAGGAGCACTAAATAATTTCTCTTAAACAAAAAAATTTAAGCGTTGAAAAGAAAAATGAAATAGGACCGCCCCTAGTCCTTCACTAATAGTCGCGATGTGTATAAACTGCCTAGATATCAAATTGACGATAATTTTATACTTTTTTTTTTTAAAGTATTGTTAACAGCAGAGGTTGGGTTTATTTGGGATTTGTGTATAAAGTGATACTGTCCACGACTGGTGCAACAATTTTAGTTTTTTATTTCATATATTGACAATAAATTAATACTTAACGTGTGACTAATCTTATTTAATTTGTTAAAAACAGCTACTACTTAGATAATTGAGCTTTTCACTTTAATATTGCTTCCTCAACACACCTAATTAAATATCTCACGTGCTGCCCTTTTGAGAATTAATTATATATTCATATATAAATTATACTGATCTCTCCTGATGTTTCTAATAATATATTGACCTCTCATGAGATTTTTACTATTACTTTTATTTTTAAAAATATTATGCATTTATCTTTCTTCTTTTAAAACCAGTCAAACGTTATTAGTTAACCCAGTAAAAATTTTCATGTTTAGTATTTTTTCTACAAAAAAATTATAACGCAATTCCTATTGTGTTCGAAATAACATAGATTTTAAAATTTTAAAATTTTTCTAAAATTGAAATTTGGACAGAATTTTTAAAACTTGTCCGAGTTTTGATTTCAATTTTTTTGAAAATTTAACATAAATTATTTTGAACGTGATATGAATTATGTTATTGTTCATTTTTAAAAAAGAAAGTCTCGTACTTAAAATTTTAATAGCTTGATTAACGAAGTTTGATTGATTTTAATGGCGTAAGAAGTATCTATACAATGGTTTCAAAAGAAAGAAAGGTTAAAATAATTTTTCAAACTATAAAAAAAATTAGTGTATTTATTAAAAACCTTAGGGGAGCTGAATGTAATTTACCCTAATAATAATTTGATGACGTCCCAATTTCGTATGTTCATAGTCTTTGATTGTATTTTGCTGGCGTCAGTGAAAGGTCCTCCTACGTTAAAGTCGAAAACTTATGATAGATAAGTGTTAAACGGTCTAGATTTTTCAAAAATTTTAAAAAAAAATTATAACTAGAGATAAATTTTGAAAATAAAAAAAATTATATTTTGATCCTCTCAAATTATATTCAACAAAGCTTCCAAAAAAAAATTTCTCGATCTTCAAATGTAAAATCCTGATTCTGTCCCTGAACATGATATTGATATTCTTCCCTTGTATGACTAATACTTCTTCCCTTGACGTAAAATGAAATTCATTAAGGCATTATTTAACAACTACTGGACTCATCTACTTACAAACGGTACTTATACGTAAATTATTTATAGAAAAATAAATCAAGTTGACCAGAAATTGATGGAGTTTGGTCAAATTATATTTGCTTTTAGAGCAATGGAAGCACGGATTATCACTCCGCTCGGTTGCTTCGCTTGGTATTTAGCCTTTGCCTAGAATTCTTCGGAATCTCTCTATATGAACCACAAATTCTAACAACTCTTAAGATAAATATTGCTCTTTCAAATAGATACTGATCTCTATCTCTGGGCAATTAAATTATTTGTATAGATGATGTAAATATTCTTGTAAGAAAAAGAAATAAGAAAAAAAGAAAAAACATTATCACAAATGATTTTGACTCAAAACTCAAACATATTAGGTGGTAACTAAACTTGACCCAAATAATTGAGTATTTGCAATAATGGTGTCATGAATTGAACTGTAAATGAATCATGGGTTGAAAATTCCAACACATTTATTCCATTGGTTGGGTCCCAGCTGGCCATATCATCTCGAATAACCAAACTGTAGTCCCTGACCCTACTGATTTTTTCAAATTGTATTATTATTTGTCTGCTCTAGAACTAGTGTGTTCGTTTTGAGTGTTTCTGAAACAATTTTTAGAAACAAAACTCTGAAACGTTGTTTGGTTATAAGTGTCTCGGAAACTTGTCTGGGAGAAAAATGTTTCAGAGACACTTTTTATAGAGAGAAAAAATTGTCTGGAAAAATGTTTGAGAAACTTGTTCCAGAAACTTGTTTGGGAGAAAATCTTCCAAACACCTAACCAAACATAGCCAGTAATAATTTTGTAATTAATCGGCTAGTGTTTTTTTGCGTTTTTTAATACCCTCATATAGAAATTATAATAGTCCCATATTATTAATTTTAGACCACAAAACGAAAACTAAACGAAGAAAAACACGAGATTGGATGCCCTTAGTTCAATTCTAGATGTCTAGTCTTGGTTATGATCACATAGGTGATCGTTTCGTTCATTATCAAATTTATCATACTCTGACTTATCCTGATTTTTTTTTTTTGGAATTATCCAATTTGATACATTTAGAATAAGTTCAAAAGATGAAATCTATTTATGAACAGATTTAGTGCATGATCAATCCTATCATATATATAATTCATAGTAGTCAATTGGGATCATGGAACCATAAAAGTTTATGTCATTTTGTTGAAAATTTAAGTTTTATAAATTTAAATAACATAGTTCTTTCTAAGAGATATCTTTTTGTTTAGTCCCATACTTCTTTAAACGACATGAATTTTAATCTTATATTGTTTAAATAAATAGTCATGCATTTTTCATTCTAAGTGATTCAAATTAAAAATTGGTTTCAAAACAAGAGAACATTAATGGATTCTCCTATAGGACATTCTCAAGTGACTGGGGCGATCAACAACAATAGTATGGGCGCGTGGATTATGAGCAACGGTTGGACTGTCGTGAAATGAGATAGGCATCAATGGGCGTTGTTCGTATAATAAACAAGTTGTAAAATATAATTGCTATTATTGTCATAATAGACAGTTTGATTATGTAACGACTTGAGATTTTAAAATTTTGTAAAGTTATTTTTTTAATTATTTAATTGCATTTTATAATATTTTTTGTATTTTATAATTAACTTTTCGAACGAGGATCGTAGTTCACACGTAAGAGTGAGGCAAGAAACACCATAACATTTTCTGATTTCCTCCCCTTGCCCTGTGATCTCTCAACGTCGTACAACCCTCATCGCATGCCCTCAAGGCATGTACCTTCCAAGTTCATCTTCTTCCCCTAGCCAAATCCAAATCTCCAAACTCCTTGGATTCCATCCCATTAAGGCATTCACACCTGTAGTTTAACCTATAAATATTAATTTTAATTGTTCTTCTTCTTTCTTCAGCACTAAGAAGCTAGCGATATTCTAGAGAGAGAGAGAGTACTGTCGGGAAAGAGAAAAGGAGAGGAGGAAACGAACCACGGTCGAATCATCGACAAAATGAACCTGAGATGCACCAAAACACACAACCGAGGTAGATTGTGCTAACTAAATTCTTAAATTGTGTTTCAGTACTATTGTTATAATTCTGCATAAATTCAAAATCTTATGTTATGTGTTCGTGAAACTCAGACCGACTAGCGATCTACTGATTGTGCGGTCAATTGGTTTGGCATGGGTAGTTGACCAGTTGGCCTAACTTTTGACAGAAAGTTCTGTCCAACCGTTTGAGACATGAGCCAAGCTTTACTCGCACACACACTTCGCACATGCATACACATTATACCCGTTATTATGTCTACGAATCCTAGTAGGATTTTGTGAGCAGGATTGTCAACTTGAAACCATAGTGTTATGTTGTTTTTGCCATTGTAATTGTATTGTTGTACTATTGATATGATGTCATTTCATTGTTGAAGAATCTGGGTTAATGTTGTTAATCTGTGAAGATGATTATCGTGATTATCACTTGTGGTAAATTCTAAATTTGAACGTTAGGGATAATGGTGCGACCGACACTCAAACAGAGCAGTGGAGAGTGTCGAGTGGGCGACAGTATGTGATTATTTGTAGAGGCAAGTAGGGATTTGAGAATGGAATTGGATTGGGTGACCCCGACTATGGAGATTCAATTGCCATTGGACAGGGTCGACCTGTTAGTTTACGTATTAAAAGTGCCCCAACTATGAGGAGTTAGAGACAATTGAGGTTGACCAGGAATCCTTTGTACCTAATAAGGGTGCAGGGTGGGCAAAGGATCTCGAGGAGTGACGAACAAAATTCTCAACGTTTGAACCGGATCGGAGAATGGTTAAGATTTGTTGGGATGAACTTGTTACGCGACATGCGTGGAGATCTAGGTAAGGCGATGTTGGAATTGACTTGATAGAACAGTAGAACATCATTTTCTTGCAAGGCCAATGGTGGTTTAGCGAGTATATATCACTTAGGTCTAAGTCCATGAAGAACCCATTATAGGTAAAGACTGGTCAATCCCAGCCAAGGGCCTTACACTAGAGACGATGGGTGAAATTTGATTTCTCGAGAAAGAAATTCCTAGAAACATTAAAGGAAAATTAAAAATGAAAGAATGTGTTTGCTTATGTTCTGTTTGTTACATATATATGTTGGATTCGTCGGGTAGTACCTCCTATTGAGTGTTATAACTCATGAAGCAATTTTTTTTCCTTGATATTTTCATGTCAGATATAGGAGAGCAGCTGAAGATGCAATCGAAGTTGCAGCCCGAGCTCAAGAACTCAGGATATGTTCCGAGTGAACTTCAGCAACCCCTGAATTCCTTACCGATAGTTGGTTTGCTTCGAATATTTTCAATTAATATACCACATGTAAACCCGATTAGGGTGTTTTTTAAACCTTTACGCATGTAATTCTGAATTTTATTCCGCACTTATTATTAACAAAGGGTGAACTTAATAAAAATAATCATTTAAAAGACATTATCATCTTTTGTTAATATTTAGAAAAGCGACTTTGTGTGCCTTCTATCGATCTCACAAACTATTTTCTTTATCTCTTATCTACTACATATTTGTTTATCATATTCTTAATTTTAGTGATTCATGCCAATTTTAATTCTTAAATATTTTGTGATTATTGCATGAAAAATCCTCTAACAATTTTTACCGTAAGTCAATACACATGGCAAAATTTTGACTACAGATAAATTTTGTTCATATTAGAGTGAGAAATTTTTTAGAGAGAAGATTTAGAAACGAGATAATGAAATAATTTTAAGTTACCTTGATTATAGAAAATAAGATATTGCATAAAATACTTGACTTGAATCGGTCATTCTTTTTGAGAAAAAAATCTACAAAATAAAAATTATGATTAAAAGTTCTAAACGTTCACAAAAAAAAAAAAAGAAGAAGAGAAATTAGTTTTCAATATTGCTTTAATTAGTGTCTTTCTAGTCGTCATACTTGAACTTTTTTCACTCGATTCAATTTTTGTACTTTTTTAATTTCTCTCATCGACACCAATAATTAATTCTAAAAATATTAGCAAGTTTTTAAATATTAAATAATTGTACTGTCTTTAATAAAAAAGAGTTCGAAAGATTAAAAAATTAAATAATAACTCAAATATCATAGTCGAACTTTTGTTAGAAGCATCTTTATGAAATAATAAGCCAAAATGTCATTTTCCTCATGCTATAGTTTTTTATTTTTTGAATATTTAAATGCCCTAGTTGTTTGTTGTTCAATATTCTTCTCTGGCGGGTTAATTTGAATTTTACCCATAAACTATGACAAATATGCGTATGTATCCCCTAACTATTAATTATACCTATTACATCCCCAAATTACCTAGAGAGCATTACGAACTCTCTGAGAGCGAGCAGAAAAAACATCCTATTCACTAAGGGCATATTTGCCCAATTGACACATTTGGAGAAATCAATATTGGACTTATTGGATCTTGCCAACACAATAGGTATTGCGATGCGAAGAGCTTTGCTTGGGGAGATAGAAGGAACATGTATTACACACACAAAATTTGAGAAAATAACACGCGAATATTCTATTATAGTGGGTATTCAAGAATCCGTCCAACAAAGTTTTATTAGGGGGTCTCAGTTGACCCTTTATTTTCAACCATTACAGCTATCGTCGACTAATTTTGCGATATAGGCGGACACGAAGAAGAACGTAGGCAGCAAAAATGCAAAAGAGTATTTTTTTGGTTTCTTCGTATAAAAGAGGCTTGCCCAAATTTTAGATGGAAGTCGGTGCACATGCTCACCATGTTCTATTGAGTGATTACTCAAGAATCTTTTTACCTTAAAATTATGTCTTCCTGTGAAACACTTGTTGGTAACAGTGTGTCAACCACTAAACAATCATTTCATTTGCTTATTTAGTAATTGGATTAGAATTCGTAAAAATCCTCAGTAGCTCTAATGGTCGACCGATTACATTTCCACCAAAATGGTTTACTCTCAACTTAATTCATATCCGAAGTATATCGAATTGTGTTGGTCCTGAATGACAAGTATTTGTCTTTGAAATATCAAAAGACCTAAGTGCCACTTGAACAAGTCATTGAATCGAAACACGGTGAGCAAGTGGTCCATTCAATATTTGGACCTACGCGTAATAGACAGAATTAAAAGTTGAGGGGCATCTTACATAGATTTATACTACTTTAGGGGTAAAACTGAAGTTAATAGGTACAAACTTAGGCAGTTTTAATATCACAAAAAAGTTATGCTGAATAGCATTGTTGTCTGTTATATTTGCTTTTGTTGGGAAGTCCCTTTCTATCCTCTTGCACTTATGTTCTTATCCTTATTCATTTAACATAATGAAATTACTTTTTATATTGAAAAGTTGATTAAGAAGTAAAACCATTTTCGTAATTTCATCTTAATTCTATCTTATCTGCTCTGTTTACTCATTCTATTCAGATTAAACTTTTGAAGATTTTCAGGAATCGAATCGAATTTCAAGACAACAAAAAAAAAATTCAAAAATCTGGTTGGACGCAGGGTCATGCGCATTTGATTCAATTTCTCCCCCTTTACTAATCTTACTAAAATTTGGTTATTTATGTTTTTATTCTTATAACTATTACTTATATGTTTTGAAACATTTTTGTAGGACTGGAATTATGAAAAATTGAACTTTTTTATTCCATTTTTTGTCTTTAAAAATTCCAATTTTCTGTTAGGGGCGAAAATGAGGGTGTGTTCGTTTTGAGTGTTTCTGAAACAATTTTTAAAAATAAAACTCTGAGACGTTGTTTGGTTATAAGTGTCTCAGAAACTTATTTGGAAGAAAAATGTTTCAGAGACACTTTTTTTAGAGAGAAAAAGTTGTCTGGGAAAATGTTTGAGAAATTGTTCCAGAAACTTGTTTGGGAGAAAATCTCCTAAACACCTAACCAAACATAGCCTGAAGATACTAAGTTTGGAGATTGGAGGCAAATATTGTAAAAGCCATCATCAATCTGTCATGATGACATTTTTAATTTCCATGAAAAAGAATTAGAAAAGAAAAAAAAGTTTATTAACACCGATTTTTGTATATATAGATCCGAATATATATGTATCTGAAATCACTTGATACACGTGAGGTTCCTAAAATATTAAATGATTTCAATCACAAGTGTATTTGAAATTGTGCACATAAATCTATGTGTAAACTTGTTCGAAAAAATGGAGAAGGATAAAAATGGAGTGCAAAATTATTTAGCTTTATTATTTGAATAATGCCAGGGATACATATGCTTGGATACATTCAGACATAAAAGTGTTCTAAATTATCAAATACAGTCAAGTACATGTAAAACTTATAATAATTTGTGAAACTACGTGCATCTAACTATGTTCATAGGCTTTTCCTAATTATTTACCCATTTTAGTTTGGACAATGCAACCGCAGCTAAGATGCCCGTTGCAAGAAAACTGATTGGCCTTTATGCGAACCAGATTCACTGCGGTTGGTCAAACTGTATTCTTCTAGTGTTGGATACCCTTGAGCTACCTTCGACCTTCCTCATTTCTACCCTTTTTCGAAACATTTGCTCCTCTCTTTTCACATAAATCTTGAGGTACACTTCCATATTTTACATCTTCATCTTGATAGAGGGGATATTTCCTTTTCAAATATATCAAGTTTCCAAGTATTGCATTTGTTGGACGTTTTAGTCAACTAAATAACCAACGACAAACTTCACAAACCCAGGTGTAAAATTTCGAATTTTTGACATAAATTTTCGCATAGCCATTGGAGGAATCATAGGTTTTGTATGAGGTCTTCTGAGCTTGGAGGGATTCAAGCAAAATCCAGAACCAGTTTAGAGATTGCAATCTTTTTGGAGCACTTCCCGTCCATACTTAGGATCCCCATTTCAGGAAATGCTAATCTCTGAAATGGGTTATTGTTGTCCTTGAGATATTCAGATCTTTCAGAGGAATTTCTGTCCGTTTGTGAGGTAACTATTCCAGGAAAGAGTGATTTTTGGACTGGGTTTTAGTTGACTTCTGGAAATTTAACTCAGAAAGAAGTCAACGATGGTGGAGGAAGAGGAACTTCCGATCCGTGGTGAGATTGTACCGGAAAAGGAAACGAAAAGGGAGATCTGTGGTTGTTTTTGTGTCCCAATCCATTGGTTTAGAATGCTTGCCATGGAAATGCATTGGAGTTTTGTTTTTGGAGTGGTAGCTGTTTATGGAATAAGCCAGGGATTGGGTGGAGCTCTGCAAAGGGTGGGCACGGAGTATTACATGAAGGATGTGCAGAAGGTACAACCTTCTGCAGCACAGGTTTATAATGGAATAACTTACATTCCTTGGATTATCAAGCCTATATGGGGCATCTTCACAGATGTTGTTCCTATTTTTGGGTATCGGCGTCGACCTTATTTCATTTTAGCAGGTACATGAAATGGCACTTTATTCTCAATTTTTCTTTAGATTGAAATTTTCCTTTTTAAACAGTATGTGTTGTCCTGTTTAGAATGGGTTCTATTGCATGTTCCGTCTACCATGTGTTATTACAGATGTATTTTTGGACATAAATCCTTGATTTATGTAGCCTCTTTGGCACTATATCCAGACCTTGGAATTGGAAGTGCAGATTGTTTTAGGTCAAACTTCTAAATAAGATGTTCCTTGATTGTTAAACCAAGACATTGATTCTAAGCTGCCAAACGCAATGACGTTTCTTATTTTTCTGTTTAGAACAATTTGCCTTTTCCGATTTTTGATTTCTTGGTGTGGTTGTGCAGGAGATATAGCTAGTAGATTTTCAAAAGTTTTCTGGTAGAGGTCATTACTGAGACAGTAATAGGCCATCCTTAATATTGCTTGAGCTGTGTGAGCCAGATGATAAGAGGGTTTACAGTTAGTAGGGACAACGTAGTAAGGAAAGACTCTGTATCTTGTGGTTCAATTGGCAATGTAGCCGTTGATCAGGTGGAATGGTAAATATGGATTTAGGTACCCAATCCCAAGTAGTTCAGACAAGGTCTTTTTGAGTTGGATTAAAACAGGGGCTTACTTTAGTTTATGAGGAAACCTGCAGAGTATGGAAATGTGCTGTATATTGATAGCGTAATGTACGCATTCCAGTTTGGGATTGGTCACTTTAAAAAGTTACAACCTGGTGGGAAACAAACATTTTTGTTTGTAACTTGCAGTTAATATTTTTCATTTTAGTTCTTGAAGTTTGGATTTGAAGGAGTCACCATTCTTAATTACCACCATTAATAATGAGGTCTTTGGCATCTAAGAACAAAGGAATAAAGAAACACTACTTAATAAATCAAGATGCAAATTTGCTTACCGACTTATTTTATGTATGAATCAAGAAGCATCGCGAGTAAAGATTCAGAGCAAAAATAAGGAATTAGGAAATTAAGTAGTATTGACCAAACAGGGAATCTTTAGACTACATAGTGGTGTTCCTTATGTTCAGGAACATCTCAAAATGATTAATCGTCACCTCTGCAGTTTGGTATTCTGGCATATATTCTTGCAAATCTCGATTGTGTTGGATATACCTGTGTCTATGTAACTATTGTTTCGTTAAAATACAAGGCAGTTATTCCTTTCTATCCAATATCAACATGTACTAGGCTCCATTCGCAACTCGTTTAGTAGGTTATACTCCAGGAAGATCCGTGTGTTTTTATTATTCTTAGGCACAATTATCGATTCAAAGATTTGGTTCTGCAATATGTTATATTCCATGTTATTAGTTAGCACCCCAGACTAAACCCTAAACCCTAATAACTTAATGTTTTAATAAAATGTTTTTTGTAGTTGGTTTCTATCAAACCATGAAGGGGGATTCTATTCTTTGGGATCCTTCCTTTCTTAAAATGGAACAAACATAGACATGATTTGGGATAAAAAGAGAACTCTTGGCCCAATCTTTCTGGATAAAGCATTTAATTTCTTGGTATCAAATTTGGATATGTAGTATAAAAATAGATGATCTGTTCTCCAGTTGTCCATTCTTAGGTTGGTAGTCAGAGTCAGAGCCTATTATGTGTACGATTCAACATGCCGACAATTATCTATTGATTGGAGTTAAGGTAAACATAGAGGTCTGTCCCACATATTTTGCTGCTCTTATAAATTCACTAGAAGGGAGGCTAATATTGATGTGAAAACTGATAATTTTGCCTTGTATAGGAAATCAAGGGTGGCAGAAGTTTTCTTATTGGTTAAACGGCGCTTATAACGATACACTTAAAACATGTATTTGCAGGATCCTCTAAACCCTAGGAACTACGTTGAGTTAACGTATTATGCTGAGGGAATTACTGCATCACTAGTAAATTAATCGCCGTAATCTTTTGGATGATTGGTATCTGGACTGAGTAAAAAAGTGAATGTTCGTAGTTCTCATTCCTTTTAATCCCATAAAAGCAAGTAACAGATTCTTTAGATTCCTCTGGTAAGCTGAATTATGTTTGTTTTTGGCCTTGTTTTCTGGGAAGCTGACATGGAAATTCAGAAAAATTCTGTGTCTTAATTCAAGCAAGAAGATACGTATGTATTTGTTTTGTATTTTTGTATCCAACTGCATACAGCTGAACATACTAGTTGGCATGCAAGTGATCTAAGGTGCTCGTGGAATGCCTAATTCGTCCAGCTCTGATTGCAAAACCTCTTTCAGAATGCCATTTAGAAGATCTTTTGGGTTGCTATTAATAACCTCTTAGAATAATAAATACAGAAGAGGCTGCCACCCAAAAAAGTAAAGAGAAAATGAAGAAGACGCTAGGAATTACCTCCATTGTTCCTTAGCACCACATTTGCAGTTAGAATTGTATACTGGAATCCCAAGGAGGGGTTAAAAGTTAAAATTTACGAGCTTTTGTCAGTTGAATGAATGGCAACTAAGTTATCAGCTCTATTTGGAATTGGGACTTGGGAGTACATATGGGGGAACTAAGGTTTGACTGGTACTTATATCTAATAAAACCCACGAATAAAGTTCAAAGATGCATTACTTTTAAGCAAATTATGGCCCATGGACTGCAGCCGCATTATATCTCCCGCAAAAATGGAATTGCAAATTACCCTTTATCCAAAACTTGACTTTAAATGGAAATTGGAACTTAATGATAAACGTGAAAAATAGCTAATCATCTTTCATTCTAAGGATACTTGAGTACTTCTGTTAGAACTGAATAGAAGTTTAATAGATACTCAGAAAATGTTTACTTTATTGAAACTACGCGTGACTGCAGAAGGATTTGATCAAGAGACTGAACCTAATGATGTACTTTTCCTACACCCTCCACATATCAGGGCCAGAGCAAGGATCATTTCCTGCTGGGTGATAAAGTTAAAATCATTAAGAATGAGAATCTTTGGCAACATACTGTTCATGACTTCCTTAACCATGACTTCGTTATAAACTTGTAACTCAAGAATGAGAATGTTTCACAACATAAGTAACATAAAGTTATTGCTACTACCCATGTTTCCCTCTGTTCCTTTATTTGCATTTCTGGGCTGTGGGGACACGGCCCCTACCACTCCACTATTATGTTCCACCACTGCTTTGTGTGTTTTAACACATGGGACAATTTTGTCAGGTGGGATTAACATTTCTCAATTGAAATGACTTATTGAGTAAGATACTGGCAACCATTCTCTTTTGGTTCTTCTATTAGGGACTGTAGAAAAAATTGTTGCTATAGAAACATAAATTTCAAGTTGAAGATGCAGTGCTTCAGTTTCCCTTTTTCCTTTCTTTTTTGCTTGAGATGTAATGTGGGTGATTCCTACTCACATACACTGAAAGCCAGAAGATAATTTCTACAAAATAGGAACAACATTTAATTTGTTGGTACATTGTACTTTGGATGTCCTGAAATGGCATGTTTCTATATAATGTGGATATTTTGCACCACAAGAGGGAGAGAGAGGGAGGGATGGAGGGAGGAGTTTTGGTTGTCGGCTATCTCTTTCCTGTTATTGTGGAACTAAATCTAATGCAGAAGATCGGTTCATTTGATGGGTTGGACAAAATAGTATATTTGATTGGTGGTTGTAGCCGTTTAATCAGAATCAGATAGTTGCTTAAAGTCATTTCCGGTTGGGAGGGAGAGGGAAAGAGAACGAAGATAGGTCCTGAGAGGATATTATTTTGATTACATCATGACTCTCTTTTGCCCATTAATTGCCAAGAACCTCTAAGTTCGAGTAACTGGTTGTCTAATCAGAAGTTGCTTCATGCTCACTTCAGGTGCCATCGGCGTTGTCTCCATGCTGATTCTATCATTGCACGAAGACCTGCATCTCATCCTCGCTCTCTTATCTTTAACGGCAGGAAGTGCTGGGGTTGCAATAGCGGATGTGACCATTGATGCATGTGTGGCACAAAAAAGTCGTACTCATCCCTTACTTGCATCTGACATGCAAAGCTTATGTGCCCTTAGTTCCTCCATTGGGGCTCTTGTGGGATTCTCTTTTAGCGGTATCTTGGTTCACTTAATTGGTCCCGTGGTTAGTTTCTGTGCCTTCATTTCGGTCAAAACTGCTTCAATATCTGTATACGATAATTTACCACATCGAAAATTTCTTTTTCTGCTCAAAGGGGGTGTTAGGCTTGGTGGCAATTCCAGCTGGACTTGTATTATCTGTTGGCATTGTGCTTAAGGAGCCATATATGACTGACTTTTCTTATGGACAGGTATTCGTGGCTTCTCTTGATTTTATTAGTTACATGAACATTCAAAATTCTGATGTTTTAATCTTGGTGGCAGGTGACTGAGAAGTTTATCGGTGCATCTAAGGCTATGTGGACAACCTTAAAGTGCCCTGAAGTGTGGAGGCCGTGTTTATATATGTATTTATCGCTTGCGTTGAGTTTAGACATCTATCAGGGTATGTTCTATTGGTTCACTGATGCAAAGGACGGTCCATCTTTCTCTAAGGTATATGTCCTCACTTCATATCCTGATGTTATCGACTCAGAACATTTAGGCCTATACATTTAAACAGTGTCGTAGCATAGTAGTAGATTTACTGATTTGAGTCTATCTGCACGTTTACATGGCTTTTTGTTGTAGTGTCTGTAGTTTTCTAGTCAGTCTGGAAAATGTCCCAACATAGTTGAGAAAGTTGAATATAGTAAATCTTGGGTACAGCAATGATTTT
The DNA here is from genome assembly GCA_019985065.2 of Arctostaphylos glauca. NCBI lineage: Eukaryota > Viridiplantae > Streptophyta > Magnoliopsida > Ericales > Ericaceae > Arctostaphylos > Arctostaphylos glauca. Next base: position 4,108,138 of record JAHSPW020000010.1, read on the forward strand.
TCCTTTTCTTTGATATTATAAAAGTGCTATATGAAGAGGCCATTTGGTCATACTTGTTGGTGTTAATTTCCCATGTGCAGTATGTTGTACCATTCAGTTTATTTAGTTCTGGACCATACGTCCGGTGATAGGACTACATCTTTTCTTACGGATTTTGAGATATCTAATTTATTTTCAAAAAAAAAAAAGAAATGCCCTCTGGATTATGAAGGGCCTTCTATGTATATGTTGATTTGATAAATGGACATTTGGAGGAGATAATTACTGCTTATTTGAGAGGCTAAAAGGGCATCACAAAATGAAGCATAGCTTTCTTATACAATACACAATACACAATACTAAGAGCTGCGAATAATTCGTTCGCTATATCAACCATTTGTTGATATTCGAAGTGAAAGCATAGAAGCATATTGTTACATACTGATTACACTTGTGTAGTGTTTCGTTCACTAGAATGTTGGGATAGAATGGTCATTCCCTTGGCATGCTCATGCTGAGGTCTGTTCATTAACGAATCACAATGAACCTTACCACGGAAACACTATTTACCAATTTAGGTGAAGAGCCATTCAATGGGGAAGCCAAAGAATGACCATCTCATTCCTTCACAAGATTATTTGAGCAAACAAAACACTGCCTTGGTTCTACTTAGAGATTTACTCCTTGTAACAATAATTACAAGTCGTTGCTTCCTCGTTTTGTGCAGGAGACTATTGGCTACATATACTCAATAGGTTCAGTTGGCGCCCTTTTAGGGGCCATACTGTATCAGTATGGTCTCAAAAACCATCCTTTTAGGAACCTATGCTTCTGGACCCAGTTGCTATTTGGTCTATCCGGAATGCTTGATTTGGTGCTTGTCCTACGCTTAAACTTGAAAATTGGCATACCCGATTATCTCTTTGTTGTGATCGACTCAAGTGTTTCTCAAATGATTGGAAGGTTGAAGTGGATGCCTATTCTTGTGCTCAGCTCTAAGCTTTGTCCACCTGGCATTGAAGGCACTTTCTTTGCTCTCTTGATGTCAATTGACAACGCAGGAGTTCTCTCTGCCTCTTGGGGAGGAGGGTTACTGCTACATGTCTTGAACGTTACTCGAACGAAATTTGATAATCTCTGGTTGGCAGTTTTGATCCGGAGTTTATTGAGAATCTCTCCGCTATGCCTATTGTTTTTGATTCCCAGAAGTGATCCCAACTCTACCATTCTTCCAACTGATATACTAAACGACGAAGAAGATGGTGAATCTCAGGAAACTGAAAATATAGAACTTGCCTTTCTTGTTGACAATGTTGATAGTGCATCGGCTACCAAGCATGGCTGATTCTGAAACCATTTGAGAATTCATAACACGCGTACGTTCGAGATATACCAAGTTATTGCTCCCCAGGATTGATCTGCTGATGAAGAACTTGGGCAATAGGTCTCATGTATGATGGTTTTTTTTATCTTAAAATTCTTTCCTTGAAATTTTTCTACTGCAAATGTTTTAGTACAAGATAAAGCTCATGGAATAAGGGAAAAGAGAAGGGGAGAAGAAAAGGATGATGATATAAATGCTTTATATAAACAGATGTTCACCTTGCTAATGCAATTATATGTTTACAGATGAAGTTGTGTTAAGATTCTTTAAACTTGTTGCATGAACCATCCATGGCATATGTGTTTACTTGAAACAATGATTGATGTTGAATGTGACCAGACACTCAGTTTGGATTGAGGAGAGAGGAGAAGTGAAAGAAAGTTTTAATTAAGAGGGTGTTTGGCCACCTCTTTTTTGTATTTTTTCATTCTCATTTTTGAATTTTGACAGTTTGGGAACTATATTCTCAGAATGAGTTTTGCAGAACTCATTCTCTATTTTGGACTTTAGGATAAAAAACTCAAAAGGAGGTCTAAACCTCTTTTTTGCATTTTCATTCTCATTTTTCATTCTACTATTTTTACAAAATGCATTCTGCACATTTTTTCCAAACGCTCTTTCCAAATTCAAAACTCATTTTGGTCATAATTCAAAAAGTAAAAAATCAAAAGGCCAAAAATGAAAAATTGAAAAATAGGCTCCTAAACACCCCCTAAAAGGGAAAGGGAAAAAAATGAGAGATTGTTTTATTTATTTGGTTACGAAGAATGAAGAGAGATTTCATCATTTTTTTTTTTTTTGTATTTGGTTAAAAGTAAAATTATAATGTGTTTTAACACTTTAGTTCATCTTTTTTTTTTTTTTTTTTACGTTTTTTTCTATTTTTCCCTCTCTTTTTTAGATAAATTTAGGTACTTAAAATTATTGTACTCTTTTTACTTCCGCTTCCCTTCAATCCAAACCAAGGGATGAAGAAGCTTTTCATTACTCAAAATGTTAGATTGTATTTATCATTACTTTGTTGACTATGTAAATAGTAGGCATATAATTAGGAGCCTATTTAGGGATTCAGTTAGAGATAAATTAGGGATTCAGTTACAGATAAATTAGGGATTCAGTTTGTACATTGTTCTATATATATTGTGCCTCCTCTTAGGAGAAGAATACACAGAAAATATATTTATTAACATGGTATCAGAGCGGTAACGTACTTGCCGCCATATACTTCCGCTGCTGCCGCCGTACATCGTTGGCTTCTTTTTCCGTCGCCGTCGTTGAGGCTTCTCTGACGCGCGACGTCATTATCATCATCCCCATCCGGTTTTCATCGAACAACACCAATCATACTAGGGAGTTCTGTTGGAAGTTATATGGAAAACCTCCTTCTCGCGGGAAAGGGGAAGGCCCCTAGTGGATTTTCTCAGGAGAAATGCAAGCTCTCAGGCGCCTTCTGACTCGGGCTGATTCTCCATCTACTATAGCTCCTACTTCTTCCGCAGCTCCATCCTCTTCCAATTTTGCTCACACGGGTATTCCAGCTAAGGCATTTACTGCTTCTTCTGCCATTCCTTGGATTATAGATTCTGGTGCTTCAGACCACATGACAGGTTGTTCCTCTGTATTTGATTCTTACACTACTTGTTCAGGTAAGGATAAGGTCTGAATAGCGGATGGGTCGTTCTCTGCTATTTCAGGGAAAGGTTCTGTCAACTATTCTTCCTCAATATCTCTTTCTTCAGTCCTACATATTCCCAACTTTGCTACTAACCTTTTGTCTGTTAGTAGTCTTACTCGTTCTGCCAATTGCTCAGTGACATTTTTTCCCACTCATTGTGTCTTTCAAGAACTGGATACGGGGAAGGTGATTGGCAGTGGTAGAGCACATGATGGCCTCTATTACCTGGAATCTGCACCTTGTCCACCTCAGCAGCCCATGTCATGTGGTTCAGCTCTGCAGGCCGATATGAGTCCAGCTCTTTCTATGTTACATCATTGGCATCGAAGATTGGGTCATCCCTCATTTGGGATTTTAGCGAGGTTGTTTCCTAATTTAATAAAGTCTTGTTCTCATAGTCAGTTTTTTTGTGAAGCTTGTGAGCTTGGTAAACATAAACGTTCTTTTTATGCACCCATTAATAAGATGAGTGATTCTCCGTTTATGGTTATTCATACTGATGTCTGGGGACCTTCACCTATTACTTCTCTTAAAGGTCATAGATGGTTTGTCACTTTTATTGACTGTTATTCTCATGTTAGTTGGGTGTATTTACTTAAGTCAAAAAGTGAGGTTTTTTCTTGTTTTCGCTCCTTTCATGCCATGGTGCGTACTCAGTTTGATGCCAATGTTAAAATTCTCCGTAGTGATAATGGTACTGAGTCTATAGACGGACATTTTAGGGCATTTCTAGATGAGTATGGTATTCTTTTTCAGACGACTTGTGTTGACACTCCACAACAAAATGGAGTTGCTGAACGCAAAAAAATCCTCATCTTGCTGAAGTTGCTCGCTCTCTTTTGTTCACCATGAATGTTCCAAAATATTTGTGGGGAGAAGCAATTTTGACAGCAACTTATCTTATCAACCGTATGCCTTCTAGTGTTCTTACCTTCAAAACTCCTATAGAGTGTCTTCCTAACAGTTATCGGGTCACAATACTTCCCCCGAGTGTTTGGATGTGTGTGCTTTGTCCATGCCCCACATCCCTCTGGGGGTAAGTTAGGTCATAAAGCCCATAAGTGCATTTTCATTGGGTACTCCCCAACCCAAAAGGGCTATAAGTGTTATGATCCTCATTCTCGGAAATTCTTAGTTTCTATGGATGTCACTTTTTGGGAGACAGAATCTTTTTACTCCCCATCTCTTCAGGGGGAGACTAGTCAGGAGGAAGAGATGGCTTCCTTTTATACTGGTAAGGGGGAGCAACTCTTGTTTTACAATCATGATGAGGGGGAACTGGGAGATCAATCTGGAAAGGAACAAATATCTATATCTGCTGACTCAGAAACGCATGACATTGGGGGTGATATTGAGGAACGGAGACAACAGCTGCAAAGCACTGACCCCACATGTGTTGTACCACCTTGTCATTCACAGCCTCCAACTCCAGTTCCAAACTTCCCAGCTGACTCATCCGGTAATGAATCTTTTCTCTCTGCTGACTCTTCTAGTAGTGACTCTTCTCTTATTGAACCTCCTATTATTGACAATCGTCCAATTGCTCTTAGGAAAGAAAAGAGGTCATGTACTCTACATCCAATATCCCAGTTTGTTTCCTATGATCATTTATCTTCTTCATATCGTGCTTTTGTTTCGTCTCTTTCTTCTATATCTATTCCACAGAATTGGCAGGATGCTTTTGTTATACCTGGTGGAAAGGAGCTATGGTAGAGGAGATGACAGCTTTGAGGAAGAATGGTACTTGGGATCTAGTATCACTTCTTGGAGGAAAGAAATCGGTGGGATGTAAATGGGTGTTTACTATAAAGCACAATGCTGATGGTACAGTTGAGAAATACAAAGCCAGACTGGTTGCCAGGGGATTTACTCAAACCTATGGTATTGACTATGAGGAGACTTTTGCTCCGGTAGCAAAAATGAATTTTGTGCGGGCTCTCTTGTCTTGTGCTGCCAACATGAATTGGCCTCTTTTACAGTTTGATGTAAAGAATGCATTCCTCCATGGTGATCTGGAGGAGGAAGTGTATATGACCATACCACCGGGTTTTTCTTCCTCTGCCAGTGAGAGAAAAGTGTGTAGGTTGAAGAATGCATTTTACGGGCTGAAGCAGTCACCTAGAGCGTGGTTTGGCAGGTTTTCAAAGGCTATGATGGGTTTTGGGTACAAGCAGAGCCATGCAGACCATACTCTGTTCACCAAGAGGAGTGTTGGTAAGATTGCTGTCCTTATTGTTTATGTTGATGATATAATAATGACAGGCAATGATGAGGAAGAGATCCATAACCTTAAGTCTCGGTTAGCACAAGAATTCGAGATTAAGGATTTAGGATCAATGAGATACTTCCTTGGAATGGAGGTAGCAAGATCAGATAGAGGCATCTTTATCTCTCAACGAAAGTACATACTTGATCTGTTGGAAGAAACAGGTATGTTGGGCTGTAAACCTGCAGACTCGCCTATTGAGGCAAACCATCACCTGAGTGGAGATATGGAGGAGCGTACTGATAAGGAGAGGTATCAGCGACTTGTGGGTCGACTGATATATTTAGCTCATACCCGACCTGATGTTTCTTATGCAGTTGGTGTTGTTAGTCAGTTTATGCATGATCCTCGTACTCCACACCTGGATGCAGTTTATCGTATTTTGAGGTATCTCAAATCAGCTCCAGAAAAAGGGATTTTGTTCTCTAATCATGGTCACTTTCGGTTGGAGGCATTTACTGATGCTGACTGGGCTGGATCTGTGGATGACAGGCGGTCCACCTCTGGCTACTGTACCTTCCTTGGAGGAAATTTGATTACTTGGCGAAGTAAGAAGCAATCAGTGGTTGCCAGATCTAGCGCAGAAGCTGAGTATAGAGCTATGGCTCATGGGGTTTGCGAGCTCTTGTGGATTCAAACTCTGTTACGTGATTTGGGTCTTTCTGATAGTGGCCCGATGAAACTCTATTGCGATAATAAAGCTGCCATTAATATTGCTCACAATCCCGTTCAGCATGATAGAACAAAGCACATAGAGATAGACAGACACTTCATCAAGGAGAAGCTGAGTGCGGGTGTAATATGTATGCTGTTTGTGAAGTCTGGAGACCAGTTGGCCGACATCTTCACAAAAGGGCTGGGTAGCAAGAGTTTATTCCCTATCGTGTTCAAGTTGGGCATGATCGATATCTTCGCACTAACTTAAGGGGGAGTGTTAGATTGTATTTATCATTACTTTTGTTGACTATGTAAATAGTAGGCATATAATTAGGAGCATATTTAGGGATTCAATTAGAGATAAATTAGAGATTCAGTTTGTACATTGTTCTATATATATTGTGCCTCCTCTTAGGAGAAGAATACACAGAAAATATATTTCTTAACACAAAAAGATTTAAATGAAGGAACCATGTCAACATGTCATATCTTCTTTTGGGCCCCGAGGAACCATCACTCCAACAAATTTACTTGGTCGTTAACTTCAAAAGCCTGATGATTAGTCGACAATAGATTGGGTATACCCAACGTTGGCAAATACCTTGGCTATTAAAGAAAATATGTCATATCGTCTTTTGTGGACCCAAAAGATTGCAATAGAAGAGTTCATCCTCACAATAAATTGAAAAAGTAATATTTTTTAAGAGTTCTATTTATATTTTTTAAAAGGAAACTAATTAGATCAAGGGCGGAGACAAAATGAATCAAGTAGAGTTACCAGAATACGTTGTCATTCGAATTATCATGTAATTCAAATAAATTATAGATAAATTTTGTACTTTACTCTACACAAAATAGAAAATTATTTAGCGGAGATTAAATATTTTAGAGAAAAGAGATTAGAGAGATTAGATGGGTTACATGTTCTCATTTGAAAAAGTCGTACATATCAATTGAAAATAAAATAAAATTTAATGAAAAATAAAAAAATTGTCTTATATATAAATACACACACACACACACACACACACATATATATATATATATATGTATATATATATATATTATTTTTAGTGAACTTTTAAAAGTTCCTAGCCATAAAATTTATTTTTTAAATTCTCTCATTGAGACGAACAAATAGTTTAAAAAAAATCTACCACGAAATTAAAAAAGCAAAAAATAATTAAATAAGGATAAAAATAATACATAAATTAAATTAACACAAATTGGACCTGAGTGTCGGGTTGGCTTTAGGTAAGTTGCTCAGTAGGGCTTGACCCGACCCATTCCACTCAAATCACTACTCACAACCCTAATCTTTCTTTTCTTTTCTCCTTTTTTTAATAAGGTAATTGTGTGAGTGAATGCAGGGGGCAGGGGCTGCTTCTGTTACCAAACAACTCGACGATTTGCCCTTATTCCGGAGTAGGGTTTCCTCTTCCCCAATCGCCCCTTAAGCGCCAAAACTGTATTCCTCAACATGAAAACGGTTACAGGTCAGGCTTTTCCTCTCTCTTTGAAGCCTTCAGTCTGAATTATCGTCCCTTTTTCTTGCTTTTCTTTCAGGGTAGATTGCATTTTGTCCGGATACTGCCCTTTTGAGGATAAGAAATATAGAACCTTTTGGTATTTTGGGTTGACAGGCTCTGTTACTGAAGCAAGATTTGTGTACCCAATTCAGTTTTCCAGGATTTGATATCGGAAATTCTAGTTGATACATAAAAATTCCTTCTTAATCCATCTGGGTTTGCAGCATTTGGCTTCACAAGTGCCTTTTTTAAGTGGGAACTCTGAATTGATTCTAATGAATCTCTGTCAGTTAGATTGATTTTGTGGAACCCACCCGTTTTCTGATTTTTGTTTCGCTTTAGAACCTATTGGTCTGCTGTTATTATGATCCATCAGAGGCTCAAATATAAGTGCTCTAAGCTTCTATCTTATCACAATTGAGGTGAATGATTTAATTTTTGCTTGCAAAATGGGTAGCCGAACCCCTGCAAGCAATGACTGTCCGCAAACATTCTGGGGGTTCCAACAATGGATCTCCATTTTATTGATCATATTCTTGAGCATATGCATAGCTCGAATAGGCCTGGCCATGCATCCGATGAGAAAGCATGGGCGGATACCTGAGACTGATACAACCCTGTTAAACGAATAAGGTCAATCACCATCTCTCCCGTTATTCTTATACAGACTATTTCTTTTATTTAACTAGTGCGGTTTCAGTTAAAGTTCAGATTATAGGTCGTTAGTACCTTTTGAATTGCTTGTTCACCAGTATATATACGCGTTGCATCCATTTAAAGCAACTTCAAATTAAGTAGCTATTCTTACTGAAGTCCATGGAAGATGTGACAAACATAACTCTTGTGCTAATTACTGTGTCTTAGCTGCTTTTCTGGTTGTTGTGGGTTTCTGGTAGTACATTATTGCACAACAAATACATTCATGTGAGGCTGCTATTTGTAAATGCTATTCTAGAGCAAAGAAATTGCATATTTCTATTTCATTGAAGATGACAACTGTAGCTCAGTAATTGAATTCTGTGCAACATCTTCATTTTGCAGATATGTAGATTAACTACGATATTGGGTTTACAGAAACAATGGGTAGCCAAAACCCTGCAAGTAGTGACCGCTCAAGAACATACTGGACACCAACAATGGAACGCTACTTTATTGATCTTATGCTAGAGCATATGCATAGAGGAAATAGGACTGGCCATACATTCAATAAGCAAGCATGGACAGATATGATTACCATGTTTAATGCAAAATTTGCTTCTCAATACGACAAAGATGTTCTAAAAAGTCGTTATACAAGTTTGTGGAAGCAGTTCAATGACATCAAAAATCTTCTTGGCCGGAGTGGCTTTACATGGGACGAATCCAGACAAATGGTGGTAGCTGATGACTATGTTTGGGATGCATACATCAAGGTGCATCATTTTTCCTTTGATACAGGAAATTTGTGTATGTCTTTTTTTTCAATTAACGGTTGAGTACATGCAGGCTCACCCCGATGCACGGCCTTATAAAACTAAAGCAGTGCCGAACTTCAATGATTTATGCTTGATATATGGGTATACAACTGCTGATGGAAGGTATAGCCGTTCAAGCCACGATATGGATATTGACGACGACAGCCAAGGAGGCAATTTAGGTGTGGTTTCTTTCCAGAGCTCTACACGTCTGATTCTTGCATGAACTTCAATATGTGTGTGAATAAAAAGGTGAGCAAACTGAAGGTACACTTTATCCAAATCAGTCGGTGATGACATCTTTTGATCTCCAGTTACACCTTGTTTGTTTGTCAAAATTAAGGCTTGTTTGTCAGAATTAAGGCATTGGATTGGACTTCAAGTCCAAGGGGACCACCTATCCACATTTGGTTGGACTTCCGTTACTAGGATTAAATATTTTTCGGACATTGTATCCAATAGAACCTGAGAGAGATATACAATACCCCAGGAGACGCTATATTTTAATCCCCTCACTACAAATCTGAATTATCCAGTGGGATTATATATGCCTTCACCATTGTTTCAATAACTCAAACATGGCGATAGAGAATTATATATCATAGTGATGGGATTACTTACTAGATTTATTTCACTCTCTAGGGGATGGAATTGGTACCCCCGGTTCCTTCAAGTAGTGAGCGTTTAAGAACAGATTGGACAGCAGCCATGGACCAATATTTCATTGACCTGATGCTGAACCAACAAGAAGGAGGCAATAAGCTTGACAATACATTCAGCAAACAGGCATGGACAGACATGCTAACTTTGTTCAACTCGAAATTCAGTCAGCAACATAGCAAGAGGGTCTTAAGACATCGATACAAGAAACTGTTGAAGTACTACACTGATGTAACATCTCTGCTGAAACATAATGGGTTCTCCTGGGATGAGTCACAACAAATGGTAGTGGGTGGTGATGATATTTGGGATGCTTATGTCAAGGTATGTTGCTTTTTAATTTAGATTTTTGGTTCCTTTTTTCATTCTGGACAAGTGGCTTAGTTAACTTGTATGTAGGCACACCCACATGCGCGACCATACAGAACACGAGTGTTGCCAAGTTATAAAGATTGGGGATTAATATTTGGGGACGCAATGAACAATGGGATTGAGAGTGATTTGCATCAGGATAAAGACCTTGAAGATGACATGAAAGCTGGTGCGCTTCTATTTTCCAGTACCTAGTGAAACTTTTCATTATTATAGCCAACAATTGCAATTAATTTGTTTAGTACTAGTACTGGTATCTTTTTCAGTTATCCTGTATTTCATCAAGTTGGATGGTCATAATCCAAGATATGGTTCATGATCTTGGGGCTAACAAATATCTAGAAAGTTCATGAGAAAGTGTGGTAAGAAAATGTGGTGCGCTTTCCTTTTCTTTTTCTTTTCTGGGTTGTTGCTCATGTTAGGCTAGTTTCCTTTCTCGCTTTTTGTTGTGTGACTCTTTTCTGCTTCTTCCTTTTTTTCATGGTAAATATGATTGCTGTCTTCCCAGTTCCCTCACTAGATGTGTTGGAAGTGGTCAGTATTTTATCTTATATTTATTACATAATAATGACATCATGGTTCAGCCTGATTGACCCGGAGGTTGAACAGGTGACCCATCCACCCGGTCTCATTTCCTGTTCGCTCACCGGTCTGGTTTTCAAAACATTGGCTTTGGAGATCCAATTGAAACCCTAAATTCATTTGTAATGGAAAGGATAGTCCCAGAAACATGATTCTGTTTTCTTTTTCAGGTGGTGAACGTTCAAGAACATACTGGACACCACCAATGGATCGTTGCTTCGTTGACTTGTTGCTAGACCAGGTGCGTAAGGGGAATAGAATTGGACAGACATTCATTAGCCAAGCTTGGATTGACATGGTTACATCATTCAATGCCAAATTCAAATCTCATTATGACAAAGATGTCTTGAAGAATCGATACAAACATCTGAGGAAGCAATACAATGATGTTAAGATTCTTCTTCAGCAGAATGAGTTTTATTGGGATGAAACACGGGAAATGGTGACAGCTGCAGATCATGTTTGGGATACCTATGCAGAGGTGGGAACTTCTTTTCAGCTGTGATATCTTTGCGGTTACACAGTTCTATTCTCTTAAGTGTTTTGTGCCTGCAGGCACATCCCGATGCCCGATCATATAGAGTAAAAACCGTGCCAAGCTACAACAAATTGTGTGTTATATATGGACAAGATAGTTATAATGGAAGATACAATCGTTGGGCTCGCAATGATCCAGAGAGTGAAGTCCCTCTTCTGATGATTGGTAGGCTTCATCTATTATTAGTGATGCGTGGCAAGAATGTCTACAATTAACCGGGCAACATGTGTAAGCAGGAGTGTGTGTTTGCACATGTGGGAGGCATTCTCGCTCTAAAATTATGCTATGACATATCAAAACGTTAGACTTGATATGTCAATACCCACAGGCAACTATTCAAATATGGTGCAAATGAATTATCTAAAGTGACAATAGCTTACCACTACACCCCCCCCCCCCCCCCCCCCCCCCTCTCTCTCTCTCACACATGCGCGCTCTCTCACACACACACACACGAAAACACACTTGCACATAATGAACTTTTCAGCTGTGCATAGAGCAGGATTTTTTTCTTCTTGTTATACTTAAGAGTGAGTATTTACCTCATGGATTAGCCTTTAGATGATTCTATATGGATATGATCAGTTTTTTTTTACACTGCGGTTATTGGTTCTAGGCAAGTCCGAGTTGCATAAGGGAGCCTTTCTTCTGTATTCATTATCTAGTCTTTCTTCATATAATCGTTTAACAACAAATGAAGGCTTTCCTTATGTTTTTCTCAATTTCTAGGTGAAGAGAAGGATGACCTGTCCCTTGACGGTGCAAATTCATCACTTCATTGGACACTGCAAATGGACATTTGCCTTATTGACCTCATATTGGAACATATACGGGGAAGGAATGAGACCAGTCACGCATTTGATGAGCAAGATTGGGCATTCATAAATGCATCATTTTGTGAAAAGTTTGGTGTTCAGTTTGACACGTGTGTGCTACAAAATCGGTATATGAGCTTGATGAAAGAGTACAATGACGTCAACAGTCTTCTGGATCAAAATGGATTTGCATGGGATGAAACTCAACAAATAGTTGTGGCCGAGGATGATGTATGGGAAGCTTATATCAAGGTGCAATTATTGTTCACTTAAAGGCTGCTTCGATTATATCTTGTTTTAACAGGCAATTCTTTTTTCCCCTGTGCAGTTTATTTGGTTCCCCGCTGACACCAAAATTTAGTATCGATGGGTCTTGCACTTATATCGCGGTTAAAAGCAAAAAAGCTGAATTCTTGGTTCTCTTAAGCTTTTAACCAATTTGTCTTGTTCTGAGTGAAACAGTAATGCTATACTAATCAAAATTCTATACAAAACGATGGTCGTCAATTTGATCTAGCATGGGACCAATGCGGCAATCTATGAAACAAGCCTCTCCCGGAGCTGGTAGTTAATGCTTTAAAAACGTGAGTCTCAAAAAAATGGTACATGCGAGAGGATCTGAACGAGTAAGAAGAGCCCACCGTTGTAGCCTTGTGTAGTTCTTTCGTTTCAAACAAAAATACTCACTCTTGTGACTTACATGTTAAAAAAACCTTGTCACGTCATCAGGCTGAGTTTCTTTATAAGAATTATTATTTAGTGCAATCACTTTCCTTGCTTTATGGATAGCAGCCTGCTCAGCTGATATTTCATCACCTTTGGCTTCCCTATAGAGTTATTGTTCTTATTCTTCACGGGTGCACTTATTTTTACCAGCGCTCTTACATGTAATTTTTTTGCAGGAACACCCGGATGCAATCACTTACAGGAATAAGATCATTGGATACTTCAATGACTTGTGTGTACTTTTCGGAAGTGGGATAGCCAATGGAGGATTAGGTTGTCAGGGTCCAGGGATGGAGGGTGACAACGTAGCCCTGGACATTAAGATGGATGAAATTTCAGGAGATGTTCAAATCTGTACAGACATTGACAACTCAGATGAAGGGAAAAAGAGACCAATTGCTGTGCTATCAACCTCAGGACGAGCAAGCAAAGTGCAGAAAACATGTGACGAAATAGAAGAGCCTTCGAGTTATAACACCGATGTATTTGCCACATTGATGAACAAGAAAGATGAGAAGAGCTATGTTTCGATAGGAAACACCATTGATGCGCTTCAAGCCATATCGGACATTGATGACGACCTACTGTTGGATGCTTGTGATCTTTTGGAGGATGAGAGAAAAGCAAAGACATTTTTGGCATTGGATGTCAACCTTCGGAAAAAATGGTTACTTAGGAAGCTCGGTCGCTAATGGTACAGCCCATTTTTAGAGTTTGGATGCTCTAGAAATTTACAAGTTTTGACAGTTTTGGTTTAGATTAGAGTGACTTTAGCTACATATTCTGGTACTGAAGAATCCCTGCAAATATTTCAGTTGGTTTCACTTGTGATCCAAAAGTCTCTGTTTCTCTTTCTAAAAGAAATTCCCTTCTCTAGCTGCTTATTTGAGAAGAAAATCCTTTTCAGGACAAATCTAAGTCCGGAAAAGTGTGCCACTTATTAGAGTAAGTTTATGTGCATAGATCCGGACAAATCTAAGTCCGGAAAAGTGTGCCACTTATTATTTTAAAGCTTGCTTAATTCAAAACTTGGTTTGGATGCACCGGAAAAACAGGGACCGAGTCATAGTCATGGCGACGGCGGGAGATGGCCACCGGGATAATCAACTAACATTCCACCTTAAATCAGGACAACGGCACCTTAGGAACAGCTAGAGATTCAGCGAGAGCACCGCTTAATAAACGCACAACCTAAAAAAAAGGAGTGCAAGAAACGGGGACAAGTGTCTTTTGTGTTCTATATGCATTGAATGGTTAATGACATATTTATGTCCGATTTTGTGCACATAAATTACCTACATGTTGTAAAAGTAGTAAGTGTGTACTATAATATACCTGTGTGCTGCAAAATAGTGTATGCTAAAAGATATCAATAAAGGATGTCTGTAAAGTTATTTGTCATGTAGTAAGAAAGTTTCGTGTCTTGTAAGGAAGTATCTCCTTGTGTTCACAAACTTTTTCATTCATTTATATGTAAAACACCAACTCTCTTGTTATTTTTCTTTTTTCTCATTTTACCCTTAGGATAAAGAAGGAATAATACCAGCAAAAGCTGCGTTATGCCGCCCATTTCATTGAACCAAAATTATATATGGAGCCAAAGTTATCAATTTCATATTCGTAAGTGTACCGTTTTTATTATCGGTATGGTATGTACCAGTATCAATGTGTTCTTACGTACCGTTTAGAATTTATTGATACAGAATAATTATATAATTTTTTAAATAACGTCATTCATTATAAAATTGTATTAGACAAAAAAATAGAGCATCAGAACTTTCGAGCAGTTCGGTACGCATTGGGAAGTGTCCCATTTGTCTCCGGTAAAGTACCAAGAAATTTAGACTACGAGCATCCAATTTAAAGACAATGATTATTATTAGACATTTGATAATTTTTGTTAAAAATTCAGTCAGAATTTTGAAATTAATCATTCATCGCGACCAAAAAATTAGAAAATAATCAAAATATGAACCAAACAAAATCTAGATAAGACGAAGACAATAAATAAGGAAACTTTTTTTCAAACTTGTTTCCTCTTTAGTGAATTTTCATGGAGTTGTTCTTTATAATTTTTGACCTTTGAAATTTTCATCGAAACAAATAATTAATTCATAAATTTATACCTTTTTAATCACTTTCCATATTGAACCATACTTCGATTTTTAGTAATTTATACCTTTTTAATTGTATTTTGTTCCGATTCACTCTATTTGGCCTGGCTAAATTTTCTGGCTTATTTTTTGTCTTTATTCAATTTTTTTTTTGTATTTGTTATTTTTATATCATTTTTTCGTAGCTTATTGATTCGTATCGATGAAAGAAATCTAAAAAGTAAAAAATTATGTCCAAAAGTTTAAAAAAAATCACTAAAGACGAAAATAAGCCAACACAGATGCTGTTTTTAATTTATTTTTTGTCTTTTCTGAATTTTTTTTAATTTTTTAACATAATTTTATATTTTTCTGAAATCTTTTGTCGAAATGAACCAACAACCATCAAAAAATTGATGAAAAACAAAAAATTTAAAAAAAATTTCAAATAAAGACAAAAAATTAAACAGTGAATAATTCAATAATTCAGCCAGGCCAAATGAAGAATTAATCTTGTTTCTTTTAGGGGCTGTAACTCAACTCTTCACACACACACTACACACATATAAAATGTTCTCTTTGCAAGAACAAAAAACTAACCCATGGCAGCGACCAGAAAAGAACATTATCCACATTAAGGAAGCTGTGTGTAAATGCTATCATTCTGCTCTCTATCCCTCCCTCCCGTGTGCGTTCGCGTGCAGGCGTGTATTACACCTAATCTGCAGATATCTGATGAACCCCTTGGAATTTAATCACGGAAGAAAACCCAAGAAAACCCTAGGAAAATATCTCCGTAAAATACAAGTAAACAGCAACTAAAATGCAGGCCTTTAGCTTTTCACCATTGCAATACAACCATCTTGGAAATACTTTTAAAGGCAAAATACAACTGGCTAGATAAAGAATACAGGCTACCCGAAAATGATGTTTTGTTTCACAGGCTACCCAACTTGGAAGGAGGGATGTCATTACAAAGACAATTTGACGATGCACCAACAAATTCCCGCAGTTTCCATGTTGCCAAGATTTACAGCTCATTACCAAAACTCATTTTGCCCTTCCCCTTCGATCTCCGTCTTTCTTTCTACTTACGGTTCTGTTGTGATCATCTCTTTCTCTACTTCCACTCTTCTCGTCTCTGCCCCTCCGGCTTTCTGGATCATGAGCTCTACTTCGCTCTCTCTCACTGTGCCTTTCTCGATCCCTATCTAAATCGCTTCTTTTCTCCTTCTCTTTGCTGGATGATTTTCGTGGTGGGCTTTGACTTTGGCTCTGGCTCCGGTGCCGCTTTCTCGAAGATTCACGCGAACTGTCTCTTCTCTCCCTCCTCTCCAAAGACGACCTTTCTGCAATTTTTAAGGATTGGTGAAATTCACCTCCACACCCCAAAACAAATGCCAAAAAGAAGCTAAATCCAATGTTACGGGACTGTCATAAAGGTGAAAGTACTCGTGTCGGACACTTGTATAATAGGTGCTTCCCTAACACTATATGCAGTAGTTCAACTTCAGGGAAATGCCTGAAATCCACCATGACAGATTATGAACACCATTTGATTGTTTAAGTAAAATAAATGCATGAAGGGATATGAATAATTTCGGTGTCTAGATGTCTTATAAACAGAAAGTAGATGAATCCAATACCTCCCTGCCAGAACCCAAGTCCAAGTAACATAGGCGGCAGCCATTGGACAGATCAAGCTGAACCAAGCATTTTTACCCTTGCTAGAACACTCCTAAAGAAATGTTTTGCACACTGGCCTAACAAACAAGGACTCAATTCCTACGCTTTAGTTCACCACATCCTTAGAAATAGCATTAAAAAAAAAAAAACCAGAAGCACACGGAAGATAATCGTACAGAACTGAAGTCAGGACTAATACGACAGTAACTTCCCAGAAATATTTGATGCACTGGAGACTGGAGAAAATAAAAGACACAGCCAACTTGCCTGGATTATGGAGGGAACAAAAACAGAAGTATCACTATTACCTAACATAGTCACTATTAACTACACCATCAATAGTACCAGATTAGTGGACGGAAATTATTCGAAACCAGACCAGCGAGCAAACCGGGAAGGGACCAGGTGAATGGGTCATTGGTTCAACCGCGGGTCCACCGGCATCAAACAGTAATGTCATAATTGTGTCATATATATACACACACATGCATGTACATTAGAAATGATATGCAACTTAAAATAAGGTCTAAAAGTACAAGAAAAAATTCATAAAACCATAAAATTTCTTAAGCACTTAATCTAATTTTTGTAATGTCAAAAAATAATAAAAGATATAATAGATGTAAAAAATTCAAAATAACACCTTAACAAAACAAACATTTTGTTGTGTTCCCAAATTCAATAGCAAGGGAAACTGGCCAAGTGCAAGTGAAAGTGAAGACTGATCCAAGATTGGATTGTATAAAGAAGCTAATGATGCAAAGCAATGAGTTGCTCAATAATTGGGCAACTTGCACATTGTCTAGCCATGAGCAAAGGACGGCTGACTGCATTTCACCAAATCAGTATTGTTCATCGACTAACAGTTAAAAAAAGACAGGAGGAACCTCTATAAAACAAAGAACCAAGCATAAAGTAAAATGGGGAAGCAGTCAAGGCCAGATGGTTACTTCGAACTGGATCTGATTCCGAATTTTCAGCAGTTCAAACGTGGTATACCAGTTTTTGGTAGCCAATGGTTTTGAGGGTTAACATGGACCGGAACCATGCTCGGTTGGCAGTAAACTGGTAGAACTAACCGGTCAAGTCTGATCTAAACATTGGTCCACAGGTCATGATTTTGGCTTTATATCTCAGCAAACTACATCCTCGTCCGCTATTATTTCAAACATACATAAACACAATGAAAATTTTGGCCTTTCCAAAATGCAGTATAGTGGTAGGATTAGGCAACCTGGCAAAGGAGAAAAAAACAATGGCAAGCACTAGTGGATTGGATAACCTTTTTTTGAATATTGGACCTATTCACGCTTTATCAAGAAAGCTGACGCCAGAAAAGAAGCAGGTTGTGTTTTTACTCCTTTTTACTTTCATCGTCTTTTTTCCTTACGGTTACAATTGGATGTTTGTTCAAAATTATAGAAACCTGGACTTCAACCCTAGCTCTGGCTTAGAAAACGTACGAATAAGGTTAAATAAGGAAGCCTAAAACTAACACTGCATACATATGCTAGAGATGAGTATGGAAACAATGCAACACGTAGAATATAGTACACAAATCTTACAAAAACGGCATTTGCACTTACTGTTGGCCGGAACACCCTCACCAGCATCCAATAACCCATATTCAGACAACAACCGTCTTCGATGGATTGCAACTTTCCTCTCAATTTCTTCCGACTTTTTGACTCCCTGCTCTTCTAAGGTTTCACGATATTCCATCAGGGCAACCTCCAGGCGCCTCAACTTTTGTCTGTGCAACATGAACACATTCAAAAATCATTGACAGCAATAACTTGCAGTGATAGAAATGAACAAGAAGAAATAAAGTTTTAGCTAATGTAATAAGGATACCCAATAGTTTAACAAGTTGATAAACGAACTAAATCACTTGCGTTGGAAAATAAGGCACGTCACTGGCAGACTATTTAAAGCATGCTTTTACCACTAAGTACCGTGCTAAGATCATCTGAGAAACTAAGAGATTTTTCATTATACATATAGTAGTGTTTTTTACATGTTAAAACACCAAAAAATAATCACATCTACCAACTGTCCTAAACCCGTCATCCCCCGACACAAAATCAAACTTTGTTATCTGCTAGTGGTGGCAGCATAAAGTACCTCTGCTCCTCATTCATTCCAGTATCAGGATGTGCTGAAATGCTTAGCTCGGTTCCAAGCTCAATCTTGTCAGCCCTATTAGGACTATCACCAACATTCTCACTTCCAGAAGACGAGTAACTTAACCCCAGATCCCTAGGACTTCTCTGTTCCTCATCATCATTTTCATCGTCCACTCTGGCCCATTTAGAAGACGGCAAAACAGGGTCAGTATTTTCTTCATTGGCAGAAGCTTTTAGTCCAGGCTGTGGGATAGGTATGTTTGGGGCCAAAGGTAAAGACACTTTTCCTTGTGAACGCATCTCATCCACACCATAATGATTCCATCCAGACAATCCAACTGGCTCCATTTCAACACTTGTTTCTTTTCTGCCACTTGAATATCGACCAGAACTTGATTGGCTTTGCGTATATTTCAAGTCATCATCTAGTTCATAGCCCCTCTGCTTTTCTGCCTCCTCCAAATAAAGAAGCCGTGCCACCATCATTTCACTACCACCAACAAGAGATAATCCATTGTGTCTGCATCGTCTTTCCAGCTCAGCGACAGGAAGACTTAATAGTTCCTTCATGGCTGCTCCTTTGTCCATTGCCAATGCAGCATCTTGGTTAACTGACCCATTAGCAGTATCCTCAGAGCTAGTTTTATTTTCTATTTCAGGTGCATCCCCACATACAGAATGAAAAGGGATCACACCAGAATTGCCAGACCGAAGAAATGTAGCTCGTAAACCGTTCATATATGCATCAGAAAACAGAAACCAGTCAGTCCATGCATGGAGTACTTTCACAACACGTTCCTGCAAATGTCAGAAAGATTTCAGTGAGACCTTCTTAGGTAAACCAAATAGGAGACCTAGCGACAAGGATCAAATATTGGCATACCTTAAGGGCTTCAGCAGTAATTCTTCCAGTTATACTACGGTACAAGTCATTAAAGCTCTCGACTATGTCAGGCAGAGTTGCTTCAAATTTTGTACGGTATGCAGATGCGTTCTTTACAGGAGCACTACTATTATGAAGAATGTCTGAAACGAGCATGAGCCTTGCAACTTTGGTTGGTATGGGGGTTTCTTTAAGCGTTAAAGACTCTGTTAAAACTTCAACTATCTGCAATGCAATAAATCAGTATAAGCACTTCCAGCAAAATTACAAGAACTAAGAAACTTAAATACTTTTTCTTTATCAGCTTCAAAACCCTAAACATTATTCAAGGTTCAAACTGTGACTCTCTCTTCTATTTAAAACTATGTTCATATAGTCGCATATACCTCTATCAACATCTTATTACCAAAGCAATTTTCACAGGATAGAAATGCAACAAGATGAAATGACATCAGATGTAAGAATCAAAAAAGTTCAATGTATTGTTGATAATGAGCCAAAACACAATCAGATGTGGATCTAAACAATGCATGAATATGTAGTTCCGCCAACAGAGCTCAAAAACAACAGGTAGTTTCAGCAATACTACCTCCCCAGCTGCATCAGCATTGTCTAAAGCAAAACCCATCGCCTCCTTTATCTGGCTCCTCTCCAATGTCAAAGAACGCAGCATGTCCTCAAATTCGTCTCTCTGTGAATCAGTTAGTGTTCGTTCTTGCTCCAAACGCTGCAAATTTAATGAGTAAAAGGAATATACTAAGAAGAAAAGCACCATCTTCATTCACTATGACACCAACTGTCAACGAATAAAATTAAATAAATCAATGAAGAGTACAATAAGACCCAGATTAAAAGATACCCTGGTCCTTCCTGCAGCATATGTAGATCCAGACTCTTTTCCTAGCTCTGGGCTTTTTGCTGTTGGCAGTGGAGGTGGCACCCATCTGGATACACAGAGACATAAATATCAGCTAAAATAGGAGGGTCTGTTAGACCACATTACGTAGGGACGACTTGGAACATTCAAACAACAAATACTGTACGCGCAGACATTCAAAGAAGATATAACATGAAAGGATTACCTCCCACTACCAGTTATCATGATGAAAGGCTCTGTTCGCCACCGTTTAAGAGTATCACCCTGCATTTAACATGCATAAAAAGATTGTTTATTTGTTTCTTTGCACCCCACATCAATGGAAGGGGACACACACTTAAATCTGAAGTAATAATTAGGGTCAACTATGCAAGCAATAGAAAATTAACAAAAAAGCGCAAGACTATAGAAAAATATTCACTTAGGCCTCGGCAGTATCTACCTGGGCAAAGGAATACAGCCTCCAAACATAGTAAGTGTGCTCCTTTGAGCCAAGCTCAAACAAAAAACTGAAAAGCGGGTTGCCACGGCCTCTCTCCATTATAGCTTGCTCAAAAGCACAACCTCCATCTAGAACATAGAGTGCCATTGTATCAATTACGTGGTGAAGATGACCATCTTCAGGTGGAACGACCGTTATATCAGGAACATTTGGAGTAAGAACCTACGCAACCAGGCCAAGCCATCAATAAGAGTACAATCAAATCTCTTACTGAAGTAAATATAGAACAACATGATATAATAGTATCTTGTAACCAGTCAAACCAAACCTAAATGAAAGAAGGAGAAGGCCAGACTGTCATGGGGAAAGGTCAATCGAGATCGGTAGGCCTACACACCTATGATCAGAAACAGGGTCATATTGGTCAACGATCACTTACCATTGGCAGTCTATGAAGGGCAGATGTTCCAAAGATGCTGCAGTATACATGTAATTTATTGGTATTCAATAACCTAGAAGGCCTGTAGAATAGTGGATCACTTTCTCATTAGACGTAAACTAGCAGGGGAAGTGTGAGCAATAACGTGTGTATTTTGGAGAGAAAGTAACATGGGTAGGAGGTCTCAATGGCACATGGCATTGGGTATTGACTGCCTGTAATTACAGTGATCTGACAATAGTCGCTGTTTTGTACATATCCTATATGCATGGTCTGTGCCTCCCTTCAGTGCCTTTGCCTTTTGTCCATCATATCAGTTCATTATCATAAGCATCGATGAAAGCAAGGCATCAAATCACATGACTAAACGGCATTGCTTAAATTGAATTTTGAAAGTAGAACACCTACCAGTTCAGAATTCTGGCTTGGGACAGAAGTAACCGGTGGGCCAGATGGACCAGACAAGATAACAGTGCCACCCTGCCAATCACAAATCACATATTGCCAAACTATATCATGAATCAATGAAACCACTGTTAAATTCTCTATTCAAATCATAGTTATCAAATTGAGAACCATCTCATGAATCAAATCCCAGATTCCTTATTTTCAGAATCCTGATTTGCACTAAACTATAATAAATGATGCTATGAGTTACATGAAGGTAACATCTTAAAAAATTATAAATTAGCCCCTTCTATTGCTGTATGATCGCCCCAATTTCACAGGACGTGATTATGTCATCTAATAGAGCAGAAGAGATGTGGGTCTGAGAACCACGAAACATAAGTTTCTTAAAACGCATGCAATATTCTCCTCTGAATTTGGAATAATAGACTTATAAACCTTTTTAAAAAAAACTTTTAGAGAGTATAACAAGAAGAAAAAGTGGAAGGAAACCATTTATTTTGAACAAAAACCATTCCAAAAGGCATTTGAAATCTTATAGTTCAAAGAAAGTTGCAAAATAAACGAAGTTTATCATTGAGTTCAACTGATCTGACCTAAGAAGCACGAACATGTCTACAGGTCTCACGTTTCCCTGTCCAACACCGACACGACAATCTCCAGACACGTAGCAGACAAGCCTAAATCAGTGTCAATTTTTTAATTATGTTTTATGCGCGGAGATGTTCTGGACACTCTACGACAATTTGGGGACACTCTGAAACACGTTAAGGACGCATTAAGATATTAAATGCTATTTCTCAGAGTCGGTCCAAAGTCAAAATTTCCGTAGATGTTTAGTTTGTGAACACTTGCATAGTTACTGTTTAAATGAATAGCTACAATTCAGTTATTATGAATTGCTATGATGCATCTAATATGAATTTGTTTTATACTCAAAGTGTATGTGTCCTAATTTGTGGAGAAATAACATGTCCCCTTGTCTTTGTCGTGTCGTGCTTGTTTCCCGTGACCATATCCGTGCTTCTAAGGATCCGACCCTTATCAGTTGCAACTACAGCACCATATAATCCATAGGTACAAATTATACCTTAAGTATCACATAATGTAAACTTCCCTTGGAACAATCAAAGAAGGGTTAAGAACCTGTCATCCTTACTCCTATTAAATCCTCTAATCACCTTACTATCAACAAATTAGCATAAGAATCAGTTAAACATTAAAATTCTGAGAAGTTGTATTCTAGCATTCACCAAAAAGGTGAAAACTGAAAAGAGGTTCAGGGTCGGTCACAGAGTTTCAAGAATCGCATGAAACGGAGATAGTGAATAAAACCAGGAAACCTAAAATAGAGCATTGATTCTATTCCCCAATAAATTAACTCAGATTTGTATCATAACAATCATGAATTGAAAATTTCTGATAACTAAGAATTGAAGTATGAAAGGAATTATTGATCTATCCTCATGTCAGAAATTATTAACCATTAAGAATCAAATAGGAGATAGAAAAAATTATTTATGCTCAAGAAAAATGTATCCATTCCATGCTTTAGTAGAAGAACTATGACGGACCTCCTTACTCCTAATAGCCATTTGCCCCGGAGGAGGAGCAGGTAGAGCTTGTGATGGAAGAGCCACAGATTTACCCCACCCCATCTTCAACTCATATTCATAAACAACAACACCTGGAGAACAAAATTTATTGTCAGCATAAATTACAAGTGATTAATTACCCAACAACTGGATCATAAAGCAATTTCAATTTTAAAATAATCAAATCATTAAGAAGCATTCAGAACCTAGTGACCTGCACAAGAAAGTCCTAAGCTTCTACTCCAATAGAAAACTATGTTCACAGTTCATTCTAAACACTTGTTGACAGGAACTCCCTTATTTGATAAACCTTTTGCTAATAACCCCTTTTAACATTTATGGTACAGACTTCGGAGTAGCCATTGCCGTAATATTCCCCCACACAATATCTAAAAAGTCTTGTAGCCTGAGTTTAATTGTTGAACCCAACTTCCCCGCTAACTTTCTCAATCTGTAATTAAGTTCCATAAATAAACTTTCAATCCTTGTCAATTTGGAAAAAAATACATGTAGCTGTTGGGACTTGACCCACATCAGTTCATTATCAGCTCCAAAACAAGTAGATGAACCTGGGGTCTCTCCACTCATAGACAAGATTTTTGAGTTGGATGCTTTAGCATGGTATGATCAGAGTAGGTTTTCTAACGCTTCTGGGATAAGACTCACTTGATTGATCACCATTTTCTCTGTGCCTTAAAGTGTTGCCAACTTGTTTAGTCGTTATCCCTATGTTATGAACCCTTTGTTTACCTCTCCATATGCAAACAACGGGTGACATGACCGGGGGAGTGTTAGAGCATGTCCCAAATGGAATAAATTCTCTTCAAAACAAGTATATGAACTTGGGTGACCTCCTCTAGAAGCCAGTTGGTTTTGAGTTGGATACTTTAGCAATAAAGAGATGTTACTGGAAGATATCTTTCTTTTTTCTCCCCAGTAGCCAACCAAACAAAGCGAAACAATTGTGATAATGGCAAAGAAGAAGAAGATAGATCCCAGAAACCAGAGGAGCGACACTGGTAATTAATAACTCCCAGTCTGACATTTGGAAGAATACACCAAACAAAATGCAAAAATTAGAGAAGTACGAAATCACATGACAATTAAATGAGAATGAAATAAAACAGCGAAGTGCAAGTAATTAGCAGTAAAGTGTGAATGAGAAAATATTAAGAGACATGACTTCTGGTAGAGAAGATACAACAGTAAGCATAACAAATAAACACTAACAAGAAAAGAAATCCATCGATTCTCCCAAAAAATTAGAATTTTCCATAAACCATGACTGCATGCCAGATTAGTTGAGGAACAATGGGAAAAGAATTAGATATGCTACTGTGCGGTCAGGCTAGTTTCAGATTTTGGTTGCAACTGTGTTCAAATATGACACCTCAACCAAGAGACCACGAGTAAGATTAAGTCAAAACCCGAACTAAGCAACCCAAGTTCAAGTTTCTTTAGCTACAAAAGACCTAAGCTTAATCCTTTTTCCATACCATCTTGCAGTAATCTAGTAACCACGCTGAAAAAGACTAACTGATAAAGTATTACTATAGGGGCTTACTTGAAGAAAAAGCACAACACACGAATGCCAAAAATAGTCCATCATGTTCAAAATTCCGGCAAGACAATGAAGAAGTCAAAAAATATAAGGTTGGTACTATTAGAAAATTTACATCCCACGGTAGTCGGGTATGAATGGGAGATCACATGAGATAATTTTGGGACCTCTCCACCTAATAAATTAAGCTTTTGGGCTAGATCTAATGATATATTTGGTGGAGGTACCAAAATTATATTCAGTGATCACCCATTCTAAACCCAACCAATGTGAGACCTATAATATCTATTATGGCTCTCACGTGCCGACACTTTTGTGGCTTCCGTCATGCAACCTTTTTGTTGGGTCTACCATCAGCGGTGTGAATTATTTCTCATTAAAATATGAAAAAGGACCTCATCCTGACATTATGTAGAAACCTAAATTCCAACCCAAAATCTTACCCTATTAAGGTGGAGACATCTCAACATTATAATATTAAGTGATCACCTATTCTCTGCCCAACTAATGTGAGACTTATGTTATCTGAAAGGTACTATCACACTGAAATAATATAATGTCATAATAAGAGCGCAGATTCGCTGGGTATATACAACAGCCCCAGAAACCAGAGACCATACTGACTTAAGCATATAAATAACAAGATATATTGAAGGACAATCACCCAAAAGCCAAATTGGAAACGAAATCCCCGGAAGATTAGACCTTGCATTTCATCCTTTGCAGCCTGTCCATCAGCTCTGTTCATGAAAGCTACAAAGCCACAATTTCTTTGTCTTCTATGTTCCTCCTCCGTCCTAGGCCACATTATTTTCACGCTAGCAATAGGCCCAAATCTACCAAAGGTCCGCAAAAGAAAATTCTCATCCACCTAAATAATTGAAAACAATATCCATAGTAAGCCTTGCATTTCCTCGTACCAAGAAGATGAGAAAACAGAAAAGACCAAAACAAATTCTAACCTGAGGAGACAAATTTCCAACATATAGGTTTGTAGTTTGTGGATCTACATCATCAAATGATCCGGGCTTCCCACTTAGATCGAAACCATCAGGTAGCTCATCAAATCGGCTAGATAGCTGACAACGTACCATTCATAAATACATGCTTTCAAGACAGAAACTGAAGATGCGAAATATATGCTAAGTGAACTATGCACATGACATACTGGACAAAACAATACATGAAAACATGATACTATGATTATTAGCTCGCCACACAAGATATAAAGAATCCAGAAACAGAAATGCTCCAATGAGTGGATGTAACATGATGTCTCGTGCATGTATACTCCTACGATGCAAAAGCTACAGCTACAACCATGTGAAACTGCTCAAACCATATCCCCTTAGGAAAACATTAAGCTACGGAACAGTGGGGAAGAAAACTAACAGCAAAAATAACCATATTAAATAATAGAATAGTAATATTTTTCAACCATCAAAGTAAGAAGCCACTTACAGAAGAATTTTCACCATGACGACCATCACGCCCATGTTCGCGCTCTTGGTTCCTCCTTTCCCTCATTTCTTGGTCCTGTTTCAACTCCTCCATAAAATCATCTATGTTCCTTGACTTCCCTCTCTCCTTTGGCTTCTTCTCCTCCTCCTTCTGCAGGTAAAGCAAAATATAAAGATCTGTGGACGAAATAGAGACTGGAAGAGAACACAATAGTACGTTTCATCACGAATACTGACCTTCTTCTCACGTTCATTTGCCTTGGTCGAAGGAGGCGGTAAGAAAGACGGAACATATCTGCCAAAGAAATATCATGATCCAATTTGCTTGACACCAAAATAAACAACCAATCACAGTTGACAGTTTACTATGTTTGGAGCAATGATTGCACAAATTCATTTCCAGGAGGATTTAAAATTTAAATTTTCCAGTCCCTGAAGGTAAATTCTTCAAAAGCACATCCCACCAAAATAACTTCCCTTCATTGGACACTGGAAGATGCAGGTCAGGATGCACGTTGGTGTGTGGGTCACGTGTCCACACAAGAAATTAAGAAATCCTACCGGCACCACTACATAATTTTCCGGTGCTTCTAATCTCTCACCTTCTCACCCCTCGCAAGTCATCTCTCTCTCTCTCTATTCCCCCCCCCCCCCTCCTCTCTCTCTCTCACGCTTGAATATGACTTAAATTACACTATTTTGGGAATTCCAATGTACGCTTGTTGTTTGCGTGAGTTAGGGATTTCTAATGTTGGTCGATCTACAAATTGGTTGGTTTGCAAATGAAATAGTTGAGGTGTCTGATTGTGATTTCATCTGTTTTACCAGATATTACGGTTGATTGTGGACAAAAGTTTTCACAGTTTTCACCTGTTTTGGTGCCTCCTCACTATTTAAATTCTTGGATCCGATACTGGAAACATGGGCATTGGGCAACAAAATGCACAAAGGTGACTTGGCTTACAAGAAAGGGATCAGCAGTGAAGGCAAACAGAAACATATGGTAATAACAATCCATGACATTAATATGTTCTCAATTTCACATTGTAAAAACTTTTTTTGATTGGCAAAAGAGGCAATAAACTAAAGGTACTATCTAATTATGGTTGAGTTTTTCCAAAAGTTTATCTCACCACATCACGTCCCCAACACATTAGAGACACCATCCAAAAAAGCAGCTTCAAGGGCGAGCAATTGTGCACATATACAACAAATGCAATATTTGAGCCTCAGCTGGTATTATAACTTTAAGAGATTGTAAAAGATGTTGTGGGTTTAGTCTACTATGTGGGTGGCTATGCCCACAGCAACGGCCCATTGAAAACAGATCCAAACAATGTATTAAGGAACGAGCCTAGCTTTGCTAATTTTTTAAAGACTTTGGCATGTCTCTGTGCCTCAACCTTGGAGTTTAAGTGGTCCATAACAACTGGCACATTAAATATTGTCTACTACTACAAGTCAAAAAAATAATACTCTACAAAACTAACAAACCAACATAATGTTCGATTAAATCTCAACGGCACGCCTTCCCTTCCAATAATGGATGCACTAAATCATCAGGGAGGTCATTCATTGATATATTTAACATTATTTTTCAGGACTAAATAACAACAGGACTTCTTCCTAAATATGAACAAAAAGAACATCCCTTGCTTGAAGCATCCTCCCGCTCTCTGACCATTTGAGAAAAACATATGTAATTTGGTTTATAGCTTAAGTTTTGGTGTCTCCAGCAGCTAACTGGATGTGATACTACAAGCACATGTATTGGATTCTCTTGCTTCGTTTCTATGTCAAGTTCTTTTATGGACCTAATATGTATTGGTAGATTGTGTTACTTGTAGCTTGCAAGCCCTGTTATGTAAATTTCTAGCTCACTCCTCCTGTAAAGGGAGTGTGTCCACTTCGTAGCTTTGTCCAACAACATAAAAGTAAAGCCATATGGCTTTATCCACTTATTCATTCAATTAGACTTAAAACACAATTTACTTTGTCCCGTTACATGATTTTAACCAAGGTTTTTTAATTATTTTATTTTACATCCACGCTAAGTGAAGTAGCAATTCACAATTATTGATGTTCACTAATGCTGTTAAAACATCTCTCCTTATGATTACTTGTTATAGTTTGTTATGATTCGCTAATGTTTCCTTGGTAAGATTATCAGTCAATGTTTTTTACCAGTAGTAGTCATTTGATAATACTACGAGAAGCTGATGAAAATAAAGTGAATATTTTATACATATTTGTTTAAATGATTAAGATTCAAGGTAGCTCGTCCCAAAAAGGCCTTCTTTTTCCATGCGTTACCAAATTTCTGAAACATCTGCCATCAGTTAGTTTTCTAATATCAAAAGAACCAAGTTTCTTGTACAAAAACCCAGCCAAACCAAATCATCCCAAGTGTGCAAGGTAATCAATACATAAAGTGTGCATTCTCCAAAAGCACACATTAGAATTCAATTGTTTGTATAAATATTACACATAGGCCATCATAAACAACTAAAATGCAGATTAACGCAAAATGTATGATAAGATACTTAACATATTTCTACCTAATTTCCAAATACTAACAAGCCTAAGCCATAGAAGCTACGTCTAAACATATCACCATGATATAAATTCCCTACTCAAAATGCCATTGTTATATAGCATCATAACATGGTTAGTCAAATGCATTTATTTACCTACTCCCCTTCTTTGAACCAGATACCTCATCTTTGGAAATTCCTCCTGCCATCCGGGAATGAAAAAAAGGGCCCATATTTTTGTCCACATAAAAGAAAATTGTTTATTAATTCATAGTGCACAACAAAGCAAGAATATACTGCAGGATTAATTACTACAGAAAAAAAAAAAAGTAAGAAAGGTTAAAAGGAAGTCCCTCAGTCTCACTGACCTTCTGAATCGGTCTTCAGCCTTTCATTGGGATTAATTGTCCCTCCTCTGACAAATGCCTTGGACCCACTATCCCCTTGGAACGACTCCACAAACTCTTGATACAAACGAGCTGTTTCATCTTGCGCTCTCTTCAAAAACAAAACACCATGACATGAGCTGCAGCACTCTTTTTTTGTTACCAACAGGTTTTTAAAGGACCCATCAAAATCCATACCTTTTTCTTTGCCTCCTCCTCTTCTTTGTGTTTTTCATAAGGCGTCTTTTTCCGCGTAATTGAGAAAGAATTCATCTTCCCTCAAAATCTGCAACAGAAAATTACGGATCCATTTCATTCAATAACCATTCATAATCTCAAGAATACACATTGAAATTTAGACCCTGTACTCTTCTAAGTATGAAGGAACAATGTCATTATAAGAAAAGCCCAAGCCAAACACACTAAGACCCCACGTAATCTAAGGGAACAGGGGCAACAACCCTTGCCTAGAGAGACACTTTGCTCCTTGAATCCCAACCAAAATCCGGCAATATGTGCTACAAGTTCCTCACTTCAAGCACAAACAAATTTAAAAGCATCGCAAAGAAAATTAGGAACATTAATGGGAGTATAATCCATACTATGGCATAATTCCCTAACAGAAAGAACGAGCTTTACTGAGTACTGATTAGTATCGTTAATACTATTAACCATTAAATATGCCACGTCATATCATGACATCATCATTACATTGTTTCACCAGAACTTTAGAAGTTTTTCAACTTCATCTACTTACGTTATTTTTCACTTCATATTAAATGTTACAACATCTTGTGGTGAGTCATAACTCATTACAATGTGACATTGTGCAGTCAAAAACTTTGAGCAAACTGAAAAAGAACATATCTTAAGAGACCGTATTTCACGTATCAGATTATTCAGATCAACAAAAAATGACCTGTTACATCATAATCAAGAATCCACTCAAATAAACAAAACCAACAAAACAAAAGAAATGTACACAACTTCTTTCGTCTTGTAAAGTTAGTGTACGAAAAACATGCCCACTGAATGTTAATCTGAACTTGTGCAGCCAAACAGATAAGGAGCAGCACGTCTAGGGTAGACGGTATACCACTTCAAAGAAAAATCCAAGTGATTATCCCCGAGTGATAAGGGATTCGCTCATATCTTGGAAGGGAACAAAATCCAAGCAAAGGAAAGACTTGTATAATAGGACTTGCATACGAGGCTACGTTTCGATTGCAATAATCTAGAATGGGATGCTTATCAAAAAAAAAATAATCTAGAATGGGAATAGGAATCTAAGTAAAAGAAATCAGTTACATAGCAATCCAAAGCCTGGGTAATCCAAACTCAAATGTTCAGCTTCGCATAAGAAACTTAGCCAATAACCAATTTAAGACATTCAACTTTCAAATTCTTTTCGATTGAGCCTAGAATTTAAGAAAATCACAACAGAGGGTAGGCATCAGATTTTAACTTGGTTTGGGAATTTAATTTCAGATTGGATAATCGTCAGAAATCACTTCCTTATCACGGGCATATCACATTCACATTGCCCCTCTCCATCTTTCTACAATCCAAGCTACCCGAAGCTTAAGAAAACTAGCACCCTCTCTCTCTCTCTCTCTCTCTCTAGACTTTCCTATGTCTCAGGACTGACTCAAACACCAGAGTGCATTTCAGCCACTAATTGTGTTTGTCTGACTCATTACTTCGTTTCAATTACGTGGATTTCAGTCTCGTATAATCAGAAAACAAGACAAAATATGTCCCTAGATCTGATAACGATCTATAGCGGGGAAGAAAAGCTCGAAATTCTTAAAAACAAAGATAAGGCTCCGGATAACAGGAACACGCAAATTATCTTTATGGTTGATTCTTCTGCAGTGACAAAATCTTGCTCGAAATCAAAAATCGATATCCCTCAACTTCAACAAAGAGAGAGAACTTCTCGAAACAAAGACACACCGAACAGAAAAACGAAACAAAGATTCCAACACAACATTCAAACCATGATTACAACAAGCTCTATATACGAACTCAGATACATACGTGTGTGTATACATATACACACATATATACAGATATAGCAAAGAGCTGGAGCGAAACCTGTCGACGGGAATGAGCGTTTAGGAGACGAATCGAGCTCAATCGGACTGCAATGAATAACCCTAGCACCACGGTTTAAAGTGGCCAAAGCATTGTAGAGGGAGTGGTTTAATTAAGGTTAATATATGCGGTTCAAATGCGGTCCAAATGGCCTCCGGTTCAGTTGCTAATTTTATGCCGAATTAAAAAAATAAACGTAGGCCCACAAGGTCGAAGGTGTTTCTGGAAGAAAGAAATATATTCCTATGTTTTTATTTTAATATTTTTTTGGAGTTATATTTTAATTTCAAACTTTAAAAAATATCAAATACTTTTAAACCTTAATTTTCTACGCATTCAATTCTATTTTCAAATACGTGATAATGTCATCTTTGATATCTACAAAAAATTTAGGAATTTTACTATCACTCAAAATTGGTCAAGAATTTTCTACTACTAAATTAGTCTTTCTTCTTAATTCACCGAATATTTGTCTAAAAATATATTATGTTTTAATATAAATAACATGATAAAAATGTAGTCTGAGATCATCATGTCTAGTAAATTCACCATCTTCTCTTTTAAATTTATCATATATAGTCTTGATTTACCATAATTATAAGAATAGTGTATGAAAAAAAAATTATCAAATTTAATATCATTATATTTGTCAAATTTCTCATCATAATGAACAAATTTACTAGTTGAATCTCAACACACAATATTTTGTTACCATAAAAAATCAAAGGCAAATATACCATCTCTTATTACCTATCACCGGAAATTATTTGTCAAGAATTTCTTACCACCAAATTGGTCTTCTTTTTAATTCACCAAATTTTGTCTTTCTTCTTAATTCACCAAATATTTGTTTCATATTTTGAAGCATTTAAACTCACAAGCAAATCATAGCATCAAGCCTATACAAATGGACATAATTTCAATCCACGACTTAGGAATTACATGATATCACTTATAAAGGACAAAAAAATAAATCTATTATTCAAAATAATGGTAAATAAGTCAAATTATGTAAAGTATAGTTAAAACATAGATTGCAATCCTTAGTGGAATGAAAATTTACGTTGCATGCGGAAATAGAACCCTGAAGTAATGCTCAGAATTTAAGAGACGTTAAATAAAAATAATTTAATAGAACTAAAACAACATTTCATATCAAATTAAGTTTGATTAAAACTATTAAGATAAATGAAATTACATCAAATTTTGAAATTAAAGAGCTCAAAATATAACTAAGTAAACTAACGTGCAACAGTCAACGATCAACGGTCCACGGTCAAATGGATGATAGTGATAGGATCTAACTGATTCAATGATCAGGGTTACCGATCAGGATGGACAGCTCACAGTGACTAGTGAGGATAGTTCCACAAAACATTCTAGTAGATAGAGCTGACCGGTAATGATACAAGGGTGACCGATTAGGGTTGAAGTCACAGGTAGGTTAAATGCAAAGAGTGACTAGTACATGTGACCAGTCAGGATGGTCGAACCAAATAAGACAATGGTTAAGTCTGACTGGTCAAGGTCAAAGGTGAATGGTCATGTCGGGTTTCTTCTCCAAATTTCAACTGGGTTTCAATTTTAATTGAGCTTTGTGAAGCTTGATTCGATGGTCTAAAACACAAATTAAGGCTTGGGGACGGTATATTTACTTTGATAGAGCTTGAATAAACTTTAGATTGACAAATTTGAGATGAATTGCACGCCAATAGGGATCTTGAAACTTTAAAAATATAGACTTTTGCAAATCTATATAGACTTCTCTCTATAGACTTTTGTAAATCTCAAGCTCTCAACTCACCCTGCGAAACTCTAAATATCAAAATTTTTGTGGTAAGAATGAAAGTAAAAGGGTTTATACAGGGGGAGTTTGGATAACCTTGCACATGCAGTTCAGTATGAAGAGAAGTTGGGCATGGATTGCCATTGGAGAAGGAAGATATTGTTGCAGTATACATGTGAGGGTGAAGGAGGTTTTGAGAGAATCCATGGTTATGCGTGGTTTGGAGATTGAATGGAGGACAAGGGAAAAGTCTCGTTTGAGAGGAAAAAGATTTGGCTGCCATGGAGGATATGGAAGTAGATATAAAACATGGGTTTTGGAAGGGTGGCATGCGGGTTTATGATGAAAGGACGAAAATTATTAAGTGTGGTTGCTCTATTACAAACTAGTAAGATGGAATGGATTTTGAGCTCAAAGAATTGTTGATGGGCTTAAATAATAAGGCCAAAGGGAAAAAGGGCTATACTTGGTTTTCATTAGAAGGGTCAAAGGGGTTGGGCATAGGCTCAAATTGTGCGCACACACACACAAATTAGGATTTAGGGGAGTTGTAGTACATTTTCCTGTAGTGAGGGCAAAATGACATATGTTTATCGTATAGTCCTCGAAACTACGCCGTTTTAATTTATCATGCGAATTGTTATAAAAATATATGGAATCAAAATAATGTAATTCCGAGGGCAAAGCGAGCAAAACTACGTCGTTTTGCTCGTATTACGCGTGCACTACAGAGAGATGCACTACAGCCTTCCCAAATCCCACAAATCATATAAATAAATTTTATGGAACCCTAATTAAGTTTAATGCCTCAAAATGAAATTGTGCAATATAAATGAATATGTGCATAATAAATTGTAAAATTAAAAATAAACACTTAAGTTTTCCTTTTATGATGTCAACTATGGACCCTCAATCCCCAAACAAAATAATCAAATATCTGTAATATAAATGCTGAAATAAATCCTACTTCCTAACTATTGAACCCTATACATCTTCAATACTAGGTCTAACCCCTCGGTTAAACTTCATCACGTGTAAATAGTTCGTTTACAAAAAAATATAAGTCGGAGTTCTAATAAAAAATCATAAAGTACCATCGGCATGTTGATTAAATCATGCTTGCATCAATAACACAGTATAAGACAACATGAATAAATAATTATCAACATCATGCTCAACACATGACTCATGCAATCATTTAACGGTCTCTCACTGCACGACATATCCAGGGATAATGGACACCTAATATTAATTTAACGATCTTTCACCGAGAGCATACTCGAGATATGGACACCCTCCCTTAGAGTTCACAGGCCACCTCCGACCGTTAGGACATCTCTAACTCGGTAATATTCCAAATGGGCTTTCCACCGCCGGAATCACAAAAACACCAATCCAATATAATCACCATCAATATGATCATGTGAACCAACAACACACAGTTTCAGATCCGAACAACAAGCACAAACGGACAAAAAAGCAAGAAACATGCCGTTTTTTTTTTAAAGAAATCTAGGAGGTCGCTCGAGCACAAAAAAATAAGTCCATTGTCCAAAACAAAACCTCTCAATTTTAAGGAGCTTACTCGAGCGACCAAGCTAAAATTGCAGGTTATGTTCTGCATAAACAGAACTCGAACTGACCTTCGTTTCTACAACTTAATTGTCTAAAACTCCATAAAAGCACCACATAACATGCATGACTCGATGACATTCGTATCTAGCGCATATATTCATAATAAAAATACGATCTAAACAACATCACAATTGAAATATATAGAAAATTCTACATTATTCGCGAAGAGTAATAAAACGATAATAAGATAATAAATCTCTCGAAATCTCCGTATACTCGGCTAATCATGGGCTCTATTAAGAGCTCTCGACACTAGAAACGATTTTTTAGTTGAATGTTTCGCAAGATTACTCCATCTACTTCCCATTAGACCTCCTCTATCGAAACCAGGGTCTTGAGATTTAAAAAAAAAATTGTTTAACTTTTAAAAAAAAACTGATTTTAGGGTTTTGTAATCCTTAAATACTCATTAAAAAGTTAATCACACTAAGCCCCTTCCAATTTCAACAAATCCACATTAGGCACAAAACTCTAGATTATTGCAAATGGATCACAATTACACAATTAAACTAAAACGCTGAATTCATAAATAAATTAAAATATAAATAACAAAGTCTCGGACCACAGGTCCTCACAACTTATCTTCTGTTTTTTAAAAAATGAGGTAGCAATTTCCTTGTGCCACTTTAGCATAAACTAATTAACCAGGTGGAGGTGATACCTTTGAACTTCTTGCCCAAATGTTGAAAATTTTGAATCACCTCGTGACGCCCCGAACCCACGATCGAAGTAGGAATTTGTACCTTCAACCCGTATACATTTGGTTTCTATTTTTTTTTAATTTCATGAATTTTGATTTTCAATCCACGAGTTATAGTTAAGTTTCACAAAATAACCAGAGCTAATCAGAACCCATAACCCAGAACCACCAGAGGGCACTCTACTCGATGGGGCGGCCAACCGGTTCACCATCCGGCTATAGTTTGGTTTGGGTTTTGGTGTTCATGCTTTGGCCAAGTGATGAAAACTTATCCCAAGTACTAAAACACTTGCACATACATCCACACGCATTTCTATTTACGTCATCGGATTTTCGCAGAATTTTGGAAGAGCAACATTACCCTGTGAGACCCTTTTAATGGGTAAAACACTTTGTTTCATTGTTGATATTGGGTTACGTTGCATTGATATACTCTGATTGTTGTTGAACTATTGGTTTGAGAAACTAAGATTCTGGAATTATTGGTTGCTTTTGGGTACAACCGTTATGCTGCTCGAATTTTTGTAAATTATCGTAAACTTGGTTTTGGGAAAAACTTAGAATGAGAGTTCAG
The DNA here is from genome assembly GCA_019985065.2 of Arctostaphylos glauca. NCBI lineage: Eukaryota > Viridiplantae > Streptophyta > Magnoliopsida > Ericales > Ericaceae > Arctostaphylos > Arctostaphylos glauca. The sequence goes on from JAHSPW020000010.1 coordinate 4,144,057, forward strand.
CATAACGAAAATTGGAATATGGAATAACGATTCGGTCTGAATAACCTCGACTGTGGTGTCAATAAGGCTTTTATAGGCGTTGGTTGAAGTGATGGAACACGTTGAACTTTACCCATCGTGGTGTTGGACAATCTTGGCACATTAAATTGTACTTGACCGAAGTGTTTAATGCTTCGGATGCATTGAGCTGTACTCAGGGTGCTGGACGGTCTAGAATATTAAACTTTATATGAAGCCTTACACTAGTTTCGATGATTAGGTTTTGTTTTGTTTATTTCCGAGGAAGAATTCTAGAAAACATTAAATGACGATTCATAATAAACTTATGTGCTATTTTCGCTCGTTTATTTGCTTTGTTATGCATATCTTGGAATTTGTCTTTCAAATAGTATTTTCTACCGAGTGTCATAACTCGTGGAGCAATTTTTCTGTATTTGACATTTCATGTCAGATATAAAAGAGCAGCTGGAGATGCCTCACGAGCAAGAAGAACCGAGCTATGAAGATGATAGATTCAACAAAGACCTGGTTATCGTACTTTTAAAAGCTCTAAAATATTAAATTTGTCTTTTATGTAAACCTGCAAGGGCATTTTTGTAATTTTAAAAGTAATACCGCTACAATTCACTTTCAATAATTGAGATTATTTTTGTTGTTTCTTTAAAAATATTTGTATTATTTATCAAGTGAATATTAATGTTCCGATTTTTCTCAACATTAATAAAACTTTTTTAAAATTCATTTGTTGTTTTGGACTTAGTGGGCCTTAGTTGTTTAGGGGTCAGGCTTGCACTTAATAGGTTAAAACTTAGTGCACTTGGACTCTCAAGCCCAATATGCATTTCATGAGATGGACAATTGGTTAGTCTTTGTTGGGGTGGTTCAAAATTTATCTTAAATTAATATGTACAATGTAAAATTTTATAATTTTTTTAAAAAAAAAACTAGTTGAATCATAAAAAAAATATTCCAACAGATTTCATTCAAAGAACACAAGGAAAAAAAAAGCTTTTTTTATAAATAAATAAATCTCCAAAAAAGTCAAATTATATGACTTTATATTTGATTTTTCTCTTCTTGTGTTGATACACAATATTATAAAGATGCACATTGAGCTGAATAGCAAACAAATGAATTCATAATCTGATTTAAAAAAATAATATAAAAAAGCATGTGAAGCTGGTGCTTCATAATGCAATTCACAACTTTGGAGAGGAAATGATTTTGCCAAGAGTCTAGGTTGGTGCACATGGTCGTCTCCAGGGTAAGTCCCGCAAGTTTTCGGGTTCGAACAACTCCCCAGTGCAGGGTATAATTTTTTTATAAATATAAAAAATAGAAATTCATAAAAAAATTATTAGATACTACACTTGCATCTAACAGTTTCGAACACATATATGTCCGGATTTTTCTAAAATTTAGGAACTAGTTGGGGGTTTAAGTCTATCAACTAGTAAGTAATTTGGATTGGGAAAGGAATAATCAACGAATATGGACCGTTTGATTCTCCAAAGAGATAAATCAAATGGTCACCAGAAATCCAATCTTTACGAAATTTCTCTAACGGCTAAATTGAAAACCCATATCCTCTGATTTGTCGAAACGGATAAATTCCTCTTGTATCCTCCGATTTATGAAGTAAATTTGTAAGTGCAGTTGGCCACGTGGCACAATAAGATTGGCAATTAAACGAACAACCAAGTTTCTGTCTGAAATTTCTGTGTGACAAACTTTTGAATTTTACCCGCCAAAAACATGCCCTCGAAAAGATATTTCACGTATTTGCCTATGGAGCCATGATACGGATACAAATTCAAATTAAGATGTGTTTAAAATAGTCTAATATATTGGACATTTGTATCTGTAACCTTTTCCAAGCATAGAATAGGCCAAGATAACAAAGAAAGGGAAATCCATAAACGCGCATAGATTCTGAAAAGACTATAACAATTAAGACATCCCTAACATGATCTCAGGGAAGAAACTACATGGAGACTACAGGAGGCTCAGGCTCCACCAAAAATTTCAAAAAAATTTAAGACTAAAGTATAAATTTTGAAAATTATAAAAAAAAAATTATATTTTGGCCCTTCCAAATTATATTCAACCCCCTCCCTTTCCTGAAAAAAAATCTCAGCCTCTCCAAACTTCGAATCTTGGTTCCATCCATGCTCTCACTAGCAAAAAAAAAAAGGGTAAATTTCAGAAACATCCCCTCTATTCTGGTGGAATCACACTGAATACCCCTGTATTTTTTAAAATCACACGAAACACCCATACTTTTGTGTTTTTTGTAACAATCAGGTCCACTTGCATATTGGTCGTACGAAGAATTCTATCATCAGCAATTCAAAGGACCGCTATACCAATAATACCCCTTTTCTTTATACAAGGGTGGGAAAATGCCTTTAATACCCTCTATTTGTTGGCAAAAATACCCTCTATTTTTTTATACATGGTTAATGCCTTATTTCCATCATCAAGACGGACCAATAATTTTACAAAATTTAGCGTAATACTTTAAAAAAAAGAATTTGTTTAGTAAAATTAAAAAAAAATTAAGGTCAAGTTAGTAACTAATATAAGAACTTACCTTTTATGTTTATGGAAATAAGGCATTAACCATGTATAAAAAAATGGAGGGTATTTTTGTCAACAAATAGAGGGTATTAAAGACATTTTCCCACCCTTGTATAAAGAAAATGGGTATTATTGGTATATCAGTCCTTTAAATTGCTGATGATAGAATTCTTCGTACGACCAATATGCAAGTGGACCTGATTGTTACAAAAAACACAAAAGTAGGGGTGTTTCGTGTGATTTCAAAAAATACAGGGGTATTCAGTGTGATTCCACCAGAATAGAGGGGGTGTTTCTGAAATTTACCCAAAAAAAATATATTAAAAATATCTCTATTTCATATAAGCTTACTTGGTATTGTTTCCGTTTTTTATTTTCTTCATTGGCTACCGAATTAAGAATTGAAAGCTATTGTAAATTGAGGAATTACGAAACTTTTGAATACTTGTATAATATAGAGATTTTTAGGCCATTGATATCATTTAGAGTACAACAAAGAACAACTGAAAATGGTTTATAAGGGCCAAAACAAGTCTTAACGAACTTTCCAAAACTTGGTATCCGTGTCCAACATATACATGCATGATCGTAAATCCATACTAACTTGCCTAAATTCCTACGTTTTCATACAATTTGAACTAACCTGTGACATTTGGTTACTTCACATTGTGTTAATTAACTTGAGATGTATGAATGTTCCTTTTTGGCCTGGTATTGCAAAGCAAATGTATGTCATCCTGTTATTGCTCAGCATAGTCTGCTGTTATTGTTCAGCATAGTCATACTCAGCAGTCCACTATGTTTTTAACATCGAGTAGACGGAAACGTTAGCTCCGAAATTTGGCAATTTTAGTAATGAGTTGAGGTAAATAATCACATTCGATCCATTTTCCACTGTTGACTGTCAAAGTGATAGCACAAATCGTACTCGAGTTGTTTGGTAAAACAGATTGCGGAAGTGGAAGTTTGACTATTATCGTCGTGATTTAACATGAAGTCTGTTCAGCTGCTCTTTTCTTTTCTTTTCTTCAAGTTGCTCCTTTCTCTTCTAGTTCTTGGACTGAGAATGAAGTGGGAAATGGATGTAGTTTTTCCTAATTGCAATGACTAATTAATCCCTAATATCCCATCCTCCTCCTAATTCTTCCTTTCGGCCCAAAATCAGCAATTTAACGTTCAGCCCTCCTCATGAATTGGCAGTTACTGCATTGTGGCTTTTTCTTTATTTCCTCATATTTTTGCATGAAGCATTTATTCGGAGTCTTTAGAACATTTGCATGGAGATTGCATGATTTTTCCTAGGGCAACTCTTATGGATCTCTTTAGGAAACTTTTTTTGTTCCTGCCTTTTGCTAGTTAGTAGTTACAGCTTGGTTCCCTACTTGGCTATCTCAATAAGACAGTATCTTGTTGAAGTGGTCATTTATTCAATTCAGTATCTTCTATCCTTTGATCAACGTGGAAATCGCTTGCAAATTGGTTTTGAACGCATTTATTTCCATATTCGTGAAAGAAATAAAAACGCGTAAGAGGGCTGGTTTTCTTTGGAGAGAGAGAGAGAGAGAGAAGGTTCATTTATATGATCCAATCTATATGTTTGTTTGTCATAATTCATCATGTTCCTTGAAAGTGTTTGATTTTGGGGATGGAAAAAAGAAGCAGGTGATACTATGCTTGAGATCCTAAATGATACAATTGTTAAGATGATAATTGCCAACAATTCGATTCTCATTTATTGCAAAAGAAAGAAAAACATGTCTAAATCTTTTACGGTTATAAGTCAAGTCCAACATTTAGTAGTACCAAAATATCTGCCACAAACATGATTAACAGGAATATATTAAGGGGCATCGCAGTTCACATGCTCAATTTTCCTCTGCTTTTCATTTAGACGCAGAGCTTGGAGATGCAAATCGGCATAGCTTTGAGCACAAAATTGTCAAGATCCATGTTTATTCCACCGATTCACTTGAGAAAAGGAATTCACCATCCATTTATTTTCAAACCCACTACACAAAACATCCAACCTATTTGCACAAATAGACGAAATTCATTGAGCCAACATCTTCATTCACTCCAATCCCATAGTCCATAAATACCTAATCTGCACCAAAATATAAAGAACATAACCAGCAGTGAAGCCTAGTTTCTTTTGATGTAGGGGTGTTAGTTTTCCCATCTTTCTTGATACGAAAGATACTATTCCATTGTGGAACAACTTTCTACAATTTCTCAGCGTTTCCATTACCAAATCAAGAAATCGAATTGCCAATGATACTATTCTATTGTGGATTGACTAATCATTGCATTAACTAATCTGCTGAATGGTAAATTTGCTGCTGTGGCATCTAAACTGCATGTGGAGGTAAAGTTGCTTTTAATACTTTATATGTGCAAGAGTTTTGGGACATAGCGGGTGATTTTGAGTTTTCTGTCAGAGATCGAGAGTTGACGATATGTTGGAATTCAGGGTTGCTGGTGCTGCGAGGATGACAACAGGAGGCTGCTGGTATGTGGCATATTTGTTGGCTCTGATTCTGATGTTGAAGCAGGTATTTTGATTACGAATAACATGAGTTAGCTGGTATTTGGCTCTGATGGTGGTTCTGCTGCAAATAATGGGTTAGATGCTGCTGTTGATGGTTCACACTGTAGGGGTTGTGATGATTTTGGTGGCTGCTGTAAGAAGTCAATGCTTTGGGTACTGGTTTTGTTTTTGCTGTAGTTTATCTTACATGCTTGGTTAGGATTAAGGAGATTATGATGGTAATGGCCCTCACTGTGTCTTAGAATTTACTGTTGTTGAGGTTTAGGCTGTTGCTAAGAGAGTTTTGCTTATGATGAGATTACATTTGCTTAGGACTTGAAGCTCCTTCCATGTGGTTCCACTATGTTTAGGCTGTATCTGTTTTCGTTTGGATTGTATGGGACATTTCCATTGTTCTTGTCTAGAGATTTTGGTCGGCATCTTGCCAACTTTTAGGCGTTTCCACTATGTTTAGACTTTCCTCCTTTGGTCAAACACCTTGTTATCCTTTTACGCGATTCTCAAAATATGACGTGAAATAATATATTAAAAGAGCAAAAGCATGACATCAATTCTTTTGCAACAGAAGTTTTGCCTGCACTTGGAAATTTCATTTGTTACTGTAGTTTGAGAACTTCTCCATTAATTCTTTTGACAGAATTTTTCCAATATTTCTTCCTAAAAATACTATTGTTAACCAGTATAAGCAAAGTCGGCTAAATTGAAAGGCTAGGATGCATTCAAACTAGAACTTTTAAGTCGACTAAAGTTCCTCTTTCCCCAGTACAGCAAAAGAAGTTATGGCCAGGACTAGAGCAGTATGTATCCTGCCTTGCTGCCTAGTTGGAATATCACAGTAACTATACCAGATGATTGAGGGGATGATGGTCAAGTGCCACATTTTAATGAGAAGGAACTGGTTGATCAGGCCTTCAAGATACTATTGCACATGCTTTTGAGAGGGGAACTTACTGATAACGAAGCAGAAAATAGAAAACTGAACACAATATTTTTGAAATGAAGGGACAAAGTTTTGGTAATTAGTTGGACGGCATTTGTCAATAAAAACTTGATTTGGTAATAACTTACATAGCACCTTTTCGTTCTTTCCATTTTCTCCACTTTGATGTCTTCTACAATTATGCGAATAACATTTCTGGAACTGCCACAGAGATTTTGCATTGTACATAAAAACGTCAACTTTTTTTTTTTGAAACTTAAAAACCAAACTGTATTCGAAGTTTGAGAAACTTCAGTTAGTTATTGCATGGATAAGATGACGAATTTGTGCGATGGTGGTCTCTTAGGTGCTTTCGCTCCATTCAAAACAAATAGTCTCATGGTTGTCCCAAAGCCTTACCCTCATCTGTAAAATGGCCTTCAATCAGAGTTCCTCAATACACTCAATCAGTTGGTCCAAAAGTTCACTCAATATCAAACGCTGTGCACATAGGATCACCGGTCGCCACAGTGATAGCCCAGACAACAGATGTAGGATGAACGTAAATTCGTTGTGACTTGGCTACAGTTCTTTTATGCTTGTGGGTTTCTCGTTACCAAGAAAAGACAGGAAAAGGATTACAAAAACATAGTGGGCATTATGGCAAAATTCTTGAAGCAAGGCGCATTAGAAGTGCAGCTTATCATTAGCCACAACAATGACATGCCTGATTTTTGCTTGTTAATATAGACAGTACGCATTTACTACAGAACAGTGAAGGGTGCATAACCCCTTGGGGAGCAAAACGAGAACTGGATGAAAAAGCTGACAGAAACACAAAGGGCATATCATTGCTAGATTTACACCATGGTTCTAATCTCGGTAATGTATAGGCCTTAAGAGAGCATACCGTCAGAGAGTTCATCGTGGTTTCTTGTATCGTTTCGTTGATATGGAAATAGCATGAAAAATGTAGTTCATTTTTTCTGGGTTACAAGGAAACAATAGACAAAAAGTCCACATAAACATACGGTTTCCAAATGATACCCACCATTGGGCCTAGTTTCCCCCATTGTCGAAGAGTTCATTGTGGTTTCTTCTATCCTTTTATGCTATTCTTTGCCATTTCCCCATGTCCAAATGAATTTGTAGTTTCAAAAGCAAAGGAAAGCTATTGATAATTGACAATTTGGAGGCACAAACAAAAGCATTGAGATGAAGGAATACTTTATAAATAAAAGCTCGACAACAATTGCAAGAAAGTAGACATTTGATAGAAACAATCCTGGCGAAATAAGAAAGAACAAGTCAATGTCTCATAAATTATAGTATTCTGTTAAAAGAATATGTGGTATTTACCAAAAACATTGAATACGGGGCATACCCTAGTGAAATGGACAGATTCTAAGGCTGAACACTTTCCCAATGATTCTAACAATAATTATAAAATGCTATAGATCTCCATCAGACCCATCTATTTGGATTTTGATTACAATCTAGTCCACAAAATCAAGAAATTCAAATTTTAGCAAGAGCAAACCAGAGGTTTCCCTCTACTCTGAATGACCAAAGCTCCACCGTCATCTCTGCACACAGGCTATGGTACTTCACAACATCATTCCACCCAGTCACCAAATTATATGTTAAACTTTTAGTCATGTCCCACTGCCTTATGCTTATCCCATGTTCTGATCCATTCTCTCCAATAATCATTGAATTTATTTGCGGAACACCTTTGCCAATCTCCCTAGTGGCCAAAAAGTCCTTCTCTTCCTCACTTAGAAAGCTCATGTCTTTGATTTGTTTACACGGGAGAGAGAGACGGCCATTGTTTGGGTTCACGTCGGTGTTGAAGAGTTTCTTTTTAAGTACCAACACGGCATTGGATCCCCCTAGATTTTGAATTCGTTCCTTGAATTCAGCAGGCAACTTTGACGTGTTTTCGGGTGCGACAATGTCGACATCATGCACCTTCATCTTCTTCTTGTTCGCTCTCTTCTTTGCGCATCCCTTTTCTTCCTCATCACTAAAGTCGCAATCACTCTCACTCTCACTCTCACGTGGCCTTTTTGGACCCATTTTTTCAGATTTATGCACTGGCTTTTTTTGCTCTCTAATGGGTTCCCTTCCGCTCATAACGAATCGAATTTTGAGAGGCTCCTTATCCTCAACAGCACAAGGACGTTCCTCCGGCTGAACAGGAGGTGGCTTGTAGGTTGGCTTTTGGAACTCATACTCACAAAGACGATATACATCAGTTTCATCAAAATTAGGATTCTTAACCAGTTTTCTTATGATCTTCAATTTCTTCTTACTATTGATTTTGAGTAGATAATCTTTCGATTTCTCTAACACCTCGTTGAATTTAAAGTAATCGTATCCGGACTCCATAACCTCTGCATCCATTTTTCTTCTTTTCTCCTTCAACTAGAACAGAAGTTGAATTTCTAGAAAAAAGATATGAAGTACGTAACAGAAGAAGAAGACGGCTAAGGGAAGAAGAACTCTGGGTTTTTTGTTTTTCTTTTTGTGAGAATGGTGAAATATATAGTGTGAAATCAGAGGGTGAATGAAAACGAATTACCAGGAGTGAACTTTCCGAAATAAGAGCTCACGTTTCTTAATTCTTAATTTGGGGTAATTTGGATATGTTTGGGGTAATTGCGAGGAAACTAGCTGTAAAAATCTAGACCATTGATCCTCTGATCAATGCAAATCGAATTAGGAAAGTACGGGTTTTCAAATGAATTCAGTTTTTGTTTTGGATTTGAGGAATCTTGAAACCCTGTTTTTACGGCTGAGACACAAATATCTCCCCTTCAATACCCAGCCACTTAGTATCCTAATCCAATCCAAAGAATCAGGGGCCCTATTGTGCGTAGCGCAGAGTAGGGTGTGTTGCGCACCAAAACAACGTCGTTTTGACTTGCAAAACACTGCTTGACTAGTAAAAAACTAACCGAACAATTTTCGGTGAGTGTTTTACACGCCAAAACGACATTGTTTTAGCACGCATAATGCACGGCAGCCCCCCCATTTATCCAAATTACAACCATTCGCAAGCCTTCAGAAATCCCATTTCTTTCCAACTTACTAGACCAATTTTCCAAGGGATCTCATACGTGTATATACATATATATACAAATCTATACACCGATGTATACCAATTCTCCTTCAGCAACCCCAATTCTTTCCAACTTAGGACACCAATTTTCACGTGGATTTCTTTTGTGTATATGCATCAATATACACATATACATACATACATACGTAACAGAAATTCTAAACGTACAGTGGTTCATAGAGTGGAAAATAATGTGAAACTATCATGTAAAAAGATGTACCAATATAATTTTACTAGGGGTCAGATTCTAAATGATGCAAGTATTTCATCCACATGTATTTGTTGATCAATAGGATTTAGCCCTGGGCATATTGATCTGAAATGACATTAGTGTGTAAAGGAGTTTCCATGTCATTCAAGATCTATCAACATGATGTTGGAATGATTTTTCAGATTACATGACATTTGTTGTATATGTTTTAGGACTTTCAAATGGTTATTAGAATGCTTTAAATCGCAATATTGGACTTGAATCCGACAGTGAAACGAAAAAGAACAACTGAAAAATGCTTTATAGGTGCCAAAACAAGTCCTAACAAACTTTTTGAAACGATCTGTAAACTTGTTATTTGTGTCCAAACTTGCCTAAATTGTTACCTTTCCATAGAATTATTTGTTTATTACTTTCACATTGGGTTAATTAACTTCAGATGTATGAATGTTCCTTTTGTGGTCCGGTGTTGCGAAGAGTATGTAATCTTATTATCGCTCAGCATAGTCATATTCAACAGGCATTATGTTTTTAACATCGAGTAGATGGAAACATTAACTTCGGAATTTGGGAATTTTAGAAATGAGTTGAGGTAAATAATCACATCTCATTTTCAACTTTTGACTATTGAAGTGATAGCATAAATCGTACTGAAGTTGTTTGGATGATGAAAACACATTGCAGAATTAGTGGAAGTTTGATTATTATCATCATGATCTAGGATATAGAAATAAAAACTGAAGTCTGTTCAGCTGATCCTTTCTCTTCTAGTTTTTGGACTAAGAACAGCAAAGTGGGAAATGGACTCAGAACCTTTAGTAAATTTGCATGGAGATTGCATGATTCATGATTGTCTTAGGACAATTTTTATGGATCGTGTTAGGAATTTCTTTTCGCTCCTGCCATTGCTAGATAGTAGTTACACCTTGGGCTAAAATTGAATTGGACTACAAATAATGGGCCGGGCTAATAATTTTACATATAAAAAAAAGCACATGAACTAGAACCCACCACAACTTCCTACAATTTCTCAGCGCTTCCATTGTACGCGATTCAAATGTTTCTTGCACTATTGCAGGACTAAAAGGTTGCTCATGAATGCAGCAGAATTAGACCAAGCAGCCGCATAACTGAAAAAAAAGGATTTGCTGAAGGGTATATTGCTGCTGTGGCATCTAAACTTCATATGACCTTGTGTTGGTTCCAGAATTATAAAGTGCTGATAATTGTTTGTGAAAAGTAAAGAAAATTGAGAACAGAACCGAAGAAAACTGAACTTTGTTTTCATTTGTTTCAGAAGAAAGCTGTGAAATGGCTAACTAACTTTCCGGCCAATATCATTTCACAAACAAACACAAATCTTCTACGCTATTCTTTGTCGTTTCCCCCAGTGTCCAAATGAAGACGTGGTTTCAAAAACAACGAAAAGATAACGAGAACTGATTGTTGGGGAAGCACAAACAAAAGCAGATTATTCTCAGCATAAGCTGCTTCCATTATACGTGATACAAATGATACTGTTCTATTGTGAAACAACTTTCTCAGCGCTTCCATTGTACGCGATACAAATGTTTCTTGCACTATGGCAGGACTAAACTTGACTTATGAATGCAGCAGAATTAGACCAAGCAGCCACATAACTGAAAAAAGAAAGGATTTACCAAAGGGTATATTTGCTGCTGTGGCATCTAAACTTCATTTGGATGTAAAGTTGCCTTTAGTACTTGTAGTAGGCCGGAATAGTCATTGATGGGCCCCCGGCCCATAACCAGCTGCACCATACTCAGGGGCTCCACGAAGCCCAAACTCACCTGGGTTGGGCCGAACACTCTACCGGCCGGAGCCTTTGCTCGGCTGTTCCGAACGGGTTTGGATCTCGGCCCTAAACCCTGCCGAACAGTGGGATCGCAATCCGCACAGATCTTCGGCCCCCTTGGGGCGGCTTCTTGACCAGGTCGTCTCAGAAACGCCCGGTAATTCAATTTCCAAAGCACGAACACACGTTCTCCGCTTTCTAAGGGACGTGCAGGCGCACCTTTCCAACTCACTCGAACGTGGGACGCGTGGTAGAAGACGTGCAAAGCACATCCTTCCGATCCGCTTCGGCGTGGGACACGTGCCAACGTTCCCACACTCTTCGGACCACGTCCTACATACTGGGCCGGACGTTCCGGAGACGGTTGGATTCCTATTCTATAAATATCCCGACGGCACTCCAAATCCAAGGTACATGCATACTCGCGCTTAGAGCTTACTTTCAAGTTATTTCTTCTCTTCCTAAAGAGCTAACTTGATCGTCGGAGTGCCCACCGGAGATCCAACTCCCCCCCGGTGTGCACTAACTTAGTGTTGAGTGTTTTGCAGATCGAAGATCCGATTCTACAACCCGAGAAGTCAAGAGTGGATTCCAGACTCCACAATTTGGCGACCACAGTGGGAGATCCAACTCCCCCCCGGTGTGCACTAACTTAGTGTTGAGTGTTTTGCAGATCGAAGATCCGATTCTACAACCCGAGAAGTCAAGAGTGGATTCCAGACTCCACAATTTGGCGACCACAGTGGGAGATCCTTCTGACTTCTCATCCTCAAATCCTCACCTTAAAGCTTCACCAGGATTAACAATGGTGGTTACCGGAACTGACCCATCGGCCCTACCAGTTATTCCACCCCCTCCTCCTGCTGATCTGAGGGACAGAGCCTATGTCGAACGCCTGGAGGCTCGATTGGCAGAACGAGACCAGCTGCTTCACCAGGTCAGAGAGGAGATTGCGCAACTCAAGGTTGCCATCAAACCTAACCAGAATGGCGAGACTTCGCAGGCTCGGCGACGGAGACGCCGCAGGACACGCTCTCCGGAACGGAAAGAAAGGAATAAGCGTCCGGCCCTCGAACGGCTGGGAGCCGAAACCGAGGTTGACGCGATCAACGAGACACGGGGCCAGGGCCGAACCCGAACCGCGCCATCTGCAAACTGTTCGGATTCCGAACGAGGGGCTCGGAGGGTCTCGGTTCACAGAAGGTTGGGAGCTCAGCCAGTGAGTAGCACCCAATCGTACTCTCCTCCGACAACACCTTCGGACGACACCCCGACCCATGAGACTCAAATGGATCGGAGGTATGGCGCCCGAAGGGATCAATCCCCATCTAGACGTCAAAACTATCGAGGGCGTTCCCCTCGGTATCACGATGGGCAGGACCTCAGACCACAACTGGTGGCTAGAAGAGGGGGAAGGGCCGAGCAGGGTCCTCGGCCAGCACGTTCGCAATGCGACATCATCCACGACCAGCTCATCTCTTCTCCCTTTACCAGAGAGATAGATGGAGTGCGTCCGCCGCGTGGCTTCAATCCCCCAAAGTTCAGCAAGTACGATCCTAAGACAGATGCCTACCTGCACCTGGTGCACTTTCGGCAGATGATGTCTCTCTACAGCACCGACGACGCCTTGATGTGCAAGCTGTTCCCTTCCAGCTTGGGGGAACTGGGGCTCCTCTGGTTCGACAAACTGCCGAAGGGTTCCATCCCATCTTTCAAGGACCTATCCCTCGCCTTCCTGGCTCGGTTCGTCACCAGCAGCAGGCAGAAGAAAGGAGTCGACTCCCTCCTTGCACTTCGGAAGTCGGCGAATGAGTCTCTCAGGCAGTACGCAGCTAGGTACTGGGAGCTCTTCAATGAGATTCAAGGCTGCGACCCTGCTATTGCTGTGACTTCATTCAAGCTCGGACTGGATCACCGAAGCAGGTTGTTCGAGGACCTCATGTTATCCAATCCTACCGACATGGATGACCTCATGGCCCGGATTGACAACCACTGCCGGTTGGAAGAGGCACGCAGCGAGCGGCGTCAGGCCGAACAAAGCCATCCCCGTCAGGGGGAAGGGAACAAGCATACACCACACGGCTCGCGCCGGAGTGTGAACGTGGTGTCCTCTGGGAAGAATAAGGAACCTCGGGCTTTCGAGTTTGCTGCGATGAAGACGGTCTTCAAGATCCCGACGTACGAGATCCTCAAGAAGATACAGAATGAGCCGTACTTTGAGTGGCCGAGGCGGCCAATGGGAGAGCAGCGAAAGACGCCGGACTCTCCGTACCGTTGTTCGTACCACAGGGAGAAGGGTCACTTGACCACACGTTGCCGAGCGTGGAAGGATTTCCTGGAACGGTTGGTATCGCAGGGACTCCTCAAGGAGTTCATCAACGAGGAGAAAACACAAGCCGGGCCACAGACAGAACCGGAGAAAGAGAACAGTGGGGAAGTCCGGGTGATCGATGTCATCCACGGAATGGTGGATGCAGCAGCCGAGGAAACTCTTCGGGCCGAGATCAGGCGTGCGGCATGCGGCAAGCAGGTCATGTCCGTAAGTGCGGGAAGCAAACGTCCGCATCTCGACAGCCATTCTGGGGGGAACCTGTCATTTTCTGATCAAGACCTTCAACGCCTCCAGATGCCGCATAATGACGCGTTGGTCGTCTCTCTCACCCTCGGCAACTCGCTGGTCCGCCGAATACTGGTCGACCAGGGGAGTTCGGCCGAGGTCATGTATTACCCCCTGTTCAAGGCATTGCACTTACAGGAGGCCGACCTCACACCTACCGAGGTGCCGCTGGTAGGGTTCAACTCGGCTCCTGTCTGGCCCCTTGGTAAGATCACACTCCCTATCCGCACGGGCACAAGGACCGTAGAGGTCGAGTTCGTGGTCGTCGATGTGCCGAGCCCCTACAACGCCATCGTCGGCCGCGTCTGGCTGCACAAGCTTGGGGCCGTAGCCTCGACATATCATCAAGTCCTTCGCTTCAACGGAACATGGGGACCCGAAGAAGTGCTGGGCGATCAATTAGCCGCCAAAAAATGCTATGTGGCGGCGATCAAGAGCAAGGTCTGCCCCGAACAGGTCCAATGGGTGGAGGCGCCGGACGCTCCCCTCCTGGACGATGTCGGCGCACCAGCTGCAGAGAAAGCAGTTGAGGATCTGATCACAGTACCGGCCGACGACACCAATACCGACAGAAATTTTCTGTTGGGATCAACCCTATCTCCAGCCGAACGGGAAGCCATGACTTGCTTCCTCAGGAAAAACATTGAGGTGTTCGCATGGACACCGTATGAGATGCCGGGCATCGATCCAGAGTTTATCTGTCACCACCTCAATGTGGACAGATCCAGCAGGCCCATCGTTCAGAAACCGCGACGCTCGGCCACGATCCATACTGATGCAGTCATCGAAGAGGTCGACCGACTGTTGGAAGCGGGGGCAATCAAGGAAGTACAGTACCCTACCTGGCTGGCAAACACCGTCGTTGTAAAGAAGAAAAATGGCAAGTGGCGCGTCTGCGTTGACTATACAAATTTGAACGACGCATGCCCCAAGGACTGCTTCCCGGTACCGAGGATCGACCGACTCGTCGACGCTACATCTGGGCACGCTCGGTTCAGTTTTATGGATGCATACCGGGGGTACCATCAGATTGCTATGCACGGACCGGACATGGAGAAGACAGCCTTCATCAGTCCCCACGGGTTGTTTTGCTATAAAGTTATGCCCTTCGGCTTGAAGAACGCAGGGGCTACATACCAGCGGATGGTGACGAAGATGTTCGGCAAACAGATTGGAGACACGATGGAGGCCTACATCGACGATATGGTGGTCAAGAGCAAATTTGAGGCCGAGCACCTCAAACACCTACAGGAGGTGTTCGACATTCTGAAAGCGCACAAGCTCCGTCTCAACGCCGACAAATGTGCCTTCGGTGTCGGTTCTGGGAAATTTCTGGGGTACCTTGTCACCAGAAGGGGCATCGAGGCCGACCCGAATCAAATCACTGCAATCAACAATTTGGCAGCACCATGCAGTATTAAAGGGGTTCAAAAGTTAACAGGGATGGCGGCCGCTTTGAACAGGTTTATCAGCCGATCTTCGGACAAGTGTCGTCCATTTTTCGCGCTTCTGAAAAAATGCAGCCGAAGGAGCTTTGAATGGACCCCAGAATGTGATCAGGCGCTCCTGGATTTGAAGGCCTACTTGTCTTCGGCGCCGCTACTCTCAACGCCGAAGGACAAGGAACCACTGTTCATCTATCTGGCCGTGTCTCCACACGCGGTCAGTTCTGTTCTTGTTCGGCAGGATGACCGAGCTCACCTACCTATCTACTATACCAGCAAAACACTGGTAAGTGCCGAGACCAGATATCTGCCCTTGGAGAAACTAGCGCTAGCACTGGTCTCCGCTTCCAGAAAGCTTGCGCCGTATTTTCAAGCGCACCCCATCACGGTTTTGACTTCACAACCTCTAAAAAGCCTGTTCCGTAAGGCTGATCTGTCTAACCGAATCTCAAAGTGGGCCGTGGAATTGGCCAATTTTGACATACATTACCAGCCGAGGACGGCGATCAAGGGGCAGATTCTGGCGGATTTCATTGCCGAGTTCACGCCAGATTCAGAACCCACACTGCCGAACAAAGAGTCGGCAGGATCAGTTCAATGGCAACTATTTCATGGCGATTCTTGGAGGATGTTTGTGGATGGAGCATCCAACAATCATGGTTCCGGGGCCGGGGTCGTTCTGATTTCACCAGAGGGAATTGTCCATGAATTGGCAATCCGGCTCGACTTCCTCGCCTCGAACAATGAGGCCGAATACGAGGCCGTACTTGCCGGTCTTCGTTTCGCGGCAGACCTCGGTTCGGACAACATTAAAGCTTACAGCGACTCTCAGTTGGTGGTTCACCAACTTTCCGGCGAGTATGGAGCTCGCGACGACCGAATGTCCCGCTACCTCACCGCTTTACAACTGGCCAGCAAACAGTTCCGCACTTTTTCATTGGAGCAGATTTCTAGAGAACACAACGCCCATGCCGACGCTTTAGCCGGTCTCGCGTCGGCTACGGACGCTGGGGGGCAGAGGACCGTATCTATCGACATCCTCCCACAGCCGAGCATCGAAAAATCTGCGACCGAGCCAGTTTATTGCATCTCACAGGAACCCAGTTGGATGGACCCTATTGTAGCGTACCTTCAAGACGAGGCGTTACCCGAAGACCGAAGGGAAGCACACAAGATCACTCACAAAGCTGCCCAGTTCTGGCTAGGACCAGGTAACAAACTCTACCGGAGAGCCTTCTCGGCACCTTATCTGCTTTGTGTGCACCCCAAACAGACTGGGGCTATTCTTCAGGAATTACATTCGGGCAGCTGCGGATATCACTCTGGAGGACGATCGCTCGTGCATCGTGCCCTGACTCAAGGCTATTGGTGGCCTAACATGAAAAAAGAGGCCGACGAGATGGTAAAAAGCTGCGACCAATGTCAGAGGTTCTCTACGCTCATACATCAGCCGGCCGAAGAACTCAATCCGCTATCTAGTCCATGGCCGTTCGCACAATGGGGGCTGGATATAGTTGGAAAATTCCCTGTGGCCCCAGGAGGCTTTAAATTCTTGATCACCGCTACGGACTACTTCACCAAATGGATCGAGGCCGAACCATTGGTCAAAATTGAAGACAGAGATGTGAAGAGGTTTGTATGGCGAAATATCATATCAAGGTTTGGTATCCCCTATGCTTTCATATCAGACAACGGCACGCAGTTCGTTGGGGACCTGTTTACCAACTTCTGCGCCGAGCACAGGATCCGCTTCTTCAATTCCACACCGTCATACCCACAGTGTAACGGACAGGCCGAAGCTTCCAACAAAATCATCTTGAACGGGATCAAAAAACGACTGATGGCAGCGAAGGGTAAGTGGGCCGAAGAGCTTTATAGCGTTCTATGGGCATACCGGACAACGCCTCGCCGCTCCACTGGCCGAACACCGTTCTCCTTGGCCTTCGGCACAGAAGCTGTTATACCTTTGGAAGCTGGCCTCCCGACGATGCGGACAGAAGGATTTCATCCGGACACCAACGATAAGGCTTTATCAACGGCCTTAGACCTGGCCGAAGAACAGAGGGAAGCTGCTCGGATCCGAATCGCCGCTTATCAGCAAACGATATCTCAGGGTTATAACGCCAGAATTCGGCCCAGATCTTTCAAACCGGATGATCTTGTTTTGAGAAAGGTCGTCGGCGCGAAACGTACAAATAAGCTCGGTCCTAATTGGGAAGGTCCCTACCGAGTGATCAAGGTCATTGGGGTCGGCTCCTACAAACTAGAAGACATGGATGGGACGCCTATTCCCCGACCTTGGAATGCTCGCAACTTAAGGAAGTACTTCCATTAAGTTCTCTATCTGTTCGTCTTGTCACGAGAAGTGCGTGGTCTACGGCCTCACTCTCTTCAGTTTATTCATTTTTGGTTTATTTTTGTAATCGAGATTTGTTAGCAGTTTGTAACTCCTCAGGTTCGGTCTATTCTTTACTTAGTGAAATTTATGAAATTTCTCCAAACGTTCGTCGACGTGCCTCTGTGTTATCCGTTACTGAACGGTTCGGTTTATTCTTTACTTAGTGAAATTTATGAAATTTCTCCAAACGTTCGTCGACGTGCCTCTGTGTTATCCGTTGCTGAACGGTTCGGTCTATTCTTTACTTAGTGAAAATTATGAAATTTCTCCAAACGTTCGTCGACGTGCCTCTGTGTTATCCGTTACTGAACGGTTCGGTTTATTCTTTACTTAGTGAAATTTATGAAATTTCTCCAAACGTTCGGCGACGTGCCTCTGTGTTATCCGTTGCTGAACGGTTCGGTCTATTCTTTACTTAGTGAAATTTATGAAATTTCTCCAAACATTCGTCGACGTGCCTTTGTGTTATCCGTTACTGAACGGTTCGGTTTATTCTTTACTTAGTGAAATTTATGAAATTTCTCCAAACGTTCGGCGACGTGCCTCTGTGTTATCCGTCACGGAACGGTTCGGTTTATTCTATACTTATGAAATTTTTGAAATTTCTTCAACTGTCCAAACACTGTGACACTCTGTTCGGCGAGGTGCTTCGGTGATCATTATAAAGAAGAGACAAAAGGCACGGTTCGGCAAATAACAGCTGCTCGTATTCAAATTTGGAGTTCAGTACATGAAAAACTATTAAAGCAAAATGAAGATAGAATTGGCGCGCAGGCCCTACTCTAAATTCCTACTTAAACGGCCGGGCCACCATCTTCGGCGACGGAAGAGTCAGGTACTCGTTCCGTGTCCGGGAGGCCGGTCTCTTGGGCCGGGGATTGCGCGACGGCA
This sequence comes from Arctostaphylos glauca, assembly GCA_019985065.2. Classification (NCBI taxonomy): domain Eukaryota; kingdom Viridiplantae; phylum Streptophyta; class Magnoliopsida; order Ericales; family Ericaceae; genus Arctostaphylos; species Arctostaphylos glauca. Next base: position 4,162,606 of record JAHSPW020000010.1, read on the forward strand.
GCACCGTCACTGGCCGGCTCAGCAGCAGCAGAAGGTTCTCCGTACGGCGGGATATCCTCGTACAGAGCTGACCCTTCCGGCACTCCAGCAGCCTTCAGTGCCCGGCAGTAGCCGCTACGGAAAGCCCCCTCCAGAAGCTCGGCCAATTGGGCATTGATGCCCTCCATTTGCCTCAGGAATTTCTCCTGAGCTTCGGCATAGCCGTCGTTGTAGCCTCTGGAATCGGCCTCGTCGACCTTCTTGGCCGTGTCTGCTTTTGAGGCCTCTAGCTCTGCGGCAAGAGCCTTCCCATTCTCCTCGGCAATGGACAAGGCCGTGCGGATGGCATTCCGCTCTTCTCGAATTATGTTCTTTGACGCACTCTCCTGCTCGAGTGCGGTCTTCAGACCACGGATTTGATGAGCCTTCCGCATCAGCCCGTCGGACACGGGAGCCAGATGTTGGGTCGCCTGCATTACGAGACCGAAGAAAATAATCAGCACGGCGCAAAAAAAAAAAAAAAAAAAAAAAAAAAAAAAAAAAAAAGGACTTGGGAAAGTAAGAAAAGGAAAGGGTAAAATACCTTGACCATGAGCCGAGCCATCTCGAGGAAAGACTGGTCCAGCGGCGTCGGCAGCGCCTCGGCATCCTTAGGGAGTGTCATCCCTTCAGCCAAGGTCAACGCCATGAGCGGGTCGGCGTTGATGGTGTCGTCAACGGTTAGCGGCCGGCCGAGGAAAGTGAGTTTCGGCTTGAAGAGTTGGGGCGTTGACGTGCCCGTTGCTTCGGTTGAAATCGGGGGCTGGCTCGCCTTCGGCGGAGCCATAGCAACCCCCTTCGAATGCCCGGCCACAGAGGCCTTCTGTCGGGAATCCCCCTCGGACTCCCTCGTCTTTTTGGAGGCAGCAGTGCTCTCCTCCGCCCCTTTCCTCTTCTTCTGAGGATCGGCAATACGGGGTGGCTGCTGGGTAGTTTTGCCGACGGCAAGCTTCAGAGTGACCTCTTCGGGGGCCTTCCTCGGCATGTTGGCAGCCTCTGCGATAAATGTCCTCAGTCCTTGTTCACTGAAGTCAAATGACGAGCAAAGACTATAACTTGACGGGGTTGATGGAGAGCAGGTACCTGAGGAAATTTGGATGACCTCGGTGTCGGCTCGGTTCTCTTTTAGAGCTTCGGAGCTCTCGCTGCTGCTGGAATCTCCTCGGCACTTGAGCTTTGACCGGTAAACCTCGACGTAGCCGAGCAGAGCGGAGCAGTGTCTATGCCTCCTCCGAACAGTGAATGCTCGGCTGATTCTATCCCAGTCGGCCTTACTCCGTAGGCAGTCGACAACTCCTTTTCCTGCAAAAAGATAAAGGAATCAGAAGCGAGCTAAATGGCAGAAACGAACAGGTCAGCGGACCATACAAAGACTCACCGGCAAACCCAGGAACGCGCGGAATGGAGTATTGACGAAATTCGCCGGACGCGAATTCGAACTCTCCTCGGACTACGACGAAGTCATTGGCATACTTGTCGGAGTCCGGGAGCCCTCTGATTAGCCTCCTTTGTCCGGTTCGGCAGCTCAGGTATTTCCTCCTGGCCACCTTGTTCTGGCTTACTAGGTAGAGGCCGAACAAGTCTTCAACCTCGAACTCGAGGTGGTACCTCTCCTTGAGCTCTATGACCCCTACCACTATTCGGTAGAAGTTGATAGTCACTTGGGAAGGGGTCAACTGGAGCACGCTCAGCACTTGCCGAAGGAAAGGATGGAACGGGAAGCGCACGCCGCCCTCGATGATAGCCATCAAGGGCAGAACGATCTGGGAGTCGTCTGTCGTGACGCTCTCCTCCGGCCGAACGAGGTCTACGAAGACACTGTCCGGAATGCCGTAAGTTGCGCGGAAGTCTGCGAGACTCTCCGGATCCTCGAAGAAGCGGGAGTAACGGTTCTTCATCGGGTGAGTGGCCGAAGTCTTCGGCATCACTTCTGGGGTCCCTGCCGAGCCGCTGGTCCCGGCTTGTTCGGCGCTATTGGATGACATCCCCGCTGAGTCTACTTCTGGTCTGGACATCCTATAAAGAGTGCACGGGTGTTAAAAATAAAAGGTGACTCAGCTGGGGCCTAAACTAATGGGGCCGGGGCTTCGGAGCCCCTCAGGATATCCTCGGCAAAAACACCGTCGCTCGGCCAGAACGCTTGTCGCTCGGCCAAGTTTTGGATTTTTGCCCAGGCAACACGATTCCTAAGGTCGTTCTAAACCTATCAGAAAAGGGAAATTATTGCAGAAAAAAGAAATCAGCGGAAACTTACCCAAGCGAACGCGGTGATTTGTTGACGGAGTTTGGAACTCTTCGAACTCTGGATGATCGCGCAAGAACTGGAAGAAAATTCTAGAGAGAGAGGGGGTCGCAAGAATCTGGGAGTAGGAAAAGCTCCAAGATCTCCCAGGGCCTCTATTTATAAGAGGGTACCAAGGCGGAAAAACGGCCGGCGTGAGTAACGAGGCGCCCCTGCACGAGGATTTGAATCGTTCCGCCTTCCACCGTCAAATGGGTACCACGTGTCATCACTTCAGGTTCTGACGTTTCGCGTGCGCCGCCCTTCAGCGCCCCTTCGGCTCTACCGTTTGATGAAACCACGTGTCGCGATCTCAGATCCTGACACTTCACATCCGCCGTTCTGCAGTGTCCTTTCGGTTCTGCCATTAAAGAAAGCCACATGCCATCATCTCATTGCTTGACACCTCGCATCCGCCGTTCTGCAGTGTCCTTTCGGCTCTGCCGTTGGATCGAACGCCACGTGTTGCAATTTCCGCTACTGACGATTCACGTCTGTTCGGTTCCGAGCAGAATGCCCCAGGGCATCAATAACAGACACAATTTCTTCACGGCCTTCAAGAAAAATCTGCCTTCATACCGGGGCTCGGCCACATGGTCAATTCCCCCGTACCAAGCTGCGTACGACTGAATTGAGGGGCTATTGTAGTAGGCCGGAATAGTCATTGATGGGCCCCCGGCCCATAACCAGCTGCACCATACTCAGGGGCTCCACGAAGCCCAAACTCACCTGGGTTGGGCCGAACACTCTACCGGCCGGAGCCTTTGCTCGGCTGTTCCGAACGGGTTTGGATCTCGGCCCTAAACCCTGCCGAACAGTGGGATCGCAATCCGCACAGATCTTCGGCCCCCTTGGGGCGGCTTCTTGACCAGGTCGTCTCAGAAACGCCCGGTAATTCAATTTCCAAAGCACGAACACACGTTCTCCGCTTTCTAAGGGACGTGCAGGCGCACCTTTCCAACTCACTCGAACGTGGGACGCGTGGTAGAAGACGTGCAAAGCACATCCTTCCGATCCGCTTCGGCGTGGGACACGTGCCAACGTTCCCACACTCTTCGGACCACGTCCTACATACTGGGCCGGACGTTCCGGAGACGGTTGGATTCCTATTCTATAAATATCCCGACGGCACTCCAAATCCAAGGTACATGCATACTCGCGCTTAGAGCTTACTTTCAAGTTATTTCTTCTCTTCCTAAAGAGCTAACTTGATCGTCGGAGTGCCCACCGGAGATCCAACTCCCCCCCGGTGTGCACTAACTTAGTGTTGAGTGTTTTGCAGATCGAAGATCCGATTCTACAACCCGAGAAGTCAAGAGTGGATTCCAGACTCCACAGTACTTTATATGTGCAGAGAGAAAGAGAGAGAGAGAGAGAGAGAGAGAATTCACAGTCAGTAAAGTTGCTTTTAGTACTTTCTTTATTTTCAGGCCAACTATCATCACTGTCCTCAGATTTGTAAGGAATTGATCAATCTATTGCCAATTCCAGTTCTCCATTGATTTTGAGCTCAAGTTTGTTAATTTTGGACAAAAACAGTTAGAAATAAAACAATTAATCTTGGATTCATCTTAAACCCATAAATCTGGACCGTCGGTTTTTCTGATCAAAGACAAATTCAATCAGGGTTATCTTAACTTCAAAGAACTTAAAATTGAATGAAATTCGTAGGAATTGGGAGATTCTCTCTGTTAATGCTTTGTTTAATGTTTAGTAATAACTTTGGTACCACTTTTTGTTTTGTAAATTAATGATACTTCAAGTAACTATTAATTACGCAAAATCGTATTTACATATTACAAATAAAAGCTACAAACCCGAGTGTTACATATGTATTTTTTTTACAAGATATATTGCTGAATTAATATTTAATCTAATTTTTATTATTAAAGTTATCAATAACTAATATGACTAACGACTCATTTATTAACGGTCAAAATTTTAGAAGTTATACGGTAGGTACAATAAAAAATAGGATATAGTAAAAGAGAAATTTATTTAAGTATTTTTTATAAAAAATTAAATAATAAATATGAATAAGTGAATAATATTTTTTAAATTAATAATAATAATTAACTAATAATAATATTTATGTAAATAGAAGGAGATATAAAAGAAAACAAGATATAGATAAGAGTATAAGATATAGATAGGATAGTAGTTGGATAATTTTATCTTCTTTCAAGAGAAATAAAATAATTTAGCAGATAATAGTTGGATAATAGTCATATTCATGGTGATAAAATTCAAACCGTCTAAATTGATAAATATTGAAATAAAATCAAAATATTCAATTTTATTTGTAATTAATATACTATCTTTTTTGTTAGTTTTTTTAATTTTTTGGGGTAAAATGCACGGACCTTCCCTGAAGTTTCAATAATTACAGAAATCTCCCTTGTAGTTTTAAAAAATACATTCACTCCCCTACTTTTGAAAGTATTGCATTGTTTCCCCCTGTTGTCCAAATATGTTAAAAATAGGTTACTTTTTTTGTTGATGTCATCAGATTAGGCTAAATTTTTTTTAAAAGTACTTTGCATATCTCCTTACCTTACCAAAGAGTAAGATTTGTAATTTATTTTAGTATAGTAGTTTTTTTTTTTACAAATGTATTAGTTAATTATTTATTTATTTATCGATGTAATTTTTTTTAGTTATGAACATGCTATCTAGTATCAGGAGCATCCTTGCGAATCGAAACAGAATGTGTCAAATTTTATATTTTTTAAATTCATTTCGTCAAGACGAATCATAATCTATAAAAATTGAGACAAAATTGACACGTCAACTTTTTGTAAAAATAAATGACAAAAAAATCATAAATAACTCACTACAACTTTCAGCAAAATAATGTCAATTTTTTTTTTTTAAAACATAGATTTACCAGTTACAGTGAGTTAAGACAATCAATTATAAAAATTCGTTCAATTTTCATATAAAAAATAAAGTACTTCCGTAAATAATATTTTAAATTTTTGTACACCAATTTAAATAACTAATGATTGAAAAAAAGAAAGGGTGAATTACAATGACCTCCCCTGAGCTTTACATAAGGTACAATGCCCTCCCTAAGGTTTCTAAAATTACTCTGACCTCCTTTAGTTTTTAAATTATTATACAATTACCTCCCTTACCATTAAAATCAGTCAAACATCATTAGTTACGCTATTAAAACTTTAAGTTCAAAATTTTTCTTGAGATAATGAACTATAACATAATTTTTATTGCGTTCGAAATAACCTAAGATAATTATTTTATATTTTTCTAAAGTCAAAATTCAAGTAGAGTTTTAAAATCTGTCCGAATTTTGATTTTAGAAAAATCGCAAAAAATTAACATAGGCTGTCTTGGACGTAATAAGAATTACGTTACAGTTTATTTTGTCAAAAAAAAATTTAAACTTGAAGTTTTAATAGTATATCTAACGACGTTTGACAGATTTTTACGGTAGGGGAGATAATTGAATAATAGTTTAAAAAATAGGGGAGGTCAAAGTAATTTTAGATACCTCAAGGGGGGTATTGTATTTGTTATAAACCTCAGGGGAGGTCAGTGTAATTCACCCAAAAAGAAAACAATGCAAAACTCTCCCATCTAGGTTTGTACTTCGCTCGCTCGCTCTCTCTCTCTCTCTCTCTCTCTCTCTCTCTCTCGTCTGTTCTTTTATTCTTCTCTCTCTCTAAAATCAGACCCATCAATGGAAAACTCTCCCAAATTCCAAGAAAACCAAAACCCATCTCCGATCCCATCTTAATGTTCCAAATGCATCTGTACAAATTGGAGAGATTTATTACTGAGGAAAAAACAAATACAAAATCCAGAGAATAAATTCAGCAGCTTCATTTTTTTTTTTAACCATTACGCCTTTAAATCCCTTCAGAAACCCCGAGTCCCACAACCTTCCACCATGACGAAACCATGAAAAGCATCAACTGGGCATCCAAATAAATTACAAACAGGGTTCATAGATTTGACAATCTTATTCCATGTGGAGAGATTTATTTTGTCCATACATTGCACAAAAATATGATACGAAAGAACAAGAAAACGCAAGGACAAGAAGCAATGATAGCAAAGTTATTGCCTCACATTATACAACAGTTCTGTTGAGATTCGAGCATCTCCGGGGATCTGCAAAAGAGGAACGAAGGAATATCGTCACTGCTCTTTCGTAAAATTCACCTTACTTGATAGCCAAACATTTCAAAAGTAATGCGACGTCAAACACATGATAATGAACAACCTAATCTTCTCAAACCAATTACAAATCTACGATGCACTAGCCATAGGATTAGTCATGGTATGCAGTGAAAATATTCTCAGATCAATTGGACAGTATGTCAATCTTTGAGTATCTTCAATTTGATTTTAAAAATGTACTAGAGCCCAAATGCTTGTATTCTGTTGCTTTATAGCTTTGTTTTTTGCTACTCTTTTTTCTGTTTTGCTAGCTCCTTCCGTTTACCAGCTTTCAGTTCCAGGGGAATACCCTAGGTATTCCTTGTACTTGGTTTGTTTTCAATAAATTCTAGCTTACCAATATGATGCACGAGTTCTATCTTAAGATGGAAAAATGAATTTCAAAGCAATTTTTGTAAGCTTGTAGGGTATTCTATCATGTGGTACCCCACTTAAGTGTGATAGTTCATAGAGTGCCACCCTTAAGTTTGTTTTACCCAACAAGCTGGGGGCAAAATTACTAATATGTGATGGGTGCCACATGGCAATGCCAGACAGTATCCCTTCGACACCAGAAATTTAACTTGACCAATCTCTCTCTCTCTCTCTCTCTCCCCCCCTCGTGCGCGCAACAATGAAGATTGCTTAAATGTAATCACGAGATAAGTTTCAGAATAGACGCATGCTGTTGAGTTATTCTGAATATGCATGAACAATTTAGATTGCAAAGAGTAAAAGAATCAGATACTTACAATTGGCCAAGACTTGACAAATCAAAGTCAGGAGCAAGTTCTTGCACAATATCATTAGGCGGTTGGCCACATTCTTGCATTTTCTGCATGAGTTCAACAATCTTGCTGAAGTTTGCCGGCTCAGTTTCATAAACTAGAATCAGATCCTTTATAAACTCATATTGGTGGGAATAACGCTCATATTCTTCGTTGCTTAATTTCGACTGATGCTCTTCCAACCATTTTGGATATCTTTCTGCAATTTCTTTCATAGGCTCGTGAAGAATTTCTTTCGACAGAAGTTGTTGCATCATGGTCTCCACAATAGACTCCATGTCCTACGCAAGGGGAAAAGATAACAACTAACCTTTATAAATAGTACATATTTGGTATCAAAAGACAAGGGTATGGAAACTAGGAAGCACATGACAGCAAATAAAAACTGATTGTAAAACCAACAAGACAAAGGTGTTGTCATTTCACATGGTAGGACAAGTGCTATAGCATATGTATCTTCGAAGTATGGAAAATGTTAAAATGTCTGCCTACTTTTATGGTCACGGATGTCTCGACGACTGTTTTCCTATTTTAAGTTTACAAGCACTGAAAAAACCCATCTTCATGGGCTCTCCTCTGGCAGCGTGGCACATACATGATATGAGTTACACAGAGGTAGGTCATCTGCTGCTTATGGGTACAAATCCACAACTGCTGCAAAAGGAACAATTACTTCCCAAGAAAATGTGAGGCACATAAAATTGGAGAACAATGTGAAAAAACTAACCCAACTTCCAACCTACAGTTAACCCCATAAATAATCAACCAAAGTAACACTTATCGAAGGAACCCAAAAAAAGAAGCAACCAAACTAGCAATTATGGAATCTTGTTGCAACATTTCACATCCATAAATCCTACACAAAAGGTCACTGGACTCCAAATAATGACAGCTATCCTACCACTAGTTAAAAGATGTGTGCCATGTGGAAGCAGTACAAATATATAAAGATCTTAGGCTGGGACCATGTAGATAAGCTTTTATGTGTGCGCGGGTGCATATTTATAGGTAGGTATAATTCTGCAAATACTTTTTTTGAAAGGCATAATTCTGCAAATACTATAGACACTATTTTAGTCTTCGTGTATATTTCAATCAGTAATTCCTGCGAACATTTCTTTTTTCTGTAAATAAATGTAAGTAAATATCATGTCTATACCAAACACCTTCGCAAATATGAGTTAGTGCTTTTCTAGTATCTTATGATTGCTTCATATGTTCTCTTACTTGATAGCTATTCTCTTGTTTCTTTTGGAATTCACATGCTTAAGAGGTCCAATGCTAGTTGGAAGCGCGATCCTTTCTCAATGGGAGCTCAGGTCCTAACAGCTCGTCACTTAAGAGCGCGGGAGTAATGCTCTGCAGTGGATACGTTGATAGAGGGCCTGCTACTAAGATCCCACAACTGGACTGTCTATATCATTACCATCAACTACAACAAGCATCTTGCAAATTTTTTTTTTTTTTTCAGTTGAGTGATTACTTCAATTCCATCCCCAGTGGCCAGCAGGTAAGTGCCATTGCCATATTTTTTGTGTTGAGGACTGTGTTGCACTTTGACACATGAAATAAATACCTAGAAAGTCCTTCACAAGAAAATAGAAAGAGTCCTTTTTCCACATATATGCCCAAGTTTCGCCTGCTAGCTACCTTCCACTCCACAAACTCCCAAGCGCCTTGGCCAATAATAGAGAAGGTCACCCTAAGGATTGGATTACGTTCTCCAAAATGCTTTTCAACAAGGCTTTCAACATGTGTGTAATGAAATTTTTTCCAACGGCTTTTTCAAGTAAACCACTACTGTGTTTCTATTATGTACTAAATTTATCAGAGAACGCTAAAAAATCCCTATGAAATGAACTATTAATCGATATGCAAATGCTTTAACTATAAACACCATCATGATTCCAGATTCACAGCGAAAAACGCAAGGTAGAATTACATTTCAAGGTGAGTTCACAACCTTAGTGTCACCAAGGATGTAGAACATATCGTAGAGAAGTGTAAAATCCAAAACTAAGCAAAACCCTAAATCCCATCTTCAGAAAGTAAACATACCTGAGAACCAGCAAGCTCCTCAAACTGCTTTGCCCAATCCTCCATCATTGCATCTTTCTCGATGTCCTCTGCACCAGGTTTGGAACCTGTCATTGACTCCAAACCCTTGACAGCCTCCCTAGTCTGCTCTTGTAGCTTATCAAGCGCCTCCGCTACATGCGAATCCTTTGAAACCTTTTGCTTGCCCTTTTTCTTACTTCTCAAGTCAGGCAAACCCATCCCTAATCCTTGGACATCATTAGGCAAAGAAGAACTCTCTTGGTTCTCCGCTTCGCCATCTCCACTCCTGTCACCACGTTTATGTCTTTCCTTCACAGCCAGTAATCAAATCCCAAAACTTCGAATAAATCTAGTGGTCTTTGCATGCACACACATTAGTGTTTTTTACTTATACACACACACATAGAGATGCGCACACACGAGCGTGCGCATGCACATGCACAAACATATAACCGCACGTTCGCGTGCGAGCACAGAGAGAGAGAGAGAGAGAAAGAGAGAGAGAGAGACCTCTGAGCAACAGAACTAAGATTGAGATTTTGGAAATCGTCCAAAGCACCTGAAATGATTCAATAGATTAAAGCTTAAGTTGATAAATAAATGCATACATGTAACTACTAAAATTGCAGGTGACATACCAACTAGAAAACTACTCAACAGTACCTATTAGAGGGTTTATGACGAAATAAGTAATCTATTCAGTTCCAATTCCCAAGTGAAATTTACGCTTTCAAAAAATTCCACTCTGAAGTCAAGCAATCGGTTGGTGGAGTCACTGGTTCACAAGACTCGAAAGGTTTTCTTCCTCAACTAGTTGAAATCCATTTTTTATCAATTGTTTCTTGAAATTTTTCTTTTTCTTTTTCCATCTCCCGTACAATTATAGTTTAAAAAGCAACATGGTATGCCTGCCAAAAGAAGAGGGAAACCATGTATGCCCAATGCAACTTGGAGACGCATGTAAAGCCTGACGATTATTGCTAGTGTGAAACTAAAATCATGTATCATAAGAGGACAAAGCGGAAATATTAACACCAATAACAACTTGAATATAAAATGCTACTTTACTAAGCTTTTCAAAAACCAAGTGCAAGTACCCAATAAGTATTCCCCCGTGTCCTTATCGTGTCAGCCTCGCAAATGGTCCACGCATCAAATGGGAGCCCACATGCATGTGTATTGAGTGTATAAAAGTTGAGAGATTCAAGAATTCACCAAATCCATCAAGGGGCTTACCATCTATGTAACACAGATACAGACATGGGAAAAGACAATTCTCAAAATATTGGGACACAGACACAAGATTTTTTAAAAAAAAATTATAGTTATGCATACATATATTCTAACCACTAAATATTTTCGTTTGGTCTTCGATAGATTGCATTATCAAGCCGATGATATTTGTCTATATACAAAAATGTATTACACTTTTCAGCCAATACTTTGTAAATTATAAATATCTACAATGGAAAAAACTATTAAAAATTACAAAAGCCACCCCCGCCATGTCCCCATAAGTGTCCCTGCCATAGCATCCGATGTCCCCGCCTTGTCCTCAACGTCTCCCCAAATAAAATTATTAGAATCTAACAAACACACCATGTAGCATGTCCCATATGTGTCTTCGCGTGTCTCCAAGTGTCCAACATGGATAACGCAACCTCCTAGGAGTATCTGTGCTCCATAGCCTACCGCGTATACAGCGAGAGGCAATCCGGCGAAGGCATACTGCAGCAAAGAGCCTACGCTCAGAGGCAGGGACTAGACACACCAACCTATACCATGGGAGTCTGAGGTTGTGGCTGGGAGCATGTTCTTGTGGCCCCATGGCACAACTACCTCAAGCCAGTTCACTGAGAGACATATCAGCACAATTTAGGCTCTTGTATGGAATCTTGAATTGAAGACATATCCTAACGGATTGATACACTCCACAATACAAATGTCCTAGATCCAAATACACTGGATATGGGTTCAACTCTCGCAATAATCGTCCAAAAGAGGCCGGTACCGCCCTTACACGACCTCTTATCTCTAAACCTGGTATTTGAGCCTTAGGAACCATGTTACTGCCTGTGTCTACTAAACGTTAACCACTCTTCCCTGGCATACCACCGGACTCCCCTTGCTGACATGTGTACTTTTGTCCACTGATTTCCTATACAAAGACAGCCTAGTAATCGTTCCAATGTCAACTTAGTTGGTCTGCATAATGATTTGAAGAATCTATTTTCATAAAAGTGTGCATAAATACATTTAGTGCATTATTTGTTTCCTCCTTTATTTGCTAAGAAGGGCGTTAGGTAAGCACGAGCCAAACTAAAATCGTGAGGGGTTAAGGGAAAGAACCTTAACTTTGCTTCTCACATCCTCAAATGAACTTCTGTTGTTAGTCATCATATAAAATTCAATTCGATGGCATCAGATGACCGCCAAATATGTTGCTTGTGTGAAGGAACCAGAGGTGTAATGTGAAAAAAAGTGGCTCTGTATTATCGACTAGCAAAATGAATTCTCCCTCTTTTTTCCCTATCCAAGGTGCCTTGACAGATTCTTCCATTTTCTTGGTTTTTGGAAAAAGTGGGATTTTCCCTTCATCTAATCTATGTTTTAAAGCCTGGGTGTTCTAGGTCCTTGGATGAAATACCCAAGGTCCTTAAGTGTTGGTTGTTGAGTTTGGAAGATCAAGGAATGTGTGATTGGCACTCAAAAGTGCGTATATTTTATGTAGAAACCCCTTGACTTACTTGTGTTTATTATCTATTGGTTGCATTTTATGTGATTTTATCATTTAATGCGTGTTTGACCTGTTAGTATGCAAATGAAGTGTTTTACAGGGAATTATGAGGTTCGGGACGTCAACGGAAATCAAGTCCATAAGTTGGAAGCAAAAAGTCAAGACTGAAGGCAGAAGCTCCAATTACTAGTAATAGGTACTGAATTACTGGTAATAGGTGGTCAGGATTTGTTGAAGAAAAGAAAAAAGAGACGGAACCTGCAATTACCAGTAATAAGAATACAATTACCGGTAATAGAGTGCACTATTCGAATTTGGAGAAAAGTTGAAATTACCGCAAATGGACACGTATTACCGGTAACAAGGTGGTGCAAACAGGAATTTTCCTAATTTTATGGGATAATAATTCTTTTATTGTTATCTTTATCTTTTTGTTAGTTGAGAAATCTATTTAATAGGGCCCTAATTAGGGATTAGAAGCAACTTTTTGTTCTAGAGATAATCATAAGTTTTTGTTGACGGAATAGCTGTCTAGGATTAATTACAACTCTTTTACTTTTAGATTTTAGAGATTAATTCAAAGTTCTTATTTTCATTTTCGAGTTTATCTTGTTCTTCAACCTTTTGTTCTTTAGTTCTCATATATTCTATTCAATCCATGAATAGCTAATTTTCCAAAGATTCAATTCAAAGGTGAAGCATCGAATCATGATTTACGATAATTCAATCCTCACACAAATCTTCAATATATGATATCGTCTTATTAATCAAGAACCATTTTGAAATCGATAAATGGTTTTTGTAATATTTTTTAGTGTGTGTAGACAAATTTAATTTTGGCACACACAATTCTCAAATCGCTACAAGGCTTTGATCTGAAACCTTATTTTTCCTATCTTGATTATTAGACCGATTATCAATCTTCTTAATTTCTTATAAATCTTAATTTTTCTATCATCCAACGAAGGTTCGATGTTATATAACCAAAGGTGAGTTATAATTGATGAGTAAATAATTCCGAGTCACGGTCGATGTTGATCTCGAGATTTGATCTTACTTTTATCAATCAGATATTTTAGTATTTCTTCTCAACATTTTTACATAATCAAAAACTCCAAATATTTTCTCTCTCTACAAATAACTTTTGAGTTACCCGTTTCCTGTGGATTCGACTCCGAACTTCCGATTATTATACTACAACCAAACTATTTATCCTAAATTTGGGATACATTCTAATTGACATCGGTTGACGACAAGCAATGTGGCTGATTGTTTGTAGTGTTCTTGCATGTATCGCTCTATATTACCAAGAAATGCTAATACCATAGTGCTTTACATATTGACATGTCTGAAACATGGAACGAAACTTTCCCGAAACAATAAATTTAGATATCAAAAGCAACCCAAGGTTTTTCCTATTTAGTCCACTAAGCATCTAACGAGAGAGTAGCTTTGACAAGATAAAATGTGAAAATTTCGTCCAAATACTTCTACAAATGTATTTGAGATTACTAAAATCAATACATTATTTTGTTGGAAGTCTACCACTTGAAAAAATTATATTGAGGTATTCTTATATATAGAAGCCTACACCTATCATACTGCAATTCAGGGACCGTGACGTATCACGCTCCCCGTTCCTCACACCAACAAGATCAACATTCCAGGCAGGCTCAATAGAACCTTTTTCTTTTTTCAACTGGGTGCAAAATGATTCTCTCTAGATTTCGGCATCCCTTTCACTTATGCATCATTCTTTTTCTTGGATCTCTAGTTTCTCCGTTGGTGGGTGAGTTTCCTTCACTCTAGCAGGTTGTCTCCATTTTAGCTTCTCCTCTAAGTTAAATTATCTAGTATATATTTTTGATGATCTTGTTGGTTTTTTGGCAGTCCTGATAGATGTTTTGAGGGGTGCCTGAAGGTATCGAGGTTTCTCAAGCATGACCGAAAATGATCGTACTTTGGTTATTGAAGTTGTGTTTGGAATTGAAACTACTTTCAAGATTACAACATTAAAACAAAGGACGGAACAATTAGCCTTGGTCTTTGTCTGCCAAGTCATTTATGAAGGGTAAAGGGAAAATGGGTTACGCAACTCAGAAGCTGGAACCAAAGGCTAGCGGTCCACTTCAAGAAAATTGCGAATTGTATAAATTCACGGTCAAGTCATGGGTTCTTAATTTTAGGAAACCTGAAATCTGCAATTGCTATTCCATCATGGATATTGGGAAGGAGATTGGTTGAACAATAGTATTCAAAGAAAGAATATGGCACGAGTATATGACTTGAATGCTTCATAAAACTAGGATAATGGATACTCTTGTGGCCACTTAACTTCACACAGTTCATGCCTAGAGGAAAGAGTTAGATTAGTATTAGACACCTGATATGAACATTCCTATTAAGAGGACCTTCTTTCCTGACCAGGGACAAAGGGAACTAGTAAGCTGAGGGGGCCCAAACCCTATATAATCAAAGAGAAAAGAGAAGACAAAAGATAAACCAAGACCCCAAAAACTAACAGAACAACCACCCACACCTCACTAGTCAAAAGCAACAACAGTGCACCAACGTCCGAAAAAGAAGCTATCCTTTTACTGGACGCTTTTTTCCCTCCATGAATGTAACATGCTTCCCCTCATACAGCTTCCTAAACTCCTCCACGAATATAAAAAGAAACGCTAAGAGCTTTCTCAGATTTGCCCTCCCATTTTCTTCTGTCATAGAAATAAACAAAACCTCCTTGCTCACATCTTCCCACAATTTCTCAACAGAACTATCAAAGCTAAAAGGGCTTTTGCTTCTCTGGGTTGAGAGAGGATGGTTCCTTCTTGGTTTTATCTTTTGTTCCTTTATGGACTTGGGTCAAGATTGCAGCCCCTAAAATGCACCCATAGGCTATAGGCGCAAGCAAAAAATAGTCAAGTAGAGAGATTATCAAGATAAATATTGCATGAACGAACATCTTAACCTAGTGGGAGAGTCAACTGTCCAACATAGCACCGGAAAGTTTGTTTGCAAAGACCTACTCCATAAGAATGGTCCATAATCATTTGGGGCTGTTTGTCTGCTGCACCACCCAACTTTCAGGTCGCTGTGGCTAGACCTATGCTGGCGGGATGCCTCAAGTTAGTCATATCATACACAATTTTCTTCCTGTTCCCATTCAAATATATTATTGTCATCCAATTCTCATCTGGAAATAAGAATGTCCTTCCAACTGAAATGACCAGACAAACACTGACCACAACTCAACTTGCCTAATTTATGCAGAAACAAAGGCAAAATATAGTCAGATTGCATGATCAAAAAATTCCACGGACAGCAACATTTCACGATTAAAAACTCCATGAACGACAATGGCTCGTGGAATCCTTTAAGGGGAACATAACCAAAAAACACTTTTCCTGCCAATAATAACAATCATACGAAACTCAAAAGCAACGAATATCCACAAAATTGGTGTAACCCAACGTCAACGGAGGAGCAGAGTAATCGTTTCATAGCCTCTAGTTTAAGTGAGACCACAAAAAATCAAACTTATTCATTTCACACGCACAAACACACACACACATACATATGAATATAAACGTATATACAGAGAAAGAGACATTGAATTTCTTACTGTCAAGCAGTTGGTCTAAATCGTCGGGTTGTTCGGAGTGTTCGGCCATCGATGCGCTCTCTCTCTCTCTCTCTGTTCGACTATCTCTAGCTTCCCTCTTCCTCTATTCGCCGCTCTATCTAAAGAATGGCGTGACGTTATCCGCCGGAGCAGCCGGCAAGACCTAGCTAGCTAGGTTACTTCATAGCGTGGGTAACGAACAAAAATAGACGGCCAGGATTTTCAGTTACCGAGCTTAAAAGTTTTTCTGTCTAATTCAAACAAGGATTCCAGATCGAGCACCGCCTTATAAATAAATCCTAGTCTTAAGATTAAGGCCCTATTTGGGCTGTGGTTTTTATGTGTTTATTTATTGAAATTTTTTTTGTCCTTATTTGAAATTTTTTTGTAATTTTTTATTTTTCATCAATTTTTTTTGATTTATTGGTTCATCTCGACAAGAGCTTTCAGAAAAGTTATCAATCATCGGCTACATTTGAAAAAAGTTCAGAAAAGACAAAAATAAATAAAAAAACAGAGTTTTTTGTACTTATTCGTCGGCTTTAGTGACTTTTTTTTACCATTTCGACACAATTTTATACTCATTAGATTCCTTTCATCAAGACGGACCAATAAACTACAAAACATTGAGATTTAAACAACAAATGCAAAAAAAAAAAGAATAAAGACAAAAATTATGAATAAATAAAAACCAGAGGCCAAATAGGGCCTAAATTAAAACGTCGTCCTATAATTACCCAAATTAACACTCATACAGTATATGTATGTGAAGGGATGGCTCCATAGACCAATATTAAAATCTTTATTTTTGATTAAATTTTAATAATCTGAACCGTTCAATGTATTTAAAACATGTTTTTAAGGGTACCTGCGCGAAATCAGCTCAAAATATTATCGGAAAGGGCTTGATCCAAACAGTGGCTTGTAAAACAATTCCTGTCAGCATTTTGAACCACTATTTAGATCAAGCCCTTTTTGGTAATATTTTGAGCTGATTTCTCGTTGGTACCCTTAAAAACATGTTTTAAATATATTGAATGGTTCGGATCGTTAAAATTTAATTAGAAATGAAGAATTTAGATATTTGTCTAATATTGGTAAAAAAAATGTTGGTCTCTTTATAGCCTTTCCCTATATATATATATATATGGATTTCAAGTAATTTGTTTTAGGTTTTCCTAACCATCATTCACTAGACAATCCTGAATAAATACAAATATCAATATATATTTTACGAATATGAATATATATTTACAAATATTAAGATGTTTTTTTAGATATATCAATATATTTGTATATATTATTCATGTCCAATGTAGGAATGGAAATTTCACTCACATTATCTGCCCCCACCCCGTTAGTTCAGGGTGGGAATTCGGGGATGGGTAGGATTCGGAAATTAGTTCGAAAAAAATTAGAAAATGAGTAAGATTCAGAAATATGTGTTTTCGTCTCTGCCCTGTCCTGTTCCCCGTGTACTTGTAAGAATGCAGAATTTGATTAGGGTTTTAGTTTTTATTTTTTGTCAATTTTTAATTTCAGCTACGCATCAACATTTTGTTAAACGAAAATACATGATTTGCTAAATTTGGATATTTTTCCATTTGATACTCTTTCTTCTAGCTGAGTTTTTTTTTTTGTTTGTAATCAAGCTATAAGTCTTGATTTATTTGAAACGCAACTTGTTTGTTTTGGTAGTAGAAATTTCATGTAGATTTTATAGCAAGAAACGTTGAAATTTGTTAAACAATAAGAAATGTCATTCAAAAACCCAAATACAGTTAGATATCATTAGTTTTTTTTCTAAACAGTAACGAAAATATTACTTTTTAAAATTTTTGGATATTTGTTCTGTATTTAACATCTACCTCCGATCCGCCATGTTTACATCCCTAATCTAATGGACGATTGTGAGCATTTTCCTTTAACTTTTAGGTATGACATTGATGATATTTTTCTTAAGATTGATTAGAAAAAATATTTTTAAAATTTAGTAAATATTTTGAAAAGAGCTCTGTTATATTTTTTATCATGATTTATTGACCTCCTATTATACTCTATAAGATTTTTGTCAAAAATTAAAGTTCCGTTGACATGTTCTAACGTGTATTGATGATGAGAAGGGAAAATGATCACGCATAGAGATGCCCATGCCCATGGCAAGGAGTCAATATAGATTGTGTTATGGAGTTGGGCCAAATGAGTCTGGATATTGGATCAAAGGAAATGAATTGTGGGTTACAAAAACACTAGCAAAAAAATCCAAGCAATGTACGGGATGGATTGAAATATATTGTATTAATGCAACTCCAAAATGAAAAGTTATTTTAGTAATTAAATAGTCAAAATGTGCATATTATTTATAGTATCATTGAAATATGATAGGGAATTAAAATTAACAAAATTTATCTAAAAAAATGATAACAAATTTAATTTGCATCGTTATGACGTTAATGATCATCCACCATGCCTTGAAATTCCTACATATATAAGATAAAATGATAATTAAAATCATCTTTAAAAAGATGTCAACAAACAATAAATACATTAGGTAAGTGATTTTTATTTCTCTAGTTTTTTGTTACCTTGTAAAAGGTACAAATATTATTCCGGCCAATTAACGTTTAGTACAAATGTTGTCGTAGGAACACAACTTATTTCACATAAAGATTTTGGTACGGAAACTATGAATATATATTTAAGAATGTTCATATTAGGAAACAATGTAATTTTTGATCATTTTGACTTCATTATCCTATCAAATTATTACAAGATAAGATGATTACCTCACTTATGCAATGTAATTTATATGAAGCTATCGAATAGTATACCTGTGATATAATCTCTTAAAATATGATGTTACGCATCACAAGATCGACATTCAATCCTGTAGCAAATTAAATATTATCAGTATTCATAGTTTCGAATAAAAGCAATTGCAAATTTGTCCTAGAAAGTTAGTTAAACTAATGTCATGTTGTTTATAAATTTACAATAGAGAACGGAAGTTAGAATTAGTAATATATAAATTCATGGCTCATAAATTTCTAAAAATTATTACCATTAAAATAACTTTGCAAATTTTGTTTTTTGTTGTGATTCGAAGTTAAATGACTCTTTCAAGAAGTAAATTAAGTTAAAATATTCCAAATATCACACTTAGAAAAAAATTAGGATAAGTTATTTGAAAGTAGTACAAAAATGAAGTTTAATAATACATCAAGTTGCACATCAAAATGTATATCATGTCTACGTGACATATCATTATCAGACAAAATGTAAAAACAAGTTCCATGAATTTTGATATGTGTCCAAATTAATGAATGCTACATAAATATGATGTATAACGTAATATGTTAGTAACATTGCTCTTATAATATCTATAAGTGGGCCGGTATGCTGTATTATGAAGATTTTGGTAAAGATTTGACATGGGTCATAAGGAGCAAAGAGAAAAAGTGAGGAAAAGTGGTAAAAGATGTGTTTGATGCTGTAATTGTGGCCATTGGTCATTACGCAAAGCATAAATTGCCTTCCATCGGAGATGTGTGTGTGGGGGTCCTTAGCTGGATTATATCTCTCTTTTCTCCTACGAGAAAATATTGTGTACATGAGTCCGGACACAGATGTGTCTGAACTCTGAATTCATCGGATGCACGTAGGGTCTTTGAATTATTAAGGGTTTCACATGCATCCGATGGATCCAGACACATCCGGATCTATGTATACAATATGCATATGTAGCATTGTTCTTTCTCCTACTCTGAGTATCACCTCCATGTCTCAATCTGTTAGGATGTGAAAAGGAGAAATGGTGAAAAACTTTATGGTAGTGATGATGAGATTTTCTCACTTTTTTGTTACCTATAAAAACTGCTAAGATCTTAAACTGAACGACTTTTGAGTCTTCAAAAGAGTAGGATAAGTTACTCGAAGTTTTTAAAAATCCCAAATGTATATCTTTTTTTAGATTAGTATTCTTTCTGAATAAATTTCAAATTCAAAAAGATTATCTCAAATCAAAGATGATAGAATCATTTTGTAAATAATTTTTGACATTTAGAATTGTTTTTTGACCAATTAATTTAGGTCAAATTAAGTGACGTCACTCGTCATTGTCAGAACGATTCTCACGAAAAATCGTCCTGTAATACTATATAGTTTGACCTAAATTAATACTAAACATTCGTGAGAATCGTTCTGACAATGACGAGTGTAAATTTAGGGGTTCTTCTGCACCTCTTTAAATGTTTAGTATTTTTAGGTTTGTTTGGTGTAAATTTAGGACCCATTTGGATTAGGATTTACCCCCCTCAAAAGATAAGACCCCTGCTTAGGGGGATATGCCCCGTTTTGGAAGCATCTGGTTTTGCCCTTTTTATTTTAGGTCCCTCTCCATCGGTTTCACTCAAACGGTGGTTTCTCCCTAATTAAGTTTGGACACCCCTTGGCCTCACCAAATGTTATCTGATGGTAGAGGGTTGGCCATTTAATGACTACAACCCTCGTTATCCGACTGTGGAGAGTTCGAAGAGGCAAGGGTTTGGGTTGGTTCTCTGTGTTGCCTTCTTCCCTTCGATCTTTATCTGCAATTTCATACCTTCGATTTATGTGTTACCTGTGATTTCATACCTACGATCTATGTGTTACCTTCGATTTCATTGTTTGAATAGGTAGGTTTTTGATTTCGAATTCATGTTCTGTTCTTGATCTATTTACTACAATTACAATAGCTAATATGCACTTCGTTACCTTTTATGTTGTGAGTTTGGACAGGTTTTGGATTTGTGTGCTATTTTTGTTGCCATCTTGCTTTGTGTGGTGAGATTTTGAACAATGGTGGGGTAGTATTCGAACAGGCATGAATTCTTTTATATATCTGTATTGCGATTTCATACGCGCTTTTATATTTGTATGAAGCACTCCGCAGCCAGAAAAATGTCATTGAAAGAAACTTTGGTGTTCTGAAAATGCGATTTGCAATCTTGAGGTCTCCCACCTATTACCCCATTCGGACTCAATGTCTTATGTCACAGAATGTTGCCTCCTCTATAACCTCATTAAAAAGAGAGATGCCAAATGATCTCATTGAGTTGGAGTATACACAATGGGAAGAAAATAACCTCTACAATATCGAGGTAGATGATGATCACATTACTATCGTAGACACTTTTAATGAATGGGTCGCGGAGAGTAATGCTAGGTATTGAGGGCCCATGTGCATCTAACAGCTTTGGACATATTTGTGTCCGGAGTGTATGTGTTTTTAGACTTTTTTTGTTTTATAAAACATTCAAACCAAGTCAAATTTGATACCTCCTATTTAATCCATCATCCATAAACATCGCATCAATGTGGGCTAACTCTCTAAAAATAATACCTCCTCTTATCTTATCCCCCTTCAATAACTTATTCTCTGAAAAAAATCCTTCATGAAGGATAAAAAAGTAGATGGTTTGAATGAAGTATTAAAAAATGGGGATAAAATAATATTTGATTTGGATGGAGAATAAAATAGAAAAATAAGGTTATTTTGTAATTGTAATAAAGGAGAAGGGGTATTATTATTGGATAATACCCAATGATAACTTTTGGACCAGGGGGGAGGGTGCCTGAAAATAATCCATCTCTATTCCTCTTAGGGAAATTATTTTTGGAGGGGTAAAAAGTTATCATTTGCGTTTTTATTCTACTAAGCTATTCTGCACATATCACATCAATCCTTTTCCTTCTTCTAAAAATTATCTCCTTTCCTTATACCCCATCCAAACGGGTCCTTAGGGATAGATATCACATGAAAAATGTATTGAGATTGAATTTTTGAAGGTGCATCCATCTTTCTTTCACTTGATGTGAAAAAAGTAATGATTTGTACCCAAAAACAAAAGCGGATAAATCTGTAAAGTTAATTTGATAGTTAATACTTGAGATTTAAAGGTACGACCCATCTTAAAGTCTTACTTTCAAAAACATTTTAGATACGTATGGGTTAATTCATATGAGATTTTGTTTCTTCGTTTATTGAGTTTTCTACTAAGATTGATCCTCCAAAAAATATTTACGTGCGTGTAAACTAACTCAAACACTTCAATTTATTTATAAAAAGGAAGAAGCAAAAGTGAAGACCAATAATTCAAATAAGTGAAAGCGAGGTGGTCCAATGTGATAGATGTAAATACGGAGTTTGTCCCGTGAACACTTTAACCTGATGAGATAACTAAGAAAGAAATATTTTCGAGTATTTGAAAGCAGACCATTTATTTGAACTATAAAATTTTAAATTGTAATGAGAATGTGTAAAAGTATTTGAGCAATATACACCGAACAGATTTTTTGAAAAAGTTATGCGAGTAAAAGTAGAATCAGAATTCAAAAGGGTTCGGGAATTGTTTTAGTGTAACAATATTGTAGTAGAGTAAAATAATAGAGTTTTATTTTTATTTAAAGTTATTCAGAGTTTAATTAGGTTTTGAGTGCATATGAGCAAAACCACGCTGTTTTGCCTAAGGGTGAAATAGGTTTAGGTTGGTTGGGTTTTTGGAGTACGTTGGACCGAACTAATCGGTTTGGATTGAATATGTTGAATACCGATTCTGATTGAAATAATCAAGGAACCGAAATCAGTTCAGGACGGTTCGGGTTGGTAAGGCATTTTGAGAATTTTGATTTTTTTGATTATGAATGAGCTACATCATTTTAATAAAAAAACTAGGCCACATGCAAAGATAAAACAAAAGAACAACAAATTATATTGCATGTACCTAAATGAATCTTACTATTAAATGGGCCGGAGTCTCAAAGCTCTGATATCTTGTACTAGAAAATAAAATTGATCCAAAACCACTAAAACACTCATTTGGTTTAGATTTTACAATATTTTGGTTCAAGATCAGGTAAAATTTCAGGTAATCAGAGACCAAATAAAAAATCACAAATTTTTAACCAGAAATCGAAACCATCCCCAAAAATTTCGATCAATTTTTTTTCGATTGGGTCAATAATATTTTCACCCCTAATTTTGTCGCACTACAATACTATACTATAGTGCATCAACAATCCAATTCGAAAGGTTCATCCAGAAAGGGGTTCATTTTTCAGAAAGCATTTGATGTTTAAAGTGCAAAAATACAAAATCCAAAACCTAAAATCTTGGGCGCCGATTGGATTAAAAATTATTTTTAAGGGGATAAGTTATTAAGTGAATAAGATAAGATGAAATATTATTTTTAAAAAGTTGACCCACATTGATGTGATATTTATAGAAGGAGATAAAAAAGTAGATGATTTGGATAGGATATTAAAAGAGAGGGATAAAATAATACTTAATTTGGATGAAAGATAAAATGGGTGGATAAAATTATTTTGTAGTAGAAATAAGGAAGATGGAGTATTATTTTTTGCTAATATCTGAAGATAATTTTTGAACAAGAGGAGGGATATCCAAAAATAATACCCTTCTATCCCCTCTACGGAGATTATTTTTGAAATAATAAAAAGTTATCTCCTATATTTTTATCCTCTCAAGTTATATTAAATACATCACATCAATCCTTATACCATTCTAAAAATTATTTCCGTTTCTTATGCCACATCCAAACGGGTCTTAGGGTCAAACAATCCCCAAGTCTTAACAGTAATAAATAAATAAATAGAAATGTTGTACTCCGGTACCTCCTCACCTATGAAAGATTCCCAATTAAATTCGGTCAAATAGTATCATATTAAGAAGATTTAGTCAAAGTTTTTAAACAAGAAATCAAAATAATAATTGAGATTATCCATATCTCAATGGAAATAGATATTTTCCTAAAAAAAAAATTCCATTAACTATTCACTCACAAATGAGAAGGATAGCATTTCAAATCTTGGCGAGGATCTCTCAGATTTTATTTTTTTGAATAATAAAGCCCAAAAATAACAAAAACATTAAATAAAAATACAGTAAAAAGGACAAATATTAATTAATCAGATTTTTCTGCATGAGCTGTATCACATTAGGTGGGCACATTTCCCAATGCATGACAGGAAAGTCGTGGCTTTATTATGTTCTTCCACCATGGGCGTCTTCCTCAAGAAGCCACCCCCTCTCTTCCCTCCTTCACATGTTTCTCTCTCTAAAGTACTATTTACTAAACAGTTAATATTGCCCCTTTGGCATATGATTTTTATTTATTTTTATTTTTTGTATTTATTTATTTATTTTTATTTTTTGTTTAAACCTTAATATTTTGGAGTTTATTGGTCCGTCTTAATAAAATGAATCTAAAGAATATAAAATTATGTCCAAAAGTTAAAAAAAGTCACTAAAGACGATGAATAAGTAAAAAAACTCTGTTTTTTAATTTATTTTTGTCTTTTCTGAATTTTTTTTAATTTGGCCTATGATTGATAACTTTTCTAAAAGCTCTTGTCGAGATGAGTCAATAAATCACAAAAAATTGATGAAAAAAAAAATTACCAAAATGCAGAGCAAAACAGCGTTCCATTCTTTTACATAAGGACGATTTTTTTTTAAATAAATGTCCAAATGGATCCATTGTCTTAAAAATACACTGATATTCGTAAAAATATATATTAGTATATATGAATATACAGTAATATTAAAAACATATATTAGTATTTGTATTTATTTGATCGTTTGTATAAAATTCACCTTTAGTGGATTTTACATAGGCCACATTTAAATTCAATACTCATATTTTGATTTAGTTATTCGTCTTAACAAATAAAATTTAGAAATAAAAAATAAATATGACTAAAAATCTTTAAAAACTTGCTAAAAACAAAAAATATAAGAAAATTACAGTTTTATATATAATTTGTAGTGTGTTTAGCGTCAAATTGTCTATGCTTTTTGTATTTTTAATTTACTTTTATATTTCTCATCGAAAAAATAAAAAAATACAGATTATTTAACAAAAATTTTAAAAATATTAAATATTAAATAATATCGATTGTGTTTAACAAAAATAACTTAGTATAAAATTAAAATTGCTAAACAGATAAGATGTGGTTCGTTAAAATTATTCAGCATAATTGTTATTATCTTTTTTTTCAAAATATTTTTGTTTTTTCTTGTTAAATATTTTGAAGAAATATAAAATTTTTGGACCAATGTTTTAAAAAACATTAGTAAAAAAATTCAAAAATGATCTTTTGTATTATTTTAGTGTAGTTAAAGCTGTATCATTTGAATATCTTTTAACTTTAATTTATATTTAATTTTTTTTTGAATAAAGCTAGCCTAATGGCATGTTTGAAATGAATTTGGGAGAATTATAGTACAGTTTTTTATAGTACAAATAAAATAACTTAGTTTAATTTAATTTATTCTTAAAATTACATTGTTTTAATTTATAACACGAAATACTATCAAAATTATATAATTTTAAGAGTAAAATTGACAAAATTAATGACATTATTTGATCCACATTATATATCAATTATGATAAATTATTACACTAAAATATCTCCTAATCCGATTTGACCTACCTCAAAAAATTCTCGAAACATTTAAGTCAGCAGGCTCTCCACTCTCTCACTTGGACTGCCAATACTGGGTACATTATTTTCTCTCTCTAAAACGGGTGCATTTTTTTCTCTCTTCTCTAGGAAGCTTTCGCTCTCTCTTTCTCTCTCCATAAATAAGCAGACCAGCATTTCTCCCCTTCCTATGTTCTCTCCTTCTGTCGAGAATTTGTAGTTTCTCTCTCCAATTTCACACTCTAGGGTTTGCCAACGGAATATTTTTCTTTCTATTTCTTCCTGAAAAAAGGCCGTGGAAGTGTTTCAGACCACAATGTAGGTGGTAACAGAGCGATCTCGTCAACGGAGAGGTTGGAAAATGACGAAGTGTTACCGGAATAACGTCACATCGGTGGTTTTGAACCGCGCCGGAAGCGGGAACTCGCGGCTTTGGACGGCATTTTCTGGCGCGTCGTTCCGCCGAATGATCATCGGCTCCGTGATTTGTGGGGGGTCGTGTCACCGTGCCGACAGCGTTGAAGTGGCGGAACGGTCGCCGGAGAATTTGAAGCGGGGAGCCGAATCCGGATCCGAATCGAAGAAGGATAACAACGGAGGATCCGAGAAGTTGTCGGAGCTACTGAGGCTTTCGGAGTCGTCAGAGGCGGGATTGGACGTTGAAACGGCGGAAGAGGTGAAGAAGAAGGTGGAGGCGTTGGAGGAGTTGAAGGGAGTTGTGAAGAGGTTACAGTGCGGCGACGTTTTGGGTGGCGCGATAGACGTGAGGAAATTGGCGAAGGAGAATGCGGAGGCGAGAACCAATCTGGCATTGCTCGGAGCGATTCCGCCACTCATTGCGTTGCTTGATTCGGAAGATGTTGACGCTCAGATCGCCTCTCTCTATGCTCTTCTCAACCTCGGAATCGGAAACGACGCGTGAGTTTTTCCTTTTCTGTTCTGGTTTTTTTTCTTCCCACGTTCGGTAGCTGTTTGGTTGCTGAGAAAGCAATGGAGACGTAGAAAATCAAGCCAGAGCTATATTTGTCAGTGACAAGAGTCTGGAAAAGTGGGAATTTGATGCATTTTGTTTGTCTAATTAAATATTTGTAGCCCCACTAATGCTGTGAAATTAGCCTCTAATTTATCGCTCGTTTCAAATTTATTTATTTTCTTTATTCTTTGTTCTTATTAAGGTATTTTAATTGAACAAAGTTACTTGAAGTCGGCTAGTTAATCAGTATGTTTGATAAAACAACAAAGGTATAATTATATTGAACTTTTTTTTCCTAAGAAATTGGGTTCAAAACAAGAGAACCAAACAAGGCCATTTTCTATCATAATCATGAAATTTCCTGTTCAAAAATCAGATAACTTTTGAAACACGTGTGAAGTTGTGAACTGTATGAGGGACTAGAAACAACTTGTGAGAATGTCGTTTTCTTATCTGGTTTGTTGATTTATCTGAAAACTTCAAATTCGCTGGTTGTCTTTTTCTTCATTAACTAGTGCCTTCAATCAATTCAACTGTCAACCCTTTTTCCAGAAACAAAGCAGCCATTGTTAAAGCAGGAGCTGTTCACAAGATGCTAGACCTACTTGAATCACCAAATGGTTCTCCGGCTATAGCAGAAGCAATAGTAGCAAATTTTCTTGGGTTAAGCGCGCTAGACTCAAATAAACCCATCATTGGTTCTTCCGGTGCAGTACCATTCTTGGTGAAAGCCTTGAAAGATTTGAATAAATCAAGCAGTGCTCAATCAAAGCAAGACTCTCTCAGAGCACTTTACAATCTTTCAATTTCACCATTGAACATCCCATTGATTCTGGAAACCGATTCGGTGCCATTTCTCTTGAGCATGCTGGGTGACATGGAATGTAGTGAGAGAATCCTCTCAATTCTAAGCAATGTTGTATCGATCCCAGAAGGTCGAAAAGCAGTCAGCAGTATGCCAGATGCATTGCCGATTCTAATAGATGTCCTGAATTGGACTGATTCATCAGGGTGTCAAGAGAAAGCATCCTATATTTTGATGGTTATGGCTCACAAATCCTATGTAGATCGACAAGCCATGATTGAGTCTGGAATTGTTTCATCACTGCTTGAGTTAACGCTTTTTGGTAGCACTTTATCTCAGAAAAGGGCTTCGAGGATTTTGGAGTGTTTGAGAATTGATAAAGGGAAACAGGTTTCCGGAAGTTTTGGAGGTGGAGGTGGTGGTAGTGTGGCTATGTCCGCTCCTATATGTGGATCTTCGTCATCTTGTGGTGATCCTAATCTTCAATTGGAGTGTTTGGAGGAAGAAGACACAATGAGCGAAGAGAGGAAAGCAGTTAGGCAATTGGTGCAACAGAGCTTGCAAAACAACATGAGGATGATTGTCAAGAGAGCCAATTTGCCACAGGATTTTGTTCCGTCAGATCATTTGAAGACCCTCACGTCTCTTTCAAGTTCGAAGAGCTTGCCGTTCTGAGAAGATTGGAACAATTCAGAAGGTAATTGGAATAAATCAGAAGGTAGTCTTCTCTTCATTACCCTGAGCTTTGTGTTCATTATAGCTAGCTAGGGAACCAATATAGCGATCATTTCTTTGTTTTCATTTGTTGTTTTTTTGGAGGATAGAAAACAATGAGTAGTTCAAACACACCCAATATATTCTTATTATTACCATTTTGTGGAAAAAAGTTAAAAGAATTCACTAAGACAGAAATTATCCAAACCAGATATATTTTTTGGCCTATTTCTATCTTTTCAAAATGTTTTAAAATTTGGTTCATATTTTTTTTATTTTTCAAAGCTCTAGTCAAAGTAATTATAGAATTCTGATGCAAAACTAACAAATGCAGAAAAACATATAAATAAAGACAAAAAAAATGGAGTGAAAACTTTAGGCCCAACCTAGCCGACATGCACCTGTTTATGACCGTGTTCGACAATAATTTTGTTTTCTTTAGAACACGATTTGTTACATGAATGATATCTCAATGTTGAGTTAGGAAATATGTAGCATTACTATATGGGTATGTTGCATATTTTTCGACCTTCCCATGTATCTTTTACTAACATCAATATATGATTTGTCGGTGGCGTATCTCTGTGCCTTTGTTTGTGGCTATATGCTAAGATTAAATACTGTAAGAAAACCTCAGTAACCTGTTGGCTTTTTTCTGAAGATAATAACCTGTTGGCTTTTTTCTGAAGATGCATCCAATTCGGTGGTATTTCGTGAAAATTTAGGAAAATCTAAGGGCTGCTTTTGTCCTAGAGTTGGTGGTCCCTTTTCATTGTGGGGGCTCACTTACACATTATGTGTACATCTTTGTCTCCCCCATTGGGTTATGGGCATTGCAAATCAATATTCTTGATATAGATAGAGCCTATGTGGGTGGGTCATTTTCTTTTGCACAACAACTCAAGGACAAAAGATGGGGACTTCTCAATGCAAATTTCCCATCTTGGGATCTTTACCTGCTGTTGTTTTCATTTACTGATCTGATGGTTTTTGTGGGTTTCATGGGAATCTTTTTATTTACAAAGCTGAAACTATTAGTATAATGCTATTGCAGGCTGAGAACATGGGCTGTCGGAAGTGTAAACTTTTATGCATTTGCGCATCAGTTTTTCTAATTAAAAAGTTTAGAAGCACAAATCATTCGTTTGCACCTAGACACAGATTTGTTCGGAACCGTGGGATGGACATGGGCTCATGTGATTATGGAGGATTCTATGTGCATTAGACTAACTGTTCTGTAATATTCTTAGCCCTTGACCTTTGTTTACTGAACAATTTACTATATCCCTTATTTCAGATGAGAGATCAGGAGAAAGATTATTAGCAAAGCAGGATTTGGAATTTGGATCGAGGTAGAATCTCTAATCTATTGTCAACCAACTAAGGTATATCCGTTGATGATATAATATGGGTTTCGGGGCTGGTGTTGTGTAAAAGTGAAGTTATTTTGATGCGCAATATGTGTTTTGATGCATCAGAAGAACTGCATAATGACATCGTTTTGATGCATAAATACCATGTGACCATTATACAATGTTTGTCGCGTGGAAGAGGTGATTAGGCCTAATGAATATTTTAGCTAGTGAGCCTGTTTTGAATTGTTGGACTGTTTGTTGCTCTTCAGTTGTAAATATTTTATGGTGTATATATTAATTTATCCCTTAGAAGTTGGGAGTTAAGACCATTTCTGCAAGTATCCAAGAAGATAGTTTTGAATCTGTGTCCCTTTCTTTTTTGGTTGTTTTTAAGATGTTCAAATAGTGAGCTGTTTGAATAGTGTGTTATTCTTTTAGAGCAACTCCAAAAGAACTAGTCAATTTAGCTATTAAAAAGTCCAAAAAAAAAAGTATGCTCTTTCATTTTTCTATTTATTTTTTTACCTATGTATTTCAACACTATTCTCTATTTTACTTATTGAGGCATTGAATTACAAACAAACAAAGGAAATTCATCTGTAGAGAGAGAAAGGTGGCTGGCAAAATGTAGCCAACGAAAAATAGAATAGGCAAATTAGCTAGGAGAATAAAGAGACTATTGGGGTGTAAAAAGTTGGTATTTGGTGGCTATTTTAGTCAATAGGACTCTTTTAAGGAGCCTATTGGAGTTGCTCTTAAACAAATTTTAAAAATTATGTAACGAGGAGAGAAAAAGAGAAAGAAAGAGGAGATAGAATGAGAAAATAACAAATTTCGGTTTTTTAACTCACTTTTTAATTACACGAATTTAAATTAATACATTTTTTGGGAATTTTATTGTGCATAGCATCATGGCGTGCTATGTGTGACGTTATTTTCAGGGATAGAATCAGAAATTTTGATTAGTGGGGTCAAAATTTTAACTAAAATAATATTAAAAAAATTCCTAATAATAAGAGAATAAATATAAAATATTATCTATCTATGCATTTATTATACGTCTCAACAAAATTTTCTTTTTGCGAAAGATATATAAAATAGTCAATTTGTTAAGTAAAAAATAAAAATATTTTTTATTATAGACTTGTAAAGTATTATATATCAAATAGTTATCATACAAATACAAATCAAATAGTTATCATACAAATACAAAGCAATTTCTTCATAATTAGCATGATAAAAATATTTTTCTATATTCAGATGAAATATCAGGAGAATTTTATGTATTTGGTGAAATATTTGGGTCAATATTATAATTTTAAAGGGTCAAATTACTAATTAATTTTAAATCACTAATTAATTCATAAATTCCTACTAATAATATGTCACGCCCTGATTTCTAGATAGGTAAAATATTCATACTTATAATTCCAAACCTCACAATTTCCCAAATTATACAATTTCTAAAATTGCTCATTGATAAAATATTTCAAATATCCAAATTTATGAGTGGCCCTCCCGGCCATCACCCTAAATATAGTTTAAACAAATTCAACACCAAGTGCTTTCAAATACAATGAAGGGACAAAAAGGAATTGGTTTACATCTTTCCAAAAATAGTCCTAAGATGTCCCATAATTCTTACTTTCTTAGTATGAAAGCCTTCTCAAAATGAGCACCACCATGCATCCATGCAATCCATGTCAAGCCTCTGGGACAGTACCTGAAAGAGTGAAAGGGTGAGCTAAAAGCCCAGTAGAGACATCTACGCCAATATTATGTGAATATGAATGCTATGGTATGCTTCATGTACGTTTCATAATACCACATGTATGACAAGAAACCCATGTGTCCATCAACACAGTTGCATATCAACCCCTTCGGTTAATTCACGATTTCCAGACCGATTCAGTTATCATATTCCAACTAGCACCTCACCCAATGGCGGCTAGACAATCTTGAAACATACTAGCACATCTCCCGTCGGAGGCTAGACCATGTATATTTGTATATAACTAGCATAACTCCCATCGGAGGCTAGGCATCACATAACTAGCACAACTCCCGTCGGAGGCTAGACATCACATAACTAGCACAACTCCCGTTGGAGGCTAGAAATTGCATTATATCAAGGCAATATAATTTCATAGTTTGACCCTTTACCGGCCACACACATATCACACCAACCATAATTCAATCTCATAGTGAAAGAGAAACGAAGTTACGAATAAAGGCGTAAGGATATAATTTCAAAGTCATCGAACCTTACGAAATTCACCGTCACTATAAGGCCTCACTTGTATCATATATCTCACATACCATATGTATGAGTGGAAGTGCTCTAAAATGTCAAAAAATCCCAAATTAGGACGATAACAGTCAGTACTAGTCGCCCTTAAAGTCGCTGGAGCGGTTCAAAAGTCGCTGGACGGGCCAGAAGTCAGTGAAGGTCGCTGGACAGTCGCCCAAAGGTCGCTCGATGGTCGCTCGAGCGAACCCCAAGTCGCTCAAGCGACTTGGTCGATCTCAGTTCGCACAGAAATATCGCCTCTCGATCCAATCGGCCAAAAACACAACCAAAAACCACTTCAAGCATGAAATCAACTACCAATATCATACATATACACATAATAGAGGTGAGACATCCCTACCTCAAGCCTTGAACCGAAGGATTTGGCGAAGAAAGGCAAGCCCTAGCTCGGTTGTCCTCCAAAGCTTGAAACCGCACCTCCCGAGCCCCCAACCACGAACCGGCTTCGATTCCTTGCTAGAGACGCTCCAAGGATCCTATATCTCCGGGTAATTCGCAAATGGTGAAGGGAAAGTGTGGGATTTTATAGAGAGAAGGAGGAGCAAAAGGAAAGTGAGAGAGAGCAAAGGGGAGCAAAGGGATTTTCCGGGTCCTTACATAATAGGTGTTTTAGAAAATTGAGAGGGGTCAAGTGCCCTCGGTCGTTTTGGCGCATAAATATTGTTCGGACAGTTAGAGTAATGTTTAGATAAAAATTTTTATACTAAAATAATGTTATTTTGCTGCATATCACGCTTGTTATACAATAGACTCTTCCTTTCCTTTCAATTAACACTCTTAACCTACAAAACTGAATTCTTTTTTCTTATATTAAACCCATTTTACATCATATTTTTATTATACCATTGATGATACTCTAAATCAACAAGAAAAATTAAAAGAAAAGCTAGAAGATGTAATTACGAGATGATGAAAATATCTCTTCCCTGACATGATTAGTCCCGTGAATTATTACTTTGTTTTTTAACTTTTTGTGAATCTATTGATCAAATTTTGATGGTGAGAGATTAAGAATTCTGATTTCTAATTTAATTATTACAGCTTCCATTACATAATTAGTCCCATGAATTATCAATGATCTCTTTCTAGCATGATTAGCCCCATGAATTATTGCTTTTCATGATTAGTGTCACAACCCAAATTCCAAATTTCGAGCTAAAATTTTGATAGAGAGTCAGTTTATCTCACCACATGCCTTCTATATCGCCAGTTAAGAGACTAACCTTTTTTTTTCCCAAATAAATTGAAATAGTGTGGAAGCAATATTAAAATACTCATCAGAGTTTCTATTTATTACGTCGGAAGATAAGCAGCACGTGTCAAATTTATTATAAACCATTGGGCCCATAAGGCCCATAACAGTAAAACAACAAATTATTCAAGTATGATGTCACATCACAATAATTATTACATATTTAAAATTGAAATACTTAGATAACTGAATAACATGAAACTAAGATAACTGACATGGTGCCCAAGTGCATAATTCCATCCCTTACTCGAGTTCGATAAATCAATTCATGTGAGAATTTCGAATACCAAAGTTACAGGCTTTTACCATGAAAAATGTACAGTTTGTAAATATCTTTCAAAATCAGAGTAGCTTTTGTTATCAGACGTCATACTGGATAAAATGGAAATAAACGTCACACTGCATACTAGGATATTATTTAATGGTTTATTAGAAGTATATTAGGAAGCGACCCCATATAAATGGAAATGATATCAAGTCCAACAATGTTATAAGTAGGGAAATCACCACCAATCCAACCACCGATGAGTGGCCCCTTGCCCCTTCGAACAAACACACTCTCTTCTCTTTCTCTCTCAACAAATAGTATAAATACACTTTTTTATGGCCTACTTTGGGTGCTTAAGACCTCTAACTGTCTAACCTAATTAAATTATTTTTCTATTTCTATTCATTTTTTTATGTACTATAATTTTTATTGATTTTTTTTTAGTTTATTGGTTCGTCTCCTTGAAAATAATCTTAATATTATAAAATTATATTCAAAAACTAAAAAAATTCGCTAAAGACAAAATAAGCCTAAACGGACCCTATTTTGATTTATTTTTCGTTTTTTTTGAATTTTTTTCTTGTCGAGACGAATGAGTAACTAACAAAAAATTGATGCAAAATAAAAAAATTTATCGTTTACTTGAAAAATTATTTCAGAATTAACCGTGACTTTTGGAACATTTTGATAAAGGGTTACTAAATTATAGCAAGGTATTTATTGATTTATAATTTGTTATTATTATTATTATTGGTTGATTTATAAAATAAAGTTAAAAATCTCTTAAATCACCAAAAAATATTAATATTCAACACATGTTTTAATACGCTCAACTTAACTATTACAGCTTTCATTACATAATTAGTCCCATGAACTATCAATTATCTCTTTTCATGATTAGCCCCATTAATTATTTCTTTTCATGATTAGTGTCAATTTGGAGCTAAAATTTGTGATAGGCAATGAGTCTATCTCACCACGGGTCTTCTATATCGCCAATTAAGAGAATTAACGTTTTTTTTAAATAAAAAATGAAATAGTGTGGAAGCGTTAAGTTTCAAATTTATTACAAACCATTGGGCCCACAAGGCCCATAACAGTAAAACGACAAATCATTCAAGTGTGATGTCACATTACAATAATTATTACATGTTTAAAATTGAAATACTTACATAATTGAATAACAGAAAACTATGATAAGTGGCATAATGCCCAATTGCAAAATTTCATCCTTTACTCAAGTTCGACTGAGAATGATAAATCAATTCATGTGAGAATTTTGAATACCAAAGTTATAGGTTTTTACCATGAAAAATTTACAGTTTATGAATATCCTTCAAAATCAGAGTAACAAATACATAGCAATTTTGTTATGAAATTCGACTGTAACTCCAAATGCTAAACTTTAAAAAAAAAACATCAGACAGTATAAAAATAGCATACTAGGATATCAGTTAATGGTTTCTTACCAATATATTAGGGAGTGACCCCACATAAAGAAAAATAATATCAAGTCCAACAATGTTATTGGCAGGGAAATCACCACCGATCACCGATGAATGGCCCGCCGCCCTTTTAAACACACACTCTCTCTCTCTCTCTCTCAACAAATAGCATAAATCCACATTTTATTGTCTACTTTAGGTGCTTAAGATCTAGATGTATCTCGATCGTCTTTTCGAATCTGTCGCATTATATTTTCCATACAGTAAGTAGGTTTATACTTTATAGGGTGATGCCAAAATGGTAGAAGTGATTAGTGGCAGTTGGAGGTGATAACGGAGATTTTTCGGTATCAATGGAGTTGTCGAAAACAATGGAGGAGGTGATAATGGAAATTGACGATGTCAGCCAAGTTGTCGGAAGCAATGGAGGATGTCGTTGTGGCGGTTAGAGGTGGTTCGTTGATGTAGGAGTGCGGCTTGACGACAAATAATTTCCTGAATAATAAGTTGATTACAGGGAATTGTTGAAAGGGAAGCTGTAGTCCTCTTCTCTTCTTTTTCTTCTTCTTAGTTTGTTGTACATATATAAGGAAGTCAAAGATGAATAAAAATAGCCTAATAGTCTGTTTGTTAGCGGTTAAAATTATGAAAGGGATAAAGGGATATAATAAGAGGGCTAGTGGGGGAATTTATTATAAAGAGTTTATTTGACTATTTTCTGAGGAAAGAGTATACAGTAGATATAAATATGTGGATAGAAGGGGGATATAGAAGGAGGATACGATATGAATAAGAGGAGGGGTGTCCAAATTTTGTCTTAACTCCAGAAATATTAAATTTGGAACAATGCCCCCAACAAACTCCGGATACGACAATCTGTATTACTATATCCAAGATCCAAATATCATACCCCTGTTTTAACCTCTAACAAACAGAGGATAATGGATAAAAACAATGCAGGCTATTCCATGCTCCATATTTAACAGTTATAGTATTTGAAACTTGAGTTGTACTTTTTGTAGGTCTGATTGGTTGTTGGTACCGTACTCTGTCCCAAGTGATACTGAACCTGTGTTTGAATGTGTTAGTTTTTATAAGTTTTAACTTTTTTTGTTGTTTTGGTTGCATAGAATGAAACAATTTCCCTTGTGAATATTTTTCATTTTTTTCAATTCTAGGAGCCTTTGCCCTAAGTCACTACTGAGCCTACCACGTGGTTAGTCTGCAGTGACTATGGGTGTTCGGCACTGCCACTATACATTAAACTTGGGACAAATCTTGAATTAGGCAAGGAGCTCGAAGTTCTCTACCCAAACTATTATGGGCTAAGCGACCAAATTCTGCCTCAGGGAGTGTCACCCTAATTTATTCCAGGTTCAAACATTCCTGGCTTGTTTGAACCTGGTAATAAACTGAGCAACTTTTTTGTCAAGCCTTTGCCTAAGCCTGGCTAGATCAGCTATAGATACTTATGGCTTTGTTTGAAAGACTTGCCTGTGAAAAGCTTCTTCTATGTGTTGCTAACTCACAATGATACCAAAACCTAAACTAGTATACCATGCAAAAATGGTTCCCGATAATGAATTAGGGAACAACCTAAGTTTTATAAATCCACTATTGGCCAATATTCCACATTGACTTGTGAATCTGGTCACATGTTCCGAGCTAAACTACCTCCCATCCCCATAAAATGTGGTAAAATCAAGGATTTCAAACACTCTAGGGAACTCATATTGACAGTCAATCCATTATAGATATGGTTTTCTGTAAATTGGGATTTGGACCCCCTATGCTAATGGCCCACATACTTCTTGTATAAGATCCAATACTTGGTCTCGAAGTTGAAGATTTCGTTCCAGAGGGTGTCCATGGTTCCCTGGATGAGCTGCACCCATTGGTGTGACCACAAGTGCTATTGCGGGGGCAAACATGGGTGTAGGCGTAGGAGGAGTTTATTGGTATTGCCATGCATGGTGGTTCCCTAACATTTGAGGCTTGCACCCAACCGTACTTTCGTTTGTCCATGCTCCATTTCGTTCGTGGGCGTGTATGTGTTTTGCACTCAAAAGTGCAAATAGTTAATGCCAAAATCCCTTGACTTGCATGTGTTTATTGTCAATCAGATAAGTGATAACATGTTTTGACTGTTTAATGTATGTTTTGGTTGTTAGTACACAAATGAGTGTTTTGCAGTGTTCTTATGAAATCTCGAGATGTTATCAAGAATCAAGTCATGAAGTGAAAGAGAATGACATCAAAAAGTTTGAAGTCAGTGCCTCGCATTACCGGTAATAAGTGCCCGAATTACCGGTAATAGGAGGCACTACCCAAAAGAGAAGAACTGCCAGAAAGTCAATGCCTCGCATTACCGGTAATACGTATCCCAAACTACCGGTAGGAGGAGGCACTGCCCAAAGTGAAGAGCAGCCAGAAGAGTCAGTGCCTCGCATTATCGGTAATAAGTGCCCGAACTACTGGTAGTAGCAGACATTGCCAAGAAGTGCAGAACTGACCAGAAGTGGCAGAACCCCGAACTACCGATAATACGTGCCCCACTCTACTGGTAGTAAGAGGGAAAAATGAGATTTCTATTATTTTTAAGGGATTTATATTCTTTTAGTTGATCCTTATATTTTTGTTTTCTAATTACGTTAGGAGTGTCGTTTTGAGATCTATATAATAGAAACCCTAGTTAAAGATTAGGGACCCAACTTTTATTCTAGTTTTCATTTTCTGTTTTTGAGATTGAATTTCGAGATTTGGGAAGATTAAAATAAAAGTTTTTTAATTTCTTGTTCTTTTTATTACTCTTTTATTGTTCTATCGTTTCATTCTTGTTCTTGATTTCTCATGGATTCCTTTAAATCCATGAGAAAGTAATCCTTCAAAGATTCGATTCAACGGTGAAACATTGAATTGCAACTCAAGGTAATTCAATCCTCACGCAAATCTTTCAAATTCTGATATCGTTTTATTAATCAAGAATATTTTGAAATCAATTAAAGGTTTTTGTAAAAGATTTTTGCTTGTATGTTGACAAATTTTTTTGGCACACACAAAAATTCTTGGATCTCTACAAGATTTTGATCTAAAACCCTAATTTCATACTTGACTATTAAAGTGATTATCAATTTTTATTAAGTTTCTATAAATATTCACTTTTTCGATCATTCGACGAAAGTTCGATGTTATAGAACCGAAGTTGAGTTATATTTTGAGGATTGGATTATTCCGAGTCGCGGTCAATGTGGATCCCGAGAATTGGATCTTGTTTCTTTTAAGTTTTCATTAAATTGTTCTCAATCTCATCAAAATATTTTTCACATAAAAATCTCAAATCTTTTTTTTCTTTCCTCCCGATAAACTTTTAAATTACTTGTTCCCTGTGGATTTGACTCCGGACTTCCGGATTTATTATGCTACAAGTGAAACCCTGATCCTACGCTGGGGATACGTTCTATTTGACATCGATTGACAACAAGCAGTATGACAGCTGGGATAATTACCCATGCACATGAAACATGCGTCACTTTGCCTTCTGTATATGTCATCTCTCTAATAGTTAATGAACTGTCCTAGAAGCTTGAATGACATCCTTCATCCTCATTGTGATAGTCGATTGGCTGCAGGCACTTCTACAATGTGGTGTCACGCATCATTGATCTTCCATTGGCAAACTGATTAGGGTGTCAATACATGATTACTTTGCAGCCAAATTAAAGTGGGTCACACAGATCAATTGGGATGGACTCGCAGAGTTCAATAATCTCCTATGTAAGAGATTATTATCGTGCAAATGATTACTCAAAATCATTTTATGGAGTGAAAGAAATTTGGCATGAAAGTTAGTGTTTAAAAAGTAGAAAAATTGAATTTGGAACCTTGTCCCACGTAGAAAAACAAAAGTACATAAAAGTCTAGATTCGATGTAAGGACCTGGAAAATTTTGAGTTTTTAAAATATTTATTTGAAAATTTATTTGCGGGATAATTATTTGATTTATTATTATATGTTTCAAATTTTAGTTATAAGACCTGAGCCCGGGGTCTGTGGTTTTATTTCACGCGCGTTACGTACGTGGTATTTTGCGTGGGAGCCCTCAGGGGCCTTAAAAATCAAATTTTGCTGGGGGGGGGGGGGGGGAGAAGCCCCCATTTCCCTCATCTCTTTCTCTCTCTAAGTTACCTCTACCTTCTCTCTACCACCACCACCAATCCTTTCCACTATTTTCAAATTCCTTTGAGATATAAGAAGCTTGTATTGTGCTTAACGTGGAATCGAAGACGGATCGTGATTTGGTACTCGGGAAATTCAAATTCGAAGTTTGGAGGATCACCAAAGCTAGGGCTTTCACCCATTGATCAAATCCATCCTTTTGAAATTTGAGGTAGGGATTTCTACCTTACATTATATGTATATGATGTGTTTTAATCCATATTTTGTGCATATATTGTAGCCTTGGTGTGATTTGGAGAGTTGGGGCAATTTGAAAATCGTGTAGAAATCTACAGATTTGCGTAGGGGCGTCCGAACGGGGAACCTGGGTGTCCGGACGGTTGACCTAGGAAATTTGACAGAGAGGTTGTAAACAGGGCATCCGGACAGGACTGCCTGGCGTTCGCATAGGACCAGACGGGTCCGGACGGGAATGTCAAATTCTCTTTTGACTGTATAATTATCTCATATTATGCCTTGAATCATCTTTATTTGGTAGTTTGACATGATCGCGGGCTATTAGTACGTTTGTTTTGATTGAATGGAATATCGTCGATATGATTCGATCATGGTACGTATAGGCATAACATATGCACATGTTGTTATTGAACGAGATAAATAAAATGCTAGCCTCCATGGGGAGTGGTGCTGAGAAAATTATGGATCTAGCTTCCTTCAGAAAATGTGCTAGGAAATGCCATGAATTGGCTTGGTTAGCTTCCGTTGGGAGAAGTGTTAGGACACAAATTATGACAATGGATTGATACGACTTGACAGCTTGACTAGCCTCCGTTGGGAGAAGTGCTAGGGCATAATCTATCTTCATATCACTTGGTCGTATTTGATTAGCATCCCTTTTGGCGATGAGTTGGTAGTAGGACATGGTTGTAATACTTGTATTGGTGAACTATGGATGTTGTGAAAAATCCCTCATGTATGTTCTCGTATTCCTGTTACAGTGCTTAACATATGAAAGTATTGTATTGCCATATAATGTTCATAGTGCATGTCATCTCATCTCATATGCACATAGCCTTGGCATAGATTTTCCTACTGGGCTTGTAGCTTAACATTTCCATCTTTCAGGTACCGTACCGAAGGAATAGCATGGAGTGAGTGATGTACATGGTGTGACATCTTTTGGAAAGCTAATTGAAGAAGTTATTTAATATCTTTATGAACTCATTTTTGAAAGATGCATTGTAACTTCTATTTATAGTTTTGGTTGATATGTATGGGATCTTCTACCCTTTTGAGGTCATGAGTAATGTATTTTGGGCTGGTAGTGTCCCATTTCTTTTGAAAACTGTTGGATACTTACCGTTTTGGGTACCATATCTATGAAATATTTTGGGATTATTAAATGGTGTTTAGTGGGAATTGTGAAAGATAAATCGTGTTTAATAATATTGAGAAATCAAGGCGGGACATTTTATAAGGGCTTGCCTTTTTGGGTCATACAACTTTTGTGAGCGGGAGAGCAAGCACTATATTGTCGCTTTGATCACATACACACACGTTGCCACAATCGTTTGGACGGTCGGTTTGGGCTCAAGTCGAGGTTTGTGTCTTATCTCTAGCCCATTTAACTTTTTTGGCCAAAAAAATTAGACTTTTATTTTTCGGATCAGTTTATCCAAACAACTGTAATCAACCCTTCCAAACAATTGCAATTGAACTGTCTCTTCTGAGCAGTTATGACCAGAACCCTTTCCCAAATGAAAAGTTATGACCAGAATCTCTTCACTTTCAAATAGATGTGATTGAGCCTTTTCATTCCGAACCCTCATATTTGGTGGCCTTCTGCCTACTTCAAATAGGCACTTGGTGGCCTATATAAACATCCTTCCGTAGCCATTTCATTCATCTGAAAACATCACCGCATGCATCTCTTTTCCATATAGAGAGTCTAGAGAGTTCTGCTCAGTTTTCATTCACATTGCACATTGTAAAAGTGCTGTAATAGTGTGCGGAAAGATAATTGTATCCTAGGAGGCACACATCTATAACCATGAGCACGAGTGTGAGGGCAAAATCTACTTTAAAGAAATAATGTTCATTGCTTGTCTCGACGTGTCTAATTTCAGTGTATTTATGTCGATTCTATAAGTTTGTTTTGAAAGATTAATTTCATTCTGTTTGTTTGCTTTGAATTCACACAAAACAAGTTTTTTCTATATACTTTTGTATTTGCATTACAAGTATTTTGACAGAAGATTGCCTAACTATTTTCAAACGCTGATTTTTCTGCACTTTGGTTTTTCTACACTTCGATTTTTTTTACAAAATAGTATTTTCATATTCAATAAGCAAACACATGGAACACTATATACCTTTATGTTTGGATAATTTTGTATTTATTTATTTATTACCGCATGTGTTAGTTTTACGTAATTTTTTTGAATTATTAATTCAGCTCAACTATATAAATCAAAAATTTTAAAAAAATATTGAACCAAACTTGAAAGCAATTAAAAAAAAAACAAAAGAATCCATAAAATATTTACATGTTTGGAACTATTTTAATTTTTAGTGAATTTCGTGAAATGTTTTTCAAGATGAACTAATAATTCACCAAAGTTTAAAACAAAACTATAAAATGAAAACAAAATTGAATATGGCAAAAAAATTATTAACAATTTAAATTAGTGCAATCTAAGACTCTTCATAGGTGTTTAATGAGGGAGAAACAAAGAGTAAAATTTGGTGAACAAATATGTTTAGTTTGTGGGGAATCTAGGGGTCTACAGACATGTATAGCCAACATAACTATTCTCAAGTGATACCGTGAGAGAAGGGTGAAAAGAATCAATCAGCAACCAGCTCCACTAAATTATTTGTTGTCCTCTTACGCTTTTAGCCTGCCTTGTGAAGGCCTCTCATGTGTCTATTACCGATTCTATCAGTCTCGTGATGAATATAAATCCTTTTTGATCTTCCATTAAAAAAGGTATCACGACGACAACTAAATTTGTCCATAGGCAAACTAGATTCCTAAAAAGAGATAGGGATATCTTTTTCATTTCAAATATTCTTTTGGGTTAGGAATGGACTTTTTCTATTCGCATCTTTCAGTCGTTTTCATTGTATTTTTTGCTATTGGTGTTACCTTCCTAATATTTTCATTATTCCCTTACTGTAGGAGGGTTACACTTCGTGACAGAATATTACACTCTCCTTCATTGTTATTGAATTCAAATAATTAATGCCCTTTTAAGTTTGAGACAACATAAGAACATTTCTTTGGAAACCGACAACACATCGCCCCTATCATCAAATTGACTATACTTCCTCATGTGACACTTTGCCATTACTACTACATCTTCTATATCGGATTATTTGCCATCGTGAGAAGGTGATTTTTACTTCTCTCACATACTTCCTTAAGCGACAAAATACTTAATACTGAAATAGTTACATGTTGTCAATTTAATACTCATCCGATAAAGCGAACAACTATTTAGTGCATTGTTTTGTCTTATTGCCTTTCAAGATGTTCACTGAATTCTTCACGATGTTTTGGTGACTGTCCTCGAATTATTGACCGTACCCTCTTACAACTTTTAAATTTATTTTTTTGGTGTTATTAAGTGTACATATCTCACTGTGGTGTGTGGCGTCCGATCATTAGGAGCTATGATATTGATTTCTTGCGTTGGAGGTAAGGTAGCGAAATGAAACCGAACCTCGCATATATTATATTTTATGTGTAGATCTAGTATTTTATACTTGTAGATGTGTAAGGGATATGGACCTCAACCTTATATTTTTAAGCATTTGGATATTTATGTATTCGATCGCGCAAACCTAGTTGATTTAGGGATCTAATAATTTTTAGTTGTCAATTTCGATTGAATCTAAACCTTAGGTGAACTAGATTCGTGATTTATATGGCGATTTGTTGTCTTTATTTTATTTGCATGGTCAATCGATGGACTATACAATGTTGAGCTTGATGTGTATTTCAGTATCCACGTGCGTTGCACGTGACCTAGATCTGGTTGAGATTATTGTTTCACTTGAGTTATTTAATGCTCAGTGCATGATTAATGATATTGCATGATGAGATTTGTTATCGCATGTTGAGTATGACTTTTGAGAATCATCCATATTTGTATGAAATCAGAACTTAATATAAAGATATGGTTAGATTATCTCATTGTTATAATAATGAGGGATAATTAGAATTAATATTGTTGCGGTAATGGTAGTTAACAGAGGATTAGTGATGTTTTTGAGTCGTGTCGGTATTTGTGAGCCGAGTTAGGATCCATACTTGAGGCTGATATTCAGGAGCCTGACGTACTATAGATATCGAACACTAATAAACGTTGCATAAAATGATATGAACTGGGAAGGGGATGTCTGTGAGCTGTGCAAGTGTCTATGAGTTGTGTGATGTATGCGAGCCGCATTACTAGTTTGAGTCGTGTCATTGCTTTATGAGGATGACTTTAGAAGCCTAACATATGGGAACATCATGTGTGAGAGCCTATTATGGGAGCATCAAACAAGTGAAATAATGATTGAAAGATACTTAATATAGAAAGACCTATGCACGATATTGCATGAAGATGTATGTTTTATTATTTGTATACTTGTTGAATATTTATTATGTGTGCTTGTAAGTTGTGGTGATATTTGATTTTTCTATTGAGTGTCTATCACTCATGATGCAACTTCTTTGTCCCCGAAATTTCACGTCAGGTATCGAGGACCAGTGGAAAGAATAGCCTAACAAGGAGGTTGAGGTAGATGAGATGCAAATTCAAGAGCCGTGGTTGTACCAGAAATAGTTTTATAGCTTGAATCTAGAGTGTCCATTCGTTTTAATATTTTAAATAAATTATGAATTTTAAGTTCTTAGATTTTGAAATTATTTAATGAATTTGATTTTTGGTTGATTATTTTGTTGAGAATTAATAAATATGACAATTGAACCATTGTTTAATAAAAAAATTTTATTCGTTGCTTAATTATTAATTTTCTTATTATGACATACCATAAAAATATAGAGCGTTACAACACGTGAAATCCCGTGTGAATCAACAATTACAGCTTTGCAAACTAAATACTCTTGGTTACCGATAACGAAGTAGTACCACGAGGAAAGAGTGAAAGGAACCAATTAACTACCGACACAAAAAAACTCTTTGTTGTTCTCTTACTCTTTCAGCTTGCCTTGTAGAGATCTCTCGAGTGTCTACGGCAGATCCAATCAATCTCGTGATGAAGAGAAGTCTTTTTTTGATCTTTGACTATGAAAGGTATCGTCATGCTAACAAAATTCGTCTATAGACAAACTAGATTCCTAAAAAGAGAGAGGAATAACATTCTTTTTAATTTTAAGTATGCTTTTGAGTTATAAATGGTATTTTTCTATTCGCATTTTTGAGTTGTTTTAGTTGTATTTTTTTTGTTGGTAATACCTCTCCAGTTTAGATTCTTTCCTGATTGGGAAAGGATTATATTTCCTAACGGAATGTTACAACCTCCCCTCTCCCCTCGTTGTATCAAATTCGAAAGATTAATGCCCTTTTAAGTTTAAGACAAGATAACAAAATTTCTTTGGAAACCAATAAAACATCGCCCAATTAGATTTGGTTGTATTTCCTCCGCCGCTACTTTCTCATTTACTACAACATATTGTGATATTGGAATATTTGCCAACTTAGGATGACAATTTTCAATTATATCACATATTAGCTTAAGCGACAGAATACTCAATATCTAAACAGTTACACGCTGTTAATTTAATACCCTTCTGATAAAGCCAACAATTATTTAATGAATTGTCTTGTATTACTGTCTTTCAATCAAGATGTTCACTGAATACTTCTCGATATTTTGACGGCTAGTACTAGGACATCGAA
The DNA here is from genome assembly GCA_019985065.2 of Arctostaphylos glauca. Taxonomy (NCBI): domain Eukaryota; kingdom Viridiplantae; phylum Streptophyta; class Magnoliopsida; order Ericales; family Ericaceae; genus Arctostaphylos; species Arctostaphylos glauca. The sequence continues at coordinate 4,206,989 of JAHSPW020000010.1, forward strand.
TTATCAACCGCACTGCCGTCCATATAGATCAGATGATAATTTTGTTGCCATTGTTATGAATGTAATTTAAACTCAATATAATTGAAATCAACTTTTTATGCGTGACCACTCATCTGTAGACTTATGAGGTTATATTTAAATAATTTCAAGTTAGATTATAAAGTGAACCATTTCATTAAAATATTGAAAAATACATCAAATTTTACGTATTAAATGTTGTGGGACCTACGAACTACCCCAATACATTTCATTAAAACTTTAATAGTTTAGCAAATAAATTTGAAAACAAATACACTTGATGGGTAAAAATGTAAATTTGGTACCCCACAAAGAAATCCAGCTGGCAGCCATCCTTTTAATCACAGCATTGAGGCCATCCACGTGGATCTCCCGCGACCTTTCCCCTTGGTATCCAATTGGCGGACTCGAAATTCCAAATTTAATTCAAATCCAAAAACTCGCGAATTCCGACCCACCTATTATCAATAAATAGAAAATAATAGCCCGAAAATACACCCCCCGCTCTCTCTCTCTCTCTCTCTCTCTATAAAAAATACATTACCCTAGCTATCTATCTCTATATACGCATCTATATTCTACATCTACGTATATATGCGACCCCAAATCCTATAGGATTAGATTTGGTTTCTCCTTTTTCTATAGGGAAAAGTCTGTACGTTCGTTTTCCTCTCTTCGAGTACAATCATTCGGATTTAGGGTTCTTTGGGTGGTTCTCTATTTTTCCAATGGTGTGAATTTTAGGGCTGAAATCGTTGGTTTCTTTTTTTGAGGAGATCTAGAGAAAGAAGAAATCTGGAGTGAGAATGGCGTCGCTTGATAGTAGAGACCTGGAAAAGCAGCTGGTGGAAGCTGGGAATAAGCTACTTCAACTTCCATCTTCGGTCGATGAAATCCTTTCTCTGCTTGATGTAAGCCCTAATTTTCTGGGGTTTCGATTTTCTGGGTAGTTTCTGTGATTTGAATTTTTGGGTTTTGTTGGTTGTTTCTTGGCGTATGATTTCCGTTTGGGTACTACTCCTAGGTGTACCCATAATTTTGTGCTCTTTATGCTTTTATCATGGGTCTTGAATTGTGAGGTAATTTGCATAATGTTTTTCGTGACTATGTACTTTATGACGTTAGGCGCTAGTTTGGTAATTGTTTCTCATTTAATATAGCTTTTTACTTCCCGTATTTGGTTCTATTGGGTTATTATCAGTAGCATAAGACTTGTGCTATGCATGGAATTTCAAAGTTGGATTATTTATTTTGTCCATCCCATCGTGCAAAATTAAAAGCCAATTATGATCTAAGATGAGTCTTGGTGTTAAAATTACCACACAAACTAAAAATGAAAGCTTTGAAACGTAACCAAACAGCTTTGTATTTGTAATTGGAATGACACTTATTTCCATTTTTTACGGTATCTTATTAATAGCGCTCTTTATTTTCTTTATTGGGTTCCGCTAGATTACTATGAGAATTGTTATTGTAAGAGAAATGCTATATGTTTCCAGATTTAAAATACGGTCTTGCATACAGGCCATCAATAGAAGCAATTCCAAACAGGTGGAATGCCAGTCCAGAGATGCTATATGTTGCCAGATTTACAATATGTTAATGATGAAATAAATGGACACTACTGCTACATCTTGCCAAATGCCACTTCTGTATTTTGGTTTCTTCATGTTGGGTGGACATATGACATGACCGATCAATAGCGATACTCCAACACCCCCACGGCATTCAACCTGTTTGGAATTGCTTCTATTGATGGCCTATATCACTTAGGATCTATATATTGCAACTAATGCATTGGTTCTTTATTTCAAGCTGGTCATGTTGTCAGAAATAGAAGTCTATCCTTATCAAAACGATTATGTGCAGGCACCGAGCAAATCAGATATTTACGGGACTTGTACTTGATTCTAGTATGTTGTGTAGCAATGCGTGGCTGTTGGGTATGCAGTTTCTTAGGTGGTTGAAGGTGTAGGACCTAGGTGATCCTGACTGACACAGCGACAAGCATTGTCGCAGGCTCAGCCAAGTGGTATCTCCCTGATTTGCGGGTGCTTACTTGGGCAGTTGCCTAGCCATATCCACACACTTGCAATCTTTACCGGAGCATGTTAAAAGCCAAAAGACGAGGAGTGAATAAGTAGATGGATTTTGTTGATCGAATAGACAATTATTCGTTAAAACAATCTCAAATAACTTGCAAGAAACTTGACATTGCAGCCCCCTTTTTCCATAGACATGCAGAGTTTTTTGGATGTATAAGCATTATATTTTTTTGTCTTTTTTGATTGGTTGGAAGGGCATTTGCTAAACAAGTGGCATATAGCTTGTAACAAACGTAGACTTATGGCCCTCTTTCCCCTAGACATTCAAAGTTGGAGATTTATGTGTTTGTATACTTTTAGTGTGGATAATTCCAATATTGTATATTTGATTTTTTTTGATGTATTGGAAATTGTGTGTGTTTTTTGGATCTGAGTTAACTTGGGTTGTATATTGCAGCTTCCTAGTTGTGCATGGTAGTTTTCAATTTTTTTGGTTATTGCATTGTTGTCCCTGCACTAGCATAACCATGGTAGGTTTTTACGCATTTTTATGTTGAATAAGTATTCAAGATTCATATCCTTCTTGAATGCTTGTTATGTCACTGGTGTTTTTGTATGTTCATAATGTTATTTTTTGTTATGCCTTTTTATCTCTGATTTGATAGAAATAAATTTTTCTGGCCAAGTAATCATAAAACATACATATAGGTACTTAAATTTTTTTGTCTATATCTAACACATCTAAAATGTGTGTATGCTTAATTTTGAAGATTGTCCACTTATTTTTTTGTGTCCATAAGTAGCACGGGTTTCTGGATGGAGAGAAATGGAGATTGAATGGAGTGTGGAAGTGGAGTGGAAGGAAGAGAAAGAAGTAGAAAAAGATTTAGTTTACAAAGAGTTAAAGAAATTGAAAGCGGGGAGAGAGAGTTTAACTTGTGGATGATGTTAAAAGGTCCAAAGCCTGAGATTTGTGTTGAACTATGAAGTACTTTTGTAGCATTATCTCACCCTCTATAAACTGAGCAGAATTCATTGAATGTACCTGAGACTGTTGATGTTGACATCTGCAACAATAGGATTGCAGTTAGTTTTCATTTTTAAGTAAAAAGTTTTTAATTTTTTTGTTAACTCATGAAATTGCAGACTGATGTGTTTGGTTCTTCTTTTATTATTTAATTTGCTTGTTCATGCTTTTGAATCTTCTTTCGTTGTGCTATTAAGCAAGTTGAGAATTATCTCTCGCGGGTGGAGCAGTCGCCTTCCCAATCAATGCAAACTGCACTTTCTCCGTCTATGAAGGCATTGGTTGCAGATGAACTTCTAAGGCATGAAGATGCAGATGTGAAAGTTGCAGTTGCTTCCTGCATCAGTGAGATAACAAGAATTACTGCGCCAGATGCCCCATATGATGATGATCGGATGAAGGTTCTGGATATAGTAAATTTTTGCTGTATGATTTTATGTTTCTTTCCCTCATAACATTTTATATTATGGACTTACAGGATATCTTCCAGTTGATTGTCTCATCGTTTGAAAATTTGTCTGACAAGTCCAGTAGATCATACGAGAAGAGGACCTTGATTCTTGAAACTGTTGCCAAGGTCAGATCATGTGTGGTCATGCTGGATCTGGAATGTGATGGTCTTATTGTTGACATGTTCCAGCACTTTCTGAAAGCTATAAGGTAGAATTTAACATTTATGCTGTTCAACAAGTTCTTTTGCTTATGCCTTGTTAGCAGTGACACTATTTTCGAACTGTAATATCAATCTATCTTCACAAGTGTATCTGATAGTTAAGTCGACACAGCACATTATTCTGGTACAATTTCTTATACAAAAGCGATGCTGGACTCGGCGGTAAAGTAATAATTTGTAACGTGTATTGATCAGTTTTCTTTTATTTCTTACTTGTACTGTATGGCTTACTTTGTTGAAACTTGCTGTTTTTTGTCTCCTTCGAGTTGTAGTTTTATCATTTTCAAGCTGTGTGGATGGGCATATTTGTGTTTGAGAGATGATGGACGATGGTGGTGCCCTAGCCAGTAACGAGGGGGGTTTGTATAGATGGTTGGGCCTACCCACCCTATTTGTTCCATGATCCATGGGTAATGGGTCTACCAGAGCTATCCACTTTCGATCAATCAGCCAAGATTTCCTGTAAATTTTGTTTGAATTTTGTCTCAAAATATTTCTAGTATCAGGAAACCTTATTTCTTACTTTTCATCTTATATGTTCATCAAATATGGTCGCTTGGATTTGCATTGTAGTTGCTACTCCTTCCTATAGTTCTCCATTATCTACGCTATATATGAACTAACTGAATCTCTCTATACAACCCAAACCCCATCCCTTCTCTGCCCCGCCCCCCCTCCCCCCAAAAAAAAAAAAAAGAAGCCCACCCACCCTCTCTCTCTCTAAGAGTATAGGAGGCGGTGGACATGTTTCCTTTTGAATTTTGTGGATTGGATTCATTAGTTTTAATTGAAGGAGACTTCTTAAGGAAATTTTGCACGGTTGCAGTTGGACAATGTAAGTTTGTCTCTGTATCTTTGAAGTAGGTGAATGCATCAACCACAAGTACAGGATTTTTAGTTGTCTCAGTTTCAGTTTCCCCCCTTTTGATATACTAGTGGTTTGCCACGTGCCTACCACATTACCGATTTCATCATCTCCTTCATTATTTGGCATTAAAAACAAAGTCACCGCCACATTTTCATTTTTTCCTTGATGGCCTCTCTTTTCTTTTATGAAAGCTATGATTGATGCTGTTAATTCTATTTCATCGATGTTGACCTCCATTCTCAATAAATGTCAATATACTATATAGACGGCCTTCATCATCGTGGATTCGGTTCATTTTTATTGGATTTGCTTTGTGGTGTCCTTTTTATCGCAAGTGTCAATTATGTACCAATTCAATAATCTCCATTAATTTGTTAACTACGTTGATCGCCTCTATTATGGTTGGTACTTTCAGTTTTGCTGGATTTACTCTTTGATGGAATTTGTTAGGAAGAGAATACCGAATTTAAAGAAAAAAGTTAAGTTGAAATATGTTGCAAACCCAAAATCCTTTTTCTGTCAGAATAAATTCTGCAGTGGCAATTGCAAGTACCCAACCGTGCAATTATCACATATGTGTGTATTGGGTCCTACCATGGTTACCCTTTTAGGAATTCAAAGGCACGTGGTTGTGTAAACATGCTTTAATCTCATTACTCAAGCAAATGGTTTGGTTCAATTGCTGTTGCGGGACCCTTGTCAAGGTCAGCGGTGTAGTAAAAATGTGTGGATCAAGACCAGACCCCCCCCCTCGCGCTTTTTATACGGGTAATGGACTTGTGTGGTTATATTTGTCGGAGCTAGGTTATATTTGTGCGACCTATGTTTACATTTCCTCGAGTGTAAGTGTGAGTGTTGGGTGCGAGTGAAATCTAATGGCCGGACCAGTCAAATCTAGAAACAGATGATACGCCTATAAGGATCCAAATTGGGATATTGTTAAGGAAATATGCTAAATAAGCATTTAGTAACATATTGTTTCATACAAGGGAATACGCTAAATAAGTATTTAGTAATATATTGTTTCATACAAGCATGAGTTAGAAAGCTTGGCAAGAATTTTTGTTGTATGAATCTTGGGGGCCCAAAAGCATTAATAAGCCAATTAAGGCTCCAAACTCAAAAGTCTTTACGGATTTGTCAGCCCATGAGCTTTATTGGACTTCCCTAACTGGACTCTAGCCCAAAAAAAAAATTAAATCATAATGCTAATGCATGCCATAATTGCCCAAGTCATGAAAACAAACGATTAAGAATGCGCGCTATAACAGCCCGCATAGCCCTCTGGTGATAAATGCATAGAAAGAGGGTATTCGGCTCAGAGATGCTGTGTCCGGTTCATACTCCCCACCAAACCCGTCGACTCGCGTGATTTGCCCTAAATTGTAGATCAATTGACATAGTAGGGGAGTTAAACCTTATACCTACCAATTCATTCCTAATATTTGTTGATGTTTATGTTCTCCATCCTATTGTGATAATTCGATTAATATTGTTAAGCGTGGAGACCATAATGGATCCTTGGTTTCCGTTGAAACGTCTTTAGACGTAGAGTCTGTCAGTACTTAATTTTCATTACTTGATCACCTTCTTCTTTAGGTGGTCCTCTGTTTGTACTTTATTCATTGGTTCTTTTGTGTTGCATTGCTTCTAGTTCCTTCATGATGTAATAGGAGGATGATGTATTTTTTGCATTGTGAGAATTAGTATTCTTTTCCGTCTATCTGTTGGCCATATTAGTTAGTTCGGAAGGAAAACAAAGGGGGTAAAGATATAATTTCATAAAGTTAGATGCCGCATTTTCTCGAAAGGATATAATGTTCACTAATCTGCTAACATTGGGTCATATTGTTATTTTTTATGCATTACTTCTTCATTTTTATGGGTATTTTTTTTTGGATGCACCAGCTAATTCAAATTGCGTAATCTTAGTTAATTCACCTGAGATCCTTCATTGTGTATCCAATGTGTTTTGGGCTCTAGTGGTTGGTTAACAACATTGTTAACATATGTGAATTTGAATTTTCAATTGTTGAAGTCTCACCGTCATAATTTTCTAGTTTTTGCTAGTTTCTCTTTGGTTCAAAAACATTTCGTAAGCAGATAAACTTTACCTAATAATGTCACTTGGCAAAGGAGCAGCTATTGAAAGTGCATCCGCACAAAATTGTACATGTTTCTGGTTTCAGCTGCTTATATTTCTTTTGTTTAACATCCAGGGATGATCACCCTGACAATGTCTTTTCCTCCATGGAGACAATTATGAGTCTTGTATTGGAAGAAAGTGAAGATATTTCTTTGGAGCTAATATCTCCCATTCTAGCTAGTGTGAAAAGAGACAATCAGGTCATTGTTATTTGAGGGATCTTTTTATCTCTGTTGGTTGTTTGTTGAATCTTTCTGAGAAGGGTATTATTTTCTCAGGATGTTCCTCCAATTGCTCGGAAATTGGCGGAGAGAGTAGTAGAAAACTCTGCGATAAAGCTCAAACCGTACCTTATACAAGCTACAAATTCCTTGGGCTTTTCTGTGGATGATTACACCGAAGCAATTTCTTCTATATTCAATGGAAAAACTGTAGCTGTTGGACGTAATGACAATAATTGTGGAGAACAATTGGTATGCTTTCGTACATCTTGAATGTCCTTTTAAAAGTGGTTGACTTTGTGAAGAACTAAGACGTGAGAGTGAAAGAGTAAGACTGCAATGCCGTTTGAATGACCTGCCTTTTTCCTTATACCCAGAGCAATAAACTGCTGGTGGGCCTCATGGTGAAGTCTGAATTGGATATTTTTTGGAGGTCTTATAATTATAGCTCGTTATGGGTTTCTTCAGTTGTCCATTCTTTATTGCCCAATAAAAGCCTTGTTCATGTACTAAAAAATAAGTGATGGTTGGCACAAAGGATTACTTGTGTAGGAATTTATTTTGTGATTCCACGCCACACAGTAAGCGGTGTAATTCCCACTCTGCAGCTGCAACCGCTGCTGCCCCTCGTGTGCACAAGGAATTCCCCTTAACCATAATCATATAGCAACTGTTGTGCAATTGCATCATCTGCAGCCCTTTCCAATCGATAGTATAGCCACCATTTACTCTGTATGATAGAAAATTTCCTGTGCTAATGTTGAATTGCATTCTATATGGACCGATAGCTTGCTTTCCAAGTGAGGAGAACGTTCAGCTAGCTTGTACATCATGTTGCTGTATGATCAGTTATAGGGAAGCTATATTGTGCATGGACTTAGGGGTGGGTTTAGGGTGGTGAATTTATCTAAGAGTTGGACATTTCAAAGCTAGAAATTCAGGATACCCAGATATGAATAAAATTTGGCTACGCTATGGGGATTCTAAATTATTATCTAGTAATGTATTCTTCAATTAACCATTAGTTAGAATCGACAAGCCAATTAAGGCAGTAAAAGGCCAAAAACTTTAATATGCCCATGAGCCTTATTGGACTTTCCTTAACTCCAGCCTTAGTAGTAGTAAATCACAGCACTTAATGCATGCCATAACTGTCCAAGCCACGGAAACAAAGAGTAAATGTGTGCTATAACAGCTCAATGGGTCGGGCTTTGAAATATCGTGTTTGGTACGTATCTCACGACCACGCGTGTTAACACGGGTGCTTCGCCCAAAATTGATGAAGCAATTTTGTGCTGGGATGCTTTATATCTCCTCAATAAAGGAAAAAGTTTTCTTGCTTGAGTTTTGAGGAAAAAGTAGAAAGAAGTGCCTTATTAGCCATGATTGAATATTAATCCACTGTTGGGCGACATACTCAGAGATCTCCGTACACTTGGAACTTTTTATTGTTTCCTCCACTTACCTTTTCTTGCTGGAGCGTTCTTTCCTGCGATATAGTTTTCTATCAGAATAATGTTTTCATGGTGTATCCATTTGATGCTGATATTGTTTTGCTCGAGTTATCATTACTAGTTACGACATCGCCTCAGGAAACGGGAAAGTAAAGTAAACTTCAAAGGAAGTGTATGGCGTAGTTTGACTAGGTTTATGAGTTTTTTTCCTTCTTACTTAGCACTTCTGAAGGATCATTTGGTATTGACTACCTACTGTGCTGATTGTATTCAGAATGAGGAGAGTAATTTGGCTAGGGCATCTTCGGATGTGGCAGTTCAGGTATGTGATAAAACTCCCTTTTCGAACTGTAACTCTTAGTACAGGCTTCATCCATTGTCTTGTAGTAGTCGTCGTTCTGATTCTAAATGTCCTTAAGTCGCTTCTTGTACGATTTTTCAGGATGAGAACAAGTTGGCTGTGGCATCTCCTGATGAGGCTGCCCAGGCATGTTCCTGCTCATTGATTATTAAAACTTTATTTTGTATCTGGTTTGTGGTCATCAGTTAATTCACTATGTTATGTGGGGAAATCCTTTCCTGGAACTAATTGTTTCAAGGAATAATTTGTGGATCAGCAGACTAAAGACAGCGTGCCAGAGACTCGTGCTGAAGGAGATCATCTTACGGAGGACAGATCTCCTAAGTCAGTTGCAAGTAACGGTGTCACAGAGGTTGGGTATGTGGACAGAAAGGCAGATCGTGAGTCATCAAAGGAGCTGGAGCAGGAGCAGGAGCAGGAGCAGGAGCAGCAGGAGGAGCAAGCTCATCAAACTGATCAGTCTATTGATGCCAATCCTACAAGCAATGGTGAACCTGATGATTCTAGTAGTGGGAAGATGATAAAATCAGATACCAAGACCGAGGAAACATCCAAGAAGAGAGGAAGGAAAAAGCCTGTAATCAATTCAACTGAACCCCCTGACTCCTCTCAAGTTGATAGTGATAAAGAAGCTGAAACAACTGCACGTCATGGAAGAGGTCTTAGCAAGGAAGGCCATACTTCACCTTCTGGGGAGCCGTCTGTGGAGGTGCCTGTGCCTCCAGAGAACGAAAAAGAGAACATGCAAACGTCCTTGCCTACAGAATTAGGGAGTAAGGCAATGGATGTTGCTTCACCATCTTCGAGCGGGAATGTTCCTCTTGAGGTTCGTTCTAAAAAGGTTGTGCGAGCAAAGAAGAAAGATGATTTGATTCGAGAAGATGCTCCATCTGCTGACGTTTCTAAGAAGGCATCTGATGGTACCAGTGTTACGGGAGGAAAGCCACGGAGAGGCTCTGGCAAAAAGGCTACTGCTGGGCGTACTACTGAGGAGAAGACTCCGTCTTTGGCAGATAAGTCCAAAAAACGTTCTGGCAAAAAGGCTACTGCTGGGCGAACTACTGATGTGAAGACTCCCGCTTTGGCAGATAAACCCAAGAGTGAAGATGGGACTACAAGTGATTCAGAGGACAAACCGTTGAAACTGTGTTATAGGAAGGCGGACACAAGAGATAACATCGGACATGGATCCTCATCAAAGAATAAGGAAGATGGGAATAGGCGCAGACGTGGAAAAGCTATTTCGAAGAACAATTTAACACCCAAGGAAGATGACAAGGTATTGTTTGGTTTGCCTGGGAATTTTTGTTGCTGTTCTTTTTTTCCTCGTATCATCTTTGACCCAGTGTTGTAAATAATAGTCCTATGAACTTTGTAGGAAATGGTTCGTTCACCAAAGACTGCCTTAAACATAGCTAAGGTTGAAGGCCACTTGGAGGACACCCCCAAGACAAGTTCCAAGAGAAAGCGTGGACCATCTAAAGAGGAAGTAAGTATTATTAGCGCCTTGATGTTTCCAGATGGATATTTGGGTTTCCACCTCTTTATACAGATTTATGATTATTGGTTTGGTCATTTCTTATGTATGTATGCCTGTGTTTACATGGGTGGTGATTTTCGCCACTGAGGAGGGTAATATTGTCAGTATTCAATCTTCATCCTTAAATCAAATGGTATCAATGCTGCAGCTTTCTCAGTTTGAGGTTGTGCACACCCTCATGCACACCCTTCTGCGCCCACTACAATCACCAATTTAGGACTCCGTTAGGGTTCCCTTACCATACAAGGCTTTCTTATTAGCTTTCTTTTCTGGTCCCTGTTGAAAGCCCATAACTTCTTCAATGTTACTGTTCATATGTAGTATTTGCCCGCTGTACATCACACTTCATGTTAACTTAACTGTCCCTTGATTTATACTTTTGCATAGAACGTTGTTTGAAGGTTCACCACTTTAGCCACATTGACTGAATGTTTCATTTCAGTTTTCCTTTACATTATTAAATATTTTAGTCCACTTTTTATTCAGCTGGCTTTATAAGTGTTGTCTGTTAGTCCACTTTTTATTCAGCTGGCTTTATAAGTGTTGTCTGTTAATTTGGAATATGCTGTTGAGATGTTGGATGGAACCCTTTTTGTAGGGCTTATATATAGCTGTTTATTAACTTTTCCCATTGGAAGGTTTGGTTAAAGGACGTGTTTAAAGTACTCTCTGTGCAGGCCTTAACATGGTACGCAGAGCTTGAGGTGACACTTTTGGGATTCAGTTGCTTTAGGCGCATTAGGAACAGTTTTTCTTTTGCTGTAGTGGCTGTAGTATAATGTCCTTATGAAGCGGTTAAATCATAGGGTCATTGGAAGCCTCAAGGTAATCTAGACTCCTTTTACCCTCTTTGTGGCAATATTCTAAAAGTCGTTAGGTGCTAGTCGGGCGAAACAGCCCACCTAGCGAGGCCGACTAGATTAGTACGTAAAATCCCAAATAGTCTAATATCATATACACATTTTACACTTGAAACCCTGGAACTTTAAAATTATTCTAATCTACTCATTTTTAAAAAAAATATTCCATTGTGCCCCAAACCTTTTAAGAACGATTGGCCGATTAGTCCCTGACGAGGTTGACTAATCCTAAAAACCACTAGGCTGCCTAGGCAGACTAGTCCCGGACTAATCCTAAAAGTGACTAATGTTACTTAGACCTAAAGTTGAGCAGTCACAGCGCCGCCTAGTGCCTAGGTGCCACTTTGGCCGATTTGTAGGTACTTTTTAGCCCACTGCAGTTAGGGGGTCTTGTCAATTTCAGAACTGGGAAGACAACAAGAAACCATATCGACAATCAAGAACTTCTGGTACTATTTTTGGCAAGCATTGATTGCTTCAGTTTTTGCATCTTCCTGCAATGTGCTAATGTCGTGATTCTGATATTTTCTGCTTTTGTTATCTGATGCAAACTGCACCCTTTAATGTTGAAAGGACAGTGATATAATAAAACGAAAGCAAAGAAGGAAAAGATTTAGATGAAAGTGTACAAGTCAGCGTGCATCATGCATTTTTTTTCCTCGTTTCCTTGCTGCTCCCACCCCAACCCCCCTGCAGAAGCATCCTGCTCTTGTTAATTGAAGGCGAATAGTTATGTATTGGGTTATAACCAAGACAATTGTTATCTGAAATGCCACTTGTCAAGGAAAGTCTTGTGTTTTAGGTGAGAAGGAGATTAAGAGGTTTTTGGATTTTTTTTACGTCATACAAAGAAGGAAAAAAGACTGAGTGATACGAACCACTGGGTAGAACTCACCCCCAAAAGCTAGCTCAAGAGGGGAGGGTGCCCAGGGGCTCATATACCCACTAACAGGGGCCTAATCCCCCGATGTGGGACTCCACTGGGTCATAACATGCCCACCCCGTCTGAGCCGACGCCGACGCCGGCAGGGGCAATTGGGCCCCACCGACTTCCCGTGGCGGCTGGGCGGGTGTGGGTTTGGCTCTGATACCAACTGATACGAACCACTAGGTAGAACTCACCCCCAAAAGCTAGCTCAAGAGGGGAGGGTGCCCAGGGGCTCATATACCCACTAACAGGGGCCTAATCCCCCGATGTGGGACTCCACTGGGTCATAACACTGAGTTCCTCTAGCTGAAGATATACAGGGAGCGGCAAATCTGATTATGACTGCTATATATCTTATTCCTGTTCTTGTGGTTTTAGGGCATTCTATGTGTTCTTGTATGGATAATCTAAACGTCAGAAAGCTTACTATAGAATTTTCATTGATTGTGCCTTTTCTTCAAATGATTTTCTTTGTTCGAGCAATGGAGGTTTCATATAGTTGCTTTTAGCTTTGCTTCACCATCGTTGATTTAAGCAGTATTGAAGAATTGTTAAAACAACATACTGCAATCTTGATCTTGTTTCTTGCCCCCACATTTTATCTTCTCTGCATTCTCATCTTTCTTTCAAAAATGTATTAGGAGGTTTTGTTTTTCTTTGTTGTTGATGGGGGTGTTAATTATGTTAGCAAAAAAGTAAAGCATTTTGAGGACATAGAATTGACTGGTCCTACTATTTCATTGAGTGGTAATAGATAGAAGAGGGGATGGAATCATATGCCCGGTCACCTAAAACAATTGAACTGGTGAGCAAGACAGTTCAACCTTGCATGGGGGAACTAAATTCTATTTAAGGCTTACAAAGTGAGTGGAATTGGGCTATCACTGAGCTTGCTTGGCCTTCAATTTGTGTTGCAATAATGTGCGTGGACAACTAATGCTATGGATCGGTTTTGGTTGAAAACCAGCAAGTATAGCTTGCTCTAGTTGTATGCATGGCTTTGAAGTCTTTTGCTCCTCTAGGCCTTTGTTGCACTTCTTGACTAGATTTCTCATACTTTTTGAACCAGTTCTAACAAGTTTACTCTGTTACCATGTCAGGCATCTGATGCTCTACAGTGTCGGGATAACCTGATTGGTTCAAAGGTTAAGGTTTTGTGGCCAGAAGATGAGGAGTAAGTACTTCTTCTCTGTCCTATGTGTATTGGCCACTGACAAGAACTAGCTGAAGGAATTTATCCGTAATTTGAACTGACGAATCGTTTTTTTCCTCTTATTTTTTCTTTCCACTATGAGGCCTCATCTTCGGCACAATGTTTTAAATGATTTTGTGTTGTATTATTGCAGTATGCAATGTCTAACTTCCTATTGCAACACGTTCATTTTCTAATTAGTTTTTGTATTGTTTTTATTTAACGTTGGTCCACTAATAATTTCAATTCCGCGTCGCTTAATGACATGTTAATTTTGTTGATATGATGGCGCACAATGTGGAAATGTGGTAAATGTTAAGAAGTGTTGTATTTATCTGCATAATCACGCAAGAGCATAGTTTCGAAGAAATAAGATTTCTATTTGACATATGTGGTTCCAGATACATCTTGGGGATTATTGTTCCAGTGTGTGTGGTATACCTGGCATTGAATGTTGTCCAGACTCCAGACTATTATTGCCTCTCTTTGTGGCTCAAGTTGTTCATATATTTAACTGACGAATCTTTACTTTTGTTCCTTCTGGTATGATGTCTTGTCTTCTGTATCATTATTTTCCATAATTTAGTGATTGTGTAGTGTTATTGCCCTATGCATTTTCTAACTTGCATTTGCAACACATGTTCTAATATATCTAATTGGTTGTTTATATCTCTTTTTGATAAGCATCATTTGTGTTCCCGCAAGCTTTATGACATGTTGGTTTTGTAGCTTTTGTTGTGCACATTTTGATACATGTTGTAACACTCAGCCATGTTACAGAGTTGTCTGCGTAATTACCCACACCTAAGAGCATAGTTGCTTAATTTCTTTTGCTGTTTTTATGTTTATGTTTCCATTTTAACCCTTATTGTTCCAGCGTTTGTCAGGACTGCCTGGCAAATGGAATGTTTTCTCAAGCCATTTTCATCTCTTTGTGACTTGCCACAGTAATTTTGTTGACAATGTATTATTCCCGCTTTGACTATAAAACAGAAAGAAATTATTCTGACCATGGTTGAAAGTGGTAACACCTATAGACCATAGATAGGGATATTATTTTGATTTGTTAGTTTCACTGCACTTGTCTTACTTCTGGTGAGTTTTTTTTTTGATCAAGACATTTCAGTAGCAGTGAATTAATCTTGATTGCCAAAATATTCTTTGGTTACTTGCAGATACTATGAAGGTGTTATTGTTTCGTTTGATCCTGTTAAAAAGAAGCATAAGGTTAGCGTGCTTGTCTTTATGCTAGGTTCTCATTTGGCACATGATAACTATTTAGGTTTGGCTATCATATTTCTATGCTTTACAAGCCAGTGGTTGAGCTGATTCTCTAATCAGTTACTTTATATTCTTGAGTAGGTCGTGTACACAGATAATGATGAAGAAGTACTAAATCTTGAAAACGAAACATGGGAGCTTGTTGGAGCGGGCTCTACGTCAGATAAGGTGGGTGTTGGACGATTCATATTTTAGTTGTCGATATTTCTGTGTGTTGTGTTAATGATTTATATTTTTCTGGCAGGAACAAGCAAATGAATGCCGAAGTCCTGATCCTTCCAATGAAATGTACGTGTTGTTTTTGTTGATTTGTGCCTCATTAATTGAGAAAATGTGACTATTTCTGAAACTTGCGAGAATCCAGAACAAAGTATGTTGGAAGTTACGTAGCTGGATGGATATTTATATGAAAAAATCTGCCTTTTTGTGTTAAACCAACACATTATTTCTGTTTAAAATAGCCTTTGTACATGTTTTTTTGCGGTGTTCATCCAACATTAGTTTTGCTAGTGTTATATACACACGTTTCTATGGCCTCAGACTTTGTTTAAGTTCATGGCCCTGGACTTATGTTCTGCTCCTTTCCCACCAGGCCAAAAAAGAAGAGAGCAAAAACAAACTCCGAACCATCAGCTAAGAAAGGAAAGAAGGAGGGTTCACGGTTTGTAAATTTCCTTTAGTCATTTTTTGATGTATTATTTGTGTCGATTCGCGAAACGAAAACATAATTCAAACTGAATTTGCAAATTGTTGCCAGAGGTGGAGAAGCTTCCTCTAGCAAATCAAAAGGAGCAGTTACAAAATCTGGTACTAAATCCAGAGTTGAGGGTAAATTTACGGATGACACCTCCAAGTCTGGTGATAAAACCAAGGATGCTAGTGGTGGTAAATCCGAGGATCGTTCTAAAAAAGGTAGTCGTAAATCGATTCCCGACGGCTCCACAACAGAAGGAAAATCCAAAGATGATGGTAGCACACCAAAGACGGGCTCAAAGACAAAGTTGGGTAGCCGAAAAGCTAACATGAAAGACACCCCTAAAACTGCCCCTCCAGAAACGGCCAGCAAGTCCAAGGGTAAAGCAACCAAAAGTGGCAACAACTCTAATGCTAATGGTTCTGGTAAGGTGAAAGAAACCGTGGAAAAGGAAGAAGAGTCACCTGAGACGGTGAAAACACCAGAAAGCACTGAGGGGATGTCATCAAAGGGGAAAAAAACTGGCACAAAGGGTGGAAAGAAGCGAAGAAGAGTAGCTAAACGCTGATGATTTGCATCTTATCTCTGCTCCCCATCTTTCGTACTGTCTCGTGTTGTCTTATCTGCTGCATGCCCCTGCTGCAGTTTGCAGCAAGTCGTACATTTGGTATTTGTACAATTCCAAAAGTAATCGCTAGGGTTTGAACTCTCGTAGCATGTTTAGTTTATGGTAGTGTTAGGGTTAGGGCTAGCTTTATGAGACGGAATTCCTGATATTTTTGAAGACATGGAAAACTGAGAGCGTAGCTACTGTTTTTCACCTACAGGTAATGTGATAGATTTGACAGACTTGCTGTCTAAAAATGAGTCATTATCTGCCCAACCTCTTAAATTTCTCCATCAATTTTCAACGAACTTTATCTTGTTTGTGTATATATTCTCGTATCTGGCGGTGGTCATGATGCATTGTTCCCTTGAATCCTAGTCCTATTTCTGAATATTGGCAGAGGTTGATTGTGGAATTCTGTTTCTTCTGGCTCTGGACTATTGTATTTGCTTGCTGTGTCAAGCCTGGCGGTTTGGCTAATTTGGAAAATGGATTCACGTAAATGTTAGGAGGGTTTTTTTTATGGAAACTGCTTCCTTAGAAATTTTTTGGGTATCATCACTCAAATCTTAAGAATATTCAAGCATGATTCCAGATAGTTAAATTCCATAATCTGATTGGTGTATTGCACCACATTAGTGCGATGACATATATCTGTTATTTTATTTAAATGTGCACCTTAGTCTGTTAGCGGATTTGGAGGTCCTGCTGTGCATAACATGACGTGTTCTGTGTGTTGATTCAAAGCACTCGTGCACTTATATTCTGAGTTTTTAAATTGTATGCGTTTTAGGGGAGTAGGAACGTTTTATTCTTGTGAGTTGCCTGTGTGAATATGAGCTCGAAGCAAGGATCTCGGAAAGTGAAATTATTAGAAGTTTTTAGTGTAAGTCGACGTTCTTGATATGAAAGTGGAAGTGGAGTGAAAGCTGGGCCTAAATAGGATCTAAAGATTTTTAGTCTGGATATAAAAGTGAAGTTCTATTGTTCAAAGTGATATCTTTTTAAGTTTGGATTTTTCTTCTCTTTTGAATCAGGTTCTTAAGACAAGACATTGACCCACAAAATATTATTTAGGACAAATTTTTACTGGTAGGAGTCTTCGCTTTTATTTCAAAGTGTCGTAGTTTTCTGCAGGTTGCCCATTTCATTCAAACTTGCTTCTATAGATTTGGTATTAGTAATAGAGGTGTAATCGGTCCGGTTTGGTGAAATTTATGGGACCGAATCTGTTATCCAATTTGGAAATTTTGTAAATCAAAACTAGACCGATTGCACTAGTCCAGTTTCTATTGTTTTGAGACGGTTTCGGTCCGATTTTAACTTTTTTAATTTTATTTTTAAAACCAAACAAAAGAGACGAATAAATTTCTTGCAACGATTTTCAGATTAACACTTCGTGTTAGACGCTGATTAACAGTGCCTTGCATTTTCTTTGACAATTTATTTATTTTTAAATTCAGCTGAGCCCAATTAGTAAAAGCCCATTGCCCAGATGAGCCCAAAAAAGCCCACCATGTGAAAATTCTATTAACATTGCAGCCAGTGGTTGGCTGAGATCATTTGGGCTTTGTGATGGCTGCTTCTCCCCCTGAAATGTTCAAAATTTAGACTATGATCCATAACTTTTAGAATTATTTCAGTTTAGACCCCTATGATCTAATGTTTTTCTTTTACTACGATCCATAAATTTTAGAATTATTTCAGTTTAGACCCCTATGATCCATAACTTTTGGAATTATTTTAATTTAAACCCCTATCTCACCATCATCTGAACTAATACATGAAGTAGTTTATCTTGAATCTGTAGTGGAGTGAGTAGTGGAGATAGTTCAACGTCGTTGTTTACTCTGATCGGATTAAGATGGATGCTTATTCCTCTACAAACTTAGATAAATGCATCCACTAACATCATCATTGTTAGTCCTGAAAATTTCATCAGATACGTACACGACATATTACAACTACCCATTAGAACTTTTATTTAGTTCCTAAAATTTCATCTGATATTTACACGAGATGTTACAACTACCCATTGAGATTTTTATTTAGTAACCCTTTTACATATACACATATCCAAGATAGTACGGCCTATACATGAGACATCTTTGATAGTATTCCTAATATAAAAAAACATGATTTTTTCTTCGGGACAATTTTAAAATATATAATAGGAAACCTATGGCTGAATATATTACTTCATTTTTTTAATAATTCAGAGTTTTTGAGTCAGTTTAGCGTATTGTAACTAATTTTGTAAGAGATTAATTTCAACGTTCTCTAGTGGAAAACCCAATTAAAATCAAAGTAAAATTTTGTATACACTGATCTTATAAAAATTAATAAAATTTAAGAGATTTTAAACCTGAGACTTACTAATACACTCATTATCTAATAATGCATGTGAACAGATCTCAATTATTCACAAACACCTTTGAATCACATGCTAGCTGGTTGTCACCTTCCATTTAGCATTTAAAATATTTGGAGATAATGTCCTTTAGATTCCTAAGCAATTTAGATTCCTAAGCAACCGACATGTTTCTTAATAGGAACCTATATTATGGTTTCAAGAAAATCATGGTTTTTATACAAAAATAGATTATATATATATATGTGTATATGTGTGTATATATATAACAAAGGATTATATAATGCCATTCACGGTACAGACCATACTGTAGTACACTTGTCCCGGAGTGTACTAACATGGCATGTGAGTACTGTGCTTTCCAACCTATGAGGGTGCACCAAATGAGGGAAAAGAAAGCATGTGTCAAAACGACATTATTTTGATGCTTAAAATATTATTCGAACACTATCATAACTGTCTGAATAGTATTTTGTGCATTAAAACGACGTCACAGTAGAGGTCCCGAGTCCTCAAATGAGATGGATAGGCTTGTTTATCGAGCAAGCTAATAATATAAAACGAGTTTTATTTGAACCGATTACGAGTAGTTTTGAAGTTTTAAACATCATAAACTAAACTAGATAAATAGTGACTTATTTAAGTTTGATTCGAAAATTTATTGAACTTGCTTAAGAATAAGAAAGAGGAATCTCATTGGAAATACCATAGAATAACGTTTGATCCAATCCAAAAATAGAAAGTTCGAAACAAGTGGGATTTCTTTTTGAAATTGGATGCAGTTACTAATTCATGATCTGGCATGTAGTACAGAATGAGAACATCAGAATGTGTTTCACGCGTACACTTTGAATAAATCTTTACCTAATCCACTTGCAAGCCATTTGTGGAATCCCTAACTCACAACAAAGCAAACACTGTTGATATTGGTTTATATCTTCATTAGCAATCTTCTTTGACTTTAGGAGGAGCTCATCAACTAAACCACGCCATTAAAAAGATTGTTTCCACCAGCCACCAAAAAGATTTTCAGAATTTGAAAACCAACTTGGAAGATTTTGTGGATTCTTTTTCATTATCTGATACAGCCTAACATCTCCTACAAGTTGATGAAAAATTGACAAAGAAAAATGGTGGTGGGGGGTGGTGGGTTGGTAAGGCAGAAATTAGAGTTGAGAGTTCTATAAACTTATAAATTTAATTTGTAAATATAAAAAAATATTTGACTATATTTTAAAATACATAGAGAAATTATAATATATAAATAAGGAACCACAATATATGAGCGTTATGCTCAATTGTTCATTCACAATCTAAAAATCTGATTATACTACCAAACACTTCACAGATTGTAATTATAAATTTTTCAGAATCTAAAATTTCAGAATCTAAAACCACCTCAAAAAATACCCCCAGACCCTCCTTTAGTTTGTTGGAGCTCATCAACCAAACCACGCCTAAACCTTGGAGGATTGCTATTAGCAACCATTGGAAGATTTTGTGGATCCTTTTCTTTGTCTGATATCTCCTATTAATTGTTTGGGGGGCTGGCTGCCCATTCCAGACCCCACTCAGACATGAAGTTACACCACATGCTCCATACTCTATTGCATTGGATGAACAAATGGTCTTGGAATTCAATCTCCATTTCATAAAATATGCTATCACATCCTCAATTTTAAACATATAAATAATATATATCCTTTAAGAAATCTCACAATTCTCACCAATAAGCTTAAAAGATTTCATTCATGATCAATCATCCATTTAGAGTTTAAAATATAATACCGATCAAAATGGGCATAACCTGGCCCGATATATCAAAATGTTATATCCAACTGTTTAATGATACATTAGTTGATCATGAAAAAAAATAGCCAAAGGATACATAAATTATGTATAAACTTTCAAAAGAGTTTACGAGGCACTATATGAAGTTTGTCAATGTAACTCCCAAAATGATACATCATCTTATACATTTCAACTCCATGCTAAACTCCTGACAGAGTACCTGAAAGAGATAGGATGAGTTACACAGTCCAACAGGAAGATCTACAGAAATATTATGAACATATGTAGTATATTGCATGCAACACCATCGTTATATGATAAGACAAGTATAATCTCAAGATATGGTATTTAGATATCCATCAATTTATATAACTATCTTCTAAATTCTTATTTCCTATTAACGTATTTCCCTTGTGGCGTTATCATCTATCCATAAGTTCATGTAATTATCTCCTAAATTTCTGTTTTCATTATTAACATATTGCCAATCATTATCATATTACTTTTCTTTTAAGTTTTTGCTCGAGTTGGATACCAACACCATAATATGCTCACCAAGTACGATTCCAATTATGGAAGCCAACGATATCACACATACTCTTCGTATGCTCCCGAAGGACGCAAAACTAAGTATTATTACATAATCATGATCATATGCATAATATAAAGAAAGTAATAGAATAATGCCATAACAATCCACTAACACCAAGTGATTCACACGTCAAATACTTTATCACACCACAAGGTTCACGTGTCCTGTCGAATTATCACTGTCGTGTTCATATTTTTAAATTTTTGGCATTCTCTCAAAGGAGACCAGTACATTCCTAGTATTCCCGAAAGAGTCTAATATATTTCCAACATTTTCTAAGGAGTTTAGTATATTTCTAGTATTTTCGAAGGAGTCGAGTACATTCTTAGCATTTTTGAAGGAGTCTAATACATTTTTAGCATTGCCGAAGGAGTGTTGTACATAGAACCACGTCTTATCATCATTTCACATGTCAACCTTTATCAATGTATCACATTTTAATTTCCATTAAACGAACAATGCATGAAAAGGACTTCTAACATTCGATCAGTTGAAACAAATCTTAAAATCCCATGCAGTTCGACAATCCACAAGACAAGACAATTCATAATCTATGATATTCAAACGATAATCCATTTCAGTAATAAGAGAAATGAGCAACTGAAGCCTAGGATATTAACCATGCGCTAACATGTCATAACCAACAAACCCGTATTATATCCATGCCAAATTCTCATAACTCGTCTCATAGCCAAAGTTGTTTCATAGGAACACACTATATACTCAAGCACGTGTCAACCAAAATGGACAAGGCATCTCACACAAAAGGGTCATCAACTCACATTCTACCTCTACCACATGACATAATACCTCACAATAGGGTACGGTCTAACTCTTTCCTAAATGACAAGGGACTCCTCACTACACTTTAGTCGAGTGAAACATCAATTAATCAGTGACATGAAGGGTAAACTCAAAGAGGAAGAACCTCACACGCAATTCTCTCACAACAAGACCCAAAACACGGTCAACACAACAATACCTCACAAACAAGGTTTTGACATAAAGATAGGATCTCATACTATAAACATAGAGTGATAGCAATATCGATAACGGGTAATCTTGCTATTAGGGTCCATTCCAGACTCAATCAAACATCCATTCTTTTCCACACAAAAATATCACAGGTTTTCATTCATTAGTTTCAAAATAACTTTCATTCCATAGGTCAAATCACTACCCATATCCGGTTAACTCATTATCTTATTAACTTGTAAAATGTCATAGAGTTTGATTAGAACTCTAGAAGTTTCAAAATGTTTCTAAGTCCACAATGCTAACTATCCGAAACACAAGTTATCTTTCAAAAATACCATATTGCACCCCTCTAATCATTCTCGATAATCCCACGCTCATAAACGTGATATAATACGCTAAACAATAGCCCAAAATCATAAACCTATTATTTCAAAGTTCAAGCAAGACTTAACAAAATTTTAAATATGGGCAAGATCGCTCGAACAAGCTATAGGCCACTCGAGTGATCTAAAATTCTCAAAATTTTTAGAATGGTTCAAAACACCTCCTGACAAAATGTAGTATAGGTCACTCGAGCAAGTTCCGTCGAGGCGATTTCAGAATTTTTTTAGAAAACGAGATCGCACCAAACTCCTCAAAATTCAAAATCATCAATTAATACCACGATTTAAGCATCAATCTATATCATATATGCATAATATGAGTGAACCCCCCTACTTCAAGTTTTGGATTGACTGATTTGATGAAGAACGTAAAACCCTAACTTCCAAGTCTTTTTGAGCTTCGAATCCTCCTCTCCAAGCTTTGCAAACACGATCAAGCTCTGGATATCTATCAAACACGATAAGAGTAAGCACTACCTCAAAGGAATTCAAAATTAGTTGATTGAATCAACGGGGATCAAAGAGAGAAGGTGGAGCAAATGGTAGAGAGAGAGAGAGAGAGTGGAAAGGGTTGAAAATGAGATGGGTGTGGCCTTCCCCTCTCAAAAAAATCAAATTTTAACCCCCAAGGGCGCTCCCAATAAAACTCCAACACTCCTCATAACGCATACGTATCGAAATAAAACTTCAGGGTCCAAGTCCCACTACTAAAAGTTACGAATTACATTAAATAAATCAAACACATATTCTAAAATAATTAATTAATTAAATCAAACTTCGGGGTCCTTACACACACAAATTACTCCTTGACCGTCTATAATTCCCCTGTTATATAGTAGTTTTGCAGTTTTCGCTCTTCCCCTCCATGCAAGCCAGTCAAAGAATTGTACCTTAGAAGGACATGCCTTATGCCACACACAAATGGGAGGGACTGTAGGAGGATTGTCTGTACCTATTTCCACCATTTTGTATAATAATTTTACTATGAAAATTCCCCCCTCTTCACTTTTTTCCATTGTAAGCAATCTCTTCTCTGTATTGAACTGGACAGTAGATTTTTCCTAGAATTAATTCAATCTACAGAAATCCTCCAACTCCCAATTGAAAAGTTCTCTTCGAAACATCAACCCTTCCTAAAAATAGTGAGCATTCCTTAGAGCAAGTAGGTCATTACTTTTGACTGTTAAGTACCACCTGGTATATTCTAGGATACTGTTGGCACCAAGGCTGGCCAAGTCTAGACCAAGCATCCTTCCAAAATCTTGTCTTTTCTCCATTTTCCACTTTGAAGATTATTTACCCCAAGAAAATTCCCAGAATGTGATTGTTTTGTTGTTCCATCTTCATAATTCCTTTCCACGTTTTTTTTTTTTGAAGGAAAAAAAAAACGTGGAAAGGAACAAAGAATCAGCCCTCATTAGGGAACAAAGAATCAGCATGTATACTTTGCATCACACACTATAAGCCTTTTTCATCCCAAACCTCCACTACCATTTCAACAGAAGAGCAATGTTTATAAGGTTGGGACACTTGATCCCCAAACTACCATGCTTTTTAGGGGGTCTTATTGCTTTTCATTTGACCAAACGTTCCCCCCAAATGAAATTTCTCTGTAGTCTATGCAATTCTTTTGATACTGCAGTAGGTAATCCGAATATAGACAAGTAGCAAATTGGCAAGTTACATTAGACAGATTTGATTAGTACCAGTCTTCCCCCAAAGGACAACAACTTCCTTTTCCAGCTAGCTAGCTTCATTGTTACATTATCAATTACAAGTTTTCAAGTATTCAACTTGACTGGACTTGTCCCCAGAGAAATTTCAAGGTATTTGATAGATAAGGCAAAGATTCTACATCTCAGCACTTAAGCACAAGAGAGAACAAACTCATCATCTCATCTTATGCCACAAAATATAGATCTGTGATCATTGATCCCAGCCCAGAAACTACCTCAAACCCTCTCGGTATCCTTTTTAAAGTGGACACTTCATCTAGTCCCCTTTCCCAAAATAGTATCGCCTCATCAGCAAATTGTATATGTGTAAAGCCCCCAGATAGAGGACCCAGTTTTTTTTTTTTGCTAAACCAAAAGATTGTATAGATAATCAAAGGGGACCTAGTTTTGCCCCCCAATCATATCGAGTTCCATGGCCTTGTACAATAAACGGCTGAGACCTTCTTCACACTTCTACAGTTTTTTTTAGACTTTTTAATTTCAGATTATTATTTTATACTTTTTCTCTTGCTTTCATTAAGAGGAAAGATTAATCTTAATATTTTTTTACGGTAACAAAAAGAATTTTCTAATACAAAAAATAAGAAACAACCTTAAATAGTCCAAACCCACATGTATCAACAAATAATTCCAAAGAACATAGCTTTTTATTTATTTTATTTTGTGAAGAAAAACAAGAATATCATGTAATAAAGTCCAGATGCCTTTAAATGATTAATTTTAAAAGTTGTAGCACAAGTGGGATGCTTACTTTACTTTCTTCTTTAATCAAAAGCATTTGGGCTTAGAGTATTAATAATGATTTAACCACTTTGTTCTTTCACTTTCTAAAGTCCTGACTTGACAATGAAGATGAAAATGAAGTGATTAGTAGCCTTTCTTTTCAAACTTCCCTAGAAATATCCATTTCTTAGTTACCTGTATAGCCAACTTGATGAGTTGTGGTCTTCGCACTCTCTTTTACACACACACACACACACACACACACACACACACACATTTATTTATTTATTTTAGGGTTTCACGTGCACTTGAATTTGTGAAATTGTCATTGCTCATGACTTTTTTCACATGGAAGGAGAATATTGTCATTGGGCCATGTTAATGTAAATTTATATCCCAAAAAATTTCAGGAAAAATAAATGATGGGTCAGCTTGAATATGAAAAAACTCAAACTTCCTTTATGTTAGACCAATAGTAGTAGGTAATGTCGTCATTGATATGCGCTTGTATATGAAAAAGTTAGCACAAGTTGAGTCAACATAGAATGACGGGGACCATATATACCAATGTTTTATTGGCAAAGTCAATTTCTTAGGTTGCGGTCTGAGAAAAGAAAATGTGGGGACTTAGTTTTGGGATGTTGCGTAACAGACGGAGCAATGTTTAATTAGGACAAGGGAATTAAGTAGGAGGACATGAGCGGTCTAGGGTCCGAGCTTATTGTTCGAATGACGACTACTTCACTTATTAGATTACTATTAGTTGACTAGCTAAAATAGAATGAGAATTCATAGAAAGAACACAAAGTAATATAAGGTCAACTGTTCTATGAAGATAAACTTGTGAAAAACAAAGTTTATCCCCATAATGTAAGAAGAAGGAGAAGAAGAAGATACTAGATGAATATATAATAAAGCCAATGGAATAATTGTACAGGGATTTAGGCATGACATCAGTTAAGGACTTTGTTGCTAAGCATGCCTTAGCCTAAAGTCAAAAAGTTTAGAACTTGGTTGATTAGGTTTATATAGACTTGGAGTTCTGCTGTGCACAATACATATCAGGGCGTGTTGTGATATAAAATAATATTATGATTGCGTACAAAATACTGTTTGGACAGTTAAAATAATATTTAGGCAGTACTTTTTTACGCTAAAACGATATTGTTCTGTTATACAACATGGGTGTTGTGCAATAAGTTTCCCTTTTCCGGTTAATACCAGTTAATACTAAAGGTCAATTAAGAAGATTGTGACCTAAAATTACTATTTTTGTTTTTTTGTTTAAAGGTCAAAAAGAATTGGAACCAAAATCACTAATTATGTTTTTTTTGAGGGGGGCGGTAGTTGGGCATGTGGAAAAAGCAAATCACACCACAAATGATTAGGCTTTCTAGTGCCCTGATAGTAAAAGTCAGAGTTGGGCGGCCCATGTAGCATCATGATGTATTTAAGTGGATTACTCCCAAAAGAGTTGAGTCATGCGAGGTCGTAGATTCGAATCGTGCTATCGATACCTTTTTTAGTGTTTATACATTCTTCGATTGTCTTGGTCAAGACGATAGTTGCTATAAACTTTGGTGCCTTTGGAAATTCGTTGAGAGTCTAAAGTTTTTGGGTAAATACACTAACGGCCCATTTGTTAGCGATTAAAATTATAGAGGAAATAAGATGAATATAATAAGAGGGGGAATATAGTAGAAAGAAATATTTATTATATATGGGTGAATATTTAAAGATGGTTTGTTTGAGTACTTTTTTGAAGGAGGATATAGTAGATATGAGTATGTGAATGACATTCCCGTAATTAATAATGATATTTTCGTAAATAAAAAAAAGGAATATGAAAGGAGATAAGCTATAGACGGGGAGAGAGATGTCCAAATTTTATTTATTTGGATCCCAAATATCATATCCGAGGTCGAAAGCTGCTAATAAACTCCGGATATAACAAACTGGATTATCATATCCGAAGTTCAAGTTTTATTCACCTCATTTAACCCCTAACAAACAAGGCCTAATCTCTAAGTTTTCAATGAATATATATATATATATATATATTACATTGCCAAAAAAATCTTAATTGTAAAGTTTTAATAGCTTGATTAAGGGCATTTGATTGATTTTAACGATAAATAAGATAATTGCATAATAGTTTTAAAAGTAAGAAAAATTAGAGTAATTTCTCAAACTATAAAAGAAGTTAGTGTATTTATTAGAAACCTTAGGGGAGGTTAGTATAATTTATCCAAAGTACATTTAAAGGAAGGTTGCAACTGGTGATCGTCCCGGAGTAAGTGCTACGCCTGGCATTCAAGTGCAATTATGCAATCAGTGGCTACCCCTAAAGTCGTGTTTGGGTCATTGGAAAAGAAATTCCCCCAAAAGTTTTTCAGGTATCATTGTAACTTTTTTTTAGGTTATTTTTCCTAATATATAATTAAATTCATACGAATTTTTATTAATTATTCGTCTAAATGTAAAGAATTAAGAACACATAATATTATATAGAAAAGCCTCTAAAAGTTTAATACAGATGAACGAAAAAGACAATTTTTTTATTACAGATTTTAGTAGTTTTAAAGTCGTCTTATTTGTATTTATTTTTTTAAATTTTAATTTTAATTTTTATGATTCATTAATTTATCTCATCAAGACGAATAAAAAATGTAAAAAAAATGACGAAAAATTATACAAAAAGCAATAAAACATCAAATTATAATCACTGTATTTAACAAAAAATAATTTAATTCAAACTTAGCCAATGAACCTAAATCATATTTAATTTCTTTTTTCAATTTTAACTCTATTCATTTTTTCCCATTCGTTGAAAAAATAAAACAATAAATTAGTTCGTATACTAACAAAAAGGTTAACGGTCTCAAAAGATAAATAATACCAAATTACTTCATTTGTCTTAGATTTGAAAATTTTCAATTCATACAGAATTTTGGCTTGTTTTCATATGGAATTTTCAATGCTACTGACGCTTCACGTTGTAGTACATCAAATTATACATCATACCTACATGACATGCCACATAACTCATGAAATTTACTAATTTGAACACAAAATCAAAAATCGTGAGACTCATTTTTACACTTTATACTTAAAATGACATGTCATGTAGGCATGATGTATTATTTGATGTACAACTTGATGTGTTATTAGACTTATTTCTTATAAATAAGGGATCACAAGACAAAATTAGGTATGTTATTAATTACAAGTACAATTACTATTATGCGTTCATCCCATGTGTTCTAATTTAAGCATCGGAGTACCTTTCGATTGCCAACAGTCGGATGACAATAATTAATTATTCCCTGCACAGACTAAAGGATCAACTCAAATCTCGAAGATGAATCAAATTGAATCGGATAAGTCGATTTTCGCAATGCCATACTTATTATGTTGGGAAGCAACCTCTGATCAGCATAATATAAAATTCTTGAATAGAGCAGAATCATAAGAAGTAATATCGAAGATTTCAATATTGATTCGAATTGATTAGGGCATAATATTAGGCCTAGCTATTACTCATATTATTCATAAATATCTTGTTCCATTAATTTAGGAATATATACAGCTGTATAGTTTGTTTCCTTTTCAGTAGCCATTAATTTAGGAATATAGTTAGCTGTATAGTTTGTTTCCTTTTCAGTAGCCATTAATTTAGGAATATAGTTAGCTAGGGTTAACCTAGTTTGATGTATATATACATTGGCAGCAGTCACAAGTGCTGCACGGAATAAACACAAGAGAACGATTCTTTCTTCTCCATTCTCAAATCTGTCTTGGTATCAGAGCAGGTTTGATAATATTTTTTTCTCTTCTCTTTGTGGTATTCTCTATTGCAATGGGCGACACTGAAACTATCAAGGGTGTGGATTCTTCGTCTCCATATTATTTACATCCTTCTGCGAACATAGATCGAATTATCTCCCCGGTGGTGCTCCGTGGGAATAATTACAATGAATGGGCTCGATCGGTCCGCAATGCTCTCAAAGCGAACAACAAACTTGGGTTTATTGATGGCTCGATTCAGCCACCCAAGTCGACCGAAGCGACGATATATTCTGCATGGGTGCAGGTGAATTCGATGCTCGGGGCATGGCTACATAACACCCTCGATGCATCCATCCGTTCTACTGTCCCTATTACTGATGATGTTAGGGAAATGTGGGAAGATATTCGACAGCGTTTCTCGGACCAATATATAAACGCACCCGATCGCAATGGGGTGCAACTGTCGGATGCGCAGTGGCATCATTTGTTGGGTATGCTAAAAACTTCTCCATCCAATGCCGTTACTCCTACACATGATGGTAAGTATAAGGCCACTCAATGGATTATTGACACTGGTTGCTCGAATCATATGACCGGGAATATTTCTTTATTCGAAAGTTTGTATGATATTTCTCCATCTCCAGTTGGGTTACCAAATGGCAACCAAACGACGGCAATTAAGGAAGGCAGAATTGTCTTGAGTGATGGTTTGATTTTGACGGATGTGTTATATGTTCCTGATTTGAATGTTAATCTCATCTCTGTTTCACAATTACTGGCTACCTTGAATTATTTTCTCACAGTAACTGATAAGCTATGTATCATACAGGACCGCAATTCGAGGACCCTGATTGGAGCGGGTGAACAATGTGACGGAGTATATTGGTTTAAGTCCACGAAGCGGATTCAAGCTAATCAAACTACTGTGGTTGGACAGCACGAATTGTGGCATCGTCGGCTTGGTCATCCCTCCCGAAAAGTGGTGAATCTGTTGCCTTTTATGTCTAGTAATAAAGCTTATCGTGAGAGCAATGATGTTTTTGACTCTAAGGAACCTTGTGGTATTTGTATGATCGCTCATCAAACTAGAAGTGTTTTTCCGATTAGTGGAAGTAAAACAGTTGACTTGTTTGAGATGATTCATTGTGATATTTGGGGTGCTTACAAAGTTGCTTCTAGTTGCGGTGCTTATTACTTTCTCACCATTGTTGATGATTTCTCGCGGGCCGTTTGGGTGTATTTAATGAGTGCTAAGAGTGAGATTGGACAGATTATCAAAGATTTTTGTTCTATGGTTCAAACTCAATTCCATAAACAGGTTAAAATTTTAAGAAGTGACAATGGGCATGAATTTACTTGCTTACACCGTTTTTATGCTGAAAAGGGAATGTTACATCAAACGTCATGTGTTGATACACCTCAACAAAATGGTCGGGTAGAACGTAAGCATCAACATCTACTTAATGTGGCTCGGGCTTTACGTTTTCAAGCTAACCTTCCGTTGAGTTTTTGGGGTGACTGTGTCTTGACGGCTGCCTATGTGATCAATAGAACTCCTTCTCATGTGTTACATGGAAAATCTCCGTACGACGTTTTGTTTGGCAAATCTCCGAATTACTCTCTTATACGCACTTTTGGTAGCTTGTGTTATGCTCATTATCGTCCTAGAGTGCGGGATAAGTTTGGTCCTCGCTCTCGGAAATGTATATTTGTCGGGTATCCCTTTGGGCAAAAGGGTTGGCGGCTTTATGACTTGGAGAGGAAGGTTTATTTTGTCTCTCGTGATGTTATTTTTTTGGAAAATAACTTTCCTTTCAACGACATGGATGCACCTGTGAAACCTAATGGAGTTGGTATAAATGAGTTCTTTCATCGCCAACCGCAAATTGTTGATGAGAATCCTGACGATAGTGGAGTTCGGGGGAGGAGTGAGGGCCATGAGGTTAGAGCGGCTGACCAGCTTCCTACTCCCCCTGACCAGCAGTCTCCACCGCCTGGGTGTCCTCTTGACCAGCAGTCTCCCCAGCCAGTCCCGTTGCAGCAGTCACTTATCACTCCACCACCTATTGTGGAAGCACCTCTTGGTAAAGGACATCGTATACGGATTCCGTCCACACGTTTAAAAGGCTACATCACCAACACAATCCAAACCATTGCTCCCGTCACTGTCACTTGTTCATCTCCTCCAAAGCGGTCCTCAGGTACGCCGTTTCCTATAGCTTATTTTGTTAACTGTGATAAATTTTCTGTGAAACATAGGCAATTTTTGGCAGCAGTCACAACTTGGGTTGAACCAAAATCCTACTCTGAAGCAGTCAAGCACCCAGGATGGCGTAATGCCATGAGAGTCGAGCTTGACGCTCTCGAACGACAAGGCACGTGGACATTGGAATCTTTACCTCCAGGAAAGGTTGCTCTTGGTAGTATGTGGGTCTACAAAGCTAAGCTCCGGCAGGACGGGTCCCTGGAACGACTGAAGGGGCGTCTTGTTGTCTTTGGTAATAGACAATTGCCTGGTATTGACTTTCATGAAACGTTTGCACCAGTAGCCAAAATGGTGACCGTCCGTATATTTTTGGCCGTTGCTATTACTCGAAATTGGGAGCTTCATCAAATGGACGTACACAATGCATTTCTTCATGGAGACTTGGAGGAAGAAGTCTATATGAAGCTTCCCTCTGGCTATGCACCTTCGGGTTCGACGGGTAAGGTTTGTCGTCTCCGTAAGGCTTTGTATGGTCTTCGTCAAGCCCCTCGGCAATGGTTTGCCAAATTATCGTCCGCTCTGAAGTTGTTTGGTTTTAA
The DNA here is from genome assembly GCA_019985065.2 of Arctostaphylos glauca. Lineage (NCBI taxonomy): Eukaryota > Viridiplantae > Streptophyta > Magnoliopsida > Ericales > Ericaceae > Arctostaphylos > Arctostaphylos glauca. The sequence continues at coordinate 4,238,072 of JAHSPW020000010.1, forward strand.
GCAGTCTACTGCAGATTACTCCTTGTTTTGCTATACTAAAGGGGATGTGTCATTATACGTGCTTGTGTATGTCGACGATCTCCTCATTGCAGGTTCAGGTCATGATGTAGTGATCAAGCTTAAGGCCTATCTACGTGAGTGTTTTCATATGAAGGATCTTGGGATTCTTAAGTATTTCCTTGGCATTGAGGTGGCTCGAGGTCCCGATGGCTTGTTTTTGAATCAAAGAAAATATGTCTTGGATATCATAAGCGAGGCCGGCTTATTAGGATCCAAGCCTATTTCTACGCCCATGGATCAAAATCATCAATTGGCTCGGAGTGAGGGGGAGTTGTTTTCAGAACCTGAAAATTACAGGCGGCTTGTAGGGCGGTTAGTCTACCTGACGATTACTCGACCTGAGCTCTCCTATTCAGTTCATGTATTGGCTCAATTTATGTCTTCTCCTATGATCACCCATTGGGAAGCTGCCCTTCGCGTTCTTCGATATCTTAAAGGGTGCCCCGGACAAGGAATTTTGCTACATCGTCAGTGTAACTTGCAGATATATGGTTTTTGTGATAGTGATTGGGCTGCTTGTCCTCTTACACGGCGATCTTAATTAACCGGTTATTTTGTACTTCTTGGGTCTTCTCCGATATCTTGGAAGACAAAGAAACAACCCACAGTTTCACGCTCTTCCGCCGAGGCAGAATATCGTTCCATGGCTACGACTACGTGCGAGTTGAAATGGTTGAAGTCTATTTTAGTTTGTCTTGGTGTACGACATGATCAACCTATGCGTATGTATTGTGATAGTCAAGCAGCTTTACATATTGCAGCAAATCCGGTCTTTCTTGAACGTACGAAACATATTGAGATGGATTGTCATTTTGTTCGAGATGAGCTTAAGGCTGGTACCATTGCTACATCATACATACGAACGGGTGATCAATTGGCCGATATCTTTACCAAGGCTCTTGGAAAATCACAATTTTTGGTACTTCTTCGCAAGTTAGGCATTCGAAATCTTCATGCTCCAACTTGAGGGGGAGTATTAGGCCTAGCTATTACTCATATTATTCATAAATATCTTGTTCCATTAATTTAGGAATATATACAGCTGTATAGTTTGTTTCCTTTTCAGTAGCCATTAATTTAGGAATATAGTTAGCTGTATAGTTTGTTTCCTTTTCAGTAGCCATTAATTTAGGAATATAGTTAGCTAGGGTTAACCTAGTTTGATGTATATATACATTGGCAGCAGTCACAAGTACTGCACGGAATAAACACAAGAAAACGATTCTTTCTTCTCCATTCTCAAATCTGTCTCATAACAATTAAAAGTATTTTTGGAGGTTTTTAGATCCAACTATATATTGGATGGCAAAATTGCAGCAAAACAAAATTCATCACATGGGGATGCAAAACATGTCTGGATTCCAAGACAAAGGCTCCCAGTGTCGTGGAGTGTTTGTTTTATTTTATCGAAGGAGCAAAGAGCAGCCTTGTGCGGAAAATACAAGACAACATAAAATAAATAAATAAATAAATTATATAGGGTTTTAGATACAATAATGCCGACAAGTGTCCTCCCACCAAATTAAAATAATTAAAAAGTTTTTATATTTACTGAAGCACTTACCTTGAATTTATACGTTGAGAATATATTTTTATTCTCAAAGTTCTCTTGATCCGATTGATGGTATTCGTATATATTTTTTAAAAATAAAAAATAGATTTTGGCTCGTATAAGATTTATATAAATCATCATGTAGGCGTCGAGCTTCAATCAAAATATTTATATTTGTGAAAGCAGGCACCTTGAATTTATATATTATGTCATTTTTTTTTATAATTGGCTATTTGAATTAGTTTATGCGTATTTCGATTGATCTAAGTACACTGTTACAATTAACGATCAGGTAAATTTTTAATATCCTCAATAATTTTTTTCCTAATTCACAAAAGCAACAAATTATAAAAATAAAAAAAGCAACACAATTATTGGGTCTCACTTTAAAGTAGCATATATAAAAATTCAATCTTTACAAAAATAGCCCATTTTGAATGAGGAAAACCTAGGTTGGTATTGGGCTATTGCCTCCACCCTCCATCCCCCTTTCCGAGATACCTAGAAAAAATGCTTTCTTTGTTAGGGTTTGGAGGGAAACAAACAGAAGGAAAAAATGTATAGGAAAAATTAATGTATGTGACAGAGTTGAACATAACTCGAAACTTTCAAAAAATATACATTCGTTTTTTTAATTAAAAATCGAATCTAATATATACAGAACAGATTCTATAATATAACAGAAGAATTGAAATACAAAACATAAACACAGATCGAAAATGATACCGAATCGAGTTCTATATTTTATACAGTCTTCTTAAGATAAAAATGTCTTCTTACCGTGGGTGTTGGGGGAATGCTTTGGCATTTGTCTTTCAGGGTAAACGGCTCATTAGTCAGAGAAACACCAAGTTTTCGACTGCCTGTCGAACTTTGATGCGTCTCTCTCTCTCTCTCTCTCTCTCTCTCTCTCTCTCTCTCTTACAAAAAATCACGATTACAGGATAGAAAAATATAAAAAGAATTTCTCGTATCTTGTACAAAATGTGGAGTGACAATATATAGAAACTAAAAGAAGCTTTGGAATCCAAAACCCTCGAGACTTTTAATCTTTTAACTATGAATGGCATAAATTACTTCCATGAATATAATCCACATAAATGAGGATAATGAAGTCTCTTGGGTTGTGTAATAGACTAGACCTCTCCTCCCTCCTATTGTTTAGAGGGACCCGGGGGGTGTGCTGCAAAACACTGACTGAACAGTAAAAAACTGACCGAACAATTTTCGGTCAATGTTTTGCTCACCAAAACGACACAGTTTTGGCGCAGCACACCCTGCTGTGTACTGCGCACAGCAAGGCCCCCATTTCCTGTTTAAAGACCCTTCGGTGTCCGAACCACTTAGACCCTTGAATTTTCAAAAAAAAAAAAAAAAACTACGAATGAAAATGTGACGAGAGTTTTAAGAAAATTTTTACTACGCTCGATACTTTTATTGTGCTAGTTTATCTTCTCTTTCTTCTCAAACCAAATAAGAAACGAGAAATTCTTTTAATTTTTTTTTTCTACTCTTCCTTTCTCTTTAAACCAAACAAAGCTTAATCTAGAGATAGGCGAATGTACAATAAATCTGCCAATTTTGTCAATAAAAAAAAGGGCAACACTGACTTTAAAAAATTCGAAGTATTTTAATCCTAATAATAATTCAATAAAATGAATTAAAGTTGTGTGTGGCTTTAGGGAACTTTATGGGCGTGGCCTCTGGTTCCCATATGCGAATACAATCTTTACACTCTGTTGTATCTATTATTTTTTTATATTTTTTTTATGGGTGTAGGGATTTGGGTAAACACCTTTTGATTATGGTTTAGGAATTCTTTTTTTTAATAAAAAGAGGGAAATTCGTATACCCCATCTAAGGACCTACTAATTATTTTGCAATTATTATTATAATAATAATGGTATTTTAATTATTATTCGTGCACCCATCTAAGGAGGGCTAGTGTGCTCTAGCTATAGATTTGAATTCTAGATTTTAAATTCTAAATTATGACTGAATATTATCTTCGCTCATAATTACTTGTTTAGATTATCTTCCATTCTATCTCTTTCTTTTAGCCACTTACATGCCTTTTGCGTCCAAGGAGTCGACTACGCCTTTCGGCCTGATCTTAGACCCTGACTCACCCTCTGCGGAGGAACGTACCTTAGGTTTTTCGGGGCATTGGATTCTCACCAATGTTTTATTTCCCCTCAGAACCGGTAAATACTTCTCCTACGAAAAAAGGTTGTGATAAAAAACGCTCAGTTTTTCGTGCTCTTCTCACGGAGTGTTTGGGAGTCAATTATTTTTTAAATTTTAAATTCCGCTTCATAGGTTTGGGTGCTCAAAGAGAGGGAAGAATTATTCTTTGTTGATGTCTTGCTCGACTTGTACACGTATTACTGTATTACGTGTGCCGACCTCTAGTAGAAAGAAAATGCACAATCCAACTTGCAGAAAAAGGTGGCCAATTAAAGCGGAGAAGGATGACCAATTGGCAGGTGGGATATTCCAGAAGAGTAATTGCTTACTCGATGAAGATGTGTCCTTATCGACAGATATGCCACTGTCGAAAGATCAATTATTTGTCCGTGTTCGTACGTGACGGTATTTTAAAATCATTTAATAATTTTTATTAGAAAGATAAGGCCAATATCGCGTAAGAGCGTGATTGGACCGAAGTGATTTGTTTTGAAGATAATAGGTATTATTAAAGCTTAGTATATCTGTACCAATTGACGTTAAATTTTTTTATATTATTGATTCTTCTCGATGAGAGTAATCGTGGAAGCATAAAATATGAATCGAATTTAAAAAAAGTCTACACAACATGATCCTAAAGACACTAAAGATAATAATAAATAATATTTTTTACAATTTTTTGGATTTCGTAAAGACGAACGATTAATTTAAATTTTTTAGTTTAAATTTTTCGTACTGAATATTTTTCTAGTAGAATAAGTTATGGCGGGTGCCAACGTAGGTGAGATCAGTTTTAGCGGTAGTGACACAATTGTTTGAAATCCGCTTAATCTTTGTAAACATTTACTGAGATTAATAAATTTTTCTTTTGCCGAAAAAAAAACATGCAGTCCGATAAATCAATTAAGAATTCCTTTCAAAAAGAAAAAAAAAAACTCAAGGGATAGCTCAAGTAGAGATTGGGCCATTGGGGTTACGCCGGGTCGTTATCTCCGGGAACATGAGAAGTAGTTGACAATAAGTTCAGATATACTCAAAACTAGTCAGATATCTCAATTATATATAAAAAATAAAATAAAATAATTCGATTACGATCTGATAATTTCTGTAGCATACCTGGCGAGTCCTGAGCCTTTTTCTTTCTCAGGTGAGAGATATTTAAGTTGTACTAGTAGTTGGTGACTGGTGAAGGTGAAAGATATAATGGTTCATCCCATATAATTAATTATTATTTTTGACATAAAAATAAAACATTATTGTCCATGGTATTTTGAATTGTGTTGCACTAATTTAAAATTTTATTTATTTGATATAAAAATTCAAAAAAATTGTGCAAAAAAATTCTATTAAAAATAATACGAACACTTGATATTTGATAGGCTAAAGATAGAATGATTGTGTGGCGGACTTGAAAGTTACCGTACTGTAGGCAAATATCAATTGAAATAGACAAAAAATTATAAAAAAAATAGCAAACCGTAATGGATTAAATAATTTAACACAAAAAATGCATTTTAATGTAATATTGGAAATATTTTTTCACAATCAAACACATGCATTGCTATTTTCTAGTCCATTGAAATGAAAAGCTTTGATTTTTTAATATGAAATCACCACATTGAATGTTCTTGCGAGAGATGATAGTGAAGCACACTGACCAAGGGTCCCTCTCATTAATTACTTTTGAGATAGTGGTTAGGGTGCTTTGGACAAATTTATTCAAAATTATACTGTTTTTTTTTTTTTAAATTTTAAATATATTTTTGTCATTTTTTTAATTAATCATTTGTCATTTGTCTTGATGAAAGATTTAAGGAATAAAAAAATTTATAAGCTCCAAAAAATTCAATAAAGGCAATTTTTTAAGAACGATAACTAAACTTTTACTGTTTTAGTGAATCTAAAGTCATCTTATCGAAAATATTTCCAATCTCGGTTGATAGTTTTATATATTGTTAATTTATCTCATTACGATGAATAATAAATCTAAAAAATTATCTTAAAAAATTAATAAAAAGCTGTGTAAGATTAAATAATACCCATTGTCTTAAAAAAAAAAAAAAACTTTTTCCAAACTCACCAAGTTTGATAGTTTCTTCATAAGGGATTTTTGTGCAATTTTTTTAGTGAATAAATAAAAACACTATAAATATATTATGGCACCGCTAGGTTGCGAGATATGATATTTATTCAGTTATTAAAGATTTTTGTTTCTCGTTATTTCTTCACCAAAAATAAAAAACATTTGGTAAAAGATCTAAAAATTTCCTCAGGGATAGTTAGAAAGGAGACCTTTTTCCATTTTTATCTATTTCTTTTGCAGAGCCAATTACTTTGTAAAATAAAAAGCGCCACTCTTTTCATAACTTAAAAAGAAAAAAAAATGCATAATATCTAGAGCTTGAAAACCTAATAACCTTTAAAATATGTCTAAGATTTTCTTGATTATATATTCTTAATTTAATCTCGCTTATTCAAATCAGGTCAATCTCGAATCGCTTGAGAAGTTAAAACTTGGCTCAATCATTTTATTAGTCGATTTTAAATAATTTTTTAACAAACTAAATAGTTGTTGAATTAGAGTATTTTGTGTTTTTTTTTTTCAATAGCCTTGAAGTCTTATATTATATGGAAAAAATATCAGCATAGGTATAATGAGCTCTATACAAACGTGTGTACAAGTTTTTAATCTTGTGTGATTGAATATGTAAAAACATAATAAATGTTGGAGGGCGAACCTACGTAATATAAAGCGTTTCGGTTAAAATTTATTATAATAAAGTTTTTGGGTGCTCTTGGAATACTGTCACGTGGTGCTCTGATCATAATGTTATCCAACACACATTCTCGTTGGGTCCAAACACATGTTTAGGTTCTCCATTATTATGCGAAAAAGGATCCCTATCGTGCCCCTCAATAGGCTCAAAATTACTATTATCCGAGCTATTATGGTCATAGAGTTTACTAAATACTATTTATATACCAAAAATTAAGTGTATTGAAAGTTTATAATCACATGATTAAGATAAATTCATTTAAAGTTTATTTTCTAAGCCAAACTTACCGTTTTGTATTTCTCATACGTCTTCAAAATCAACGATCTAAAAAGTAAATGAGACATCTTCTCTGTTTCTTTATAACTGTTATCCGATCAAGTAATTATCGATATTTGATCAATTGAATTTTTTTTTTAAAAACAAGATCTACTTAGGAAATTCTGTCAAAGTAATAGTTTGGATCATGACAATGAGATTTTGATGAAACCCTATATAGAGCCACTACGAGATGGATTATCTGGGGACACTATGTAACCCCTTGTCTATATGGTGAATGTGACTATTTTGACATCACGAGACCATACCTAAAACTACCATATAACTGCTCATTCGTAGACTTGTACAAACCAATCATTTTAGTTGCAACTAGGGTAAGTCTAGGAACAGAATCATCATGTACAAATTCAAACACAGATATATCCGAAATCATTTAATGCACGTGAGACTTATTTCACATCAGACAATTTTAGATACATTTGTGTTCGAATCTGCACAGGACGAATGCATTTGTACTTTATATACTTTAACTTTTTCTTATTGGAAGTAGTGGAGCAGAGGGGGAGTTGTAGAGGGGGGAGCCAGTGGCACCAAAGGTGTCATTCACATCTAAAATGTTATTGGGTACCACGTAGCCTTCACTAAAGAATCTGTCGACCTTATCCCAAAACATATAAACCCCTTGTTTTGGGTCATTCGTACTGCCCCTTTGAAGGGGACGGTGCCCTACAGTTTTAGTTTTAGTGCCCTAAAACTGTACTACAGACTATAAGGTGTAGGGTAGAAGAAAAAGGAAAAAGAATATCTAAAAGTAGAAGAGATGGACAATATTATACCCAAAAAAGGTAAAGAAAATTATATACATTTTAATAATAAATAGAAAAGCAGAAAAACAGAAGGTGTCAGTTGGTCCCCGCCACTACCTGTGTACTTATAACAAATGCATGCACCTAAAAAGAGGTCTGACTTTTTTGGGTTCTTTTCCTATGCACTTCATGATTCCTACAATTTATTTATTTTTCTTTATATTTTTTAGAAAAGATATAGAAACACAGATGATGTTCAATTCACATTCAAATACAGATGTATTTAGAATTGTCAAATACATAAGAATTTTTTGTAATCATGCGAGTCTCGCGGCATCCAATTGTTCCAAACACATCTGTATTACGAAATATGTTTGGAAGAAGGAGATACAGATGGCAACATGAGGGATCGAAGATGGATGTTACTATCTACGTCCTCAATTCCCGAACCTATATTCAATCTTCATCCCCATCCTGATTCCCGAACAGAGATTATTTTTACCCTTTACCCCCGCTCGGAACGGTGAATGGAGATCTCCAAACGGAGAACGGATATCTAAATATTTTTGTTACTGTGTAGAAAAAAAACTAATGATTTGAATTTTTTGAATGGCATTTTTTACTGTGTAACAAATTTCGACGTTCTTCACTATAAAATGTATACGAAATTTCTGCTATCAAAATAAACAAGTTGCTTTTCGTATAAATAAAGTCTCATAGTTTGATTACAGATAAAAGAAAAACTCAACCAGAAGGAAGAGGATCAGACGAAAGAGTACCCAAATATAGCAAATTATGTATTTTATTTAACAAAAGGTTGATGCGTGGCTGGTATTAAAAGTTGATAAAAGACAAAAACTAAAACTCTAGTTGAATTCTACACTCTTACAAGTACACGGAGAACGAGATGGGGATCGGAGACGGGGACACATGCATTTGAATCCTATCCGTTACTTGATTTTTTAAAAATTAATCCCCGAATCCTATTTGATTTCCAAAATAATTTTCGAATTCCGCCCTCAACGGGACGGAGGCAGATGTGGCTGGTGAAATTTCCATCCCTAGAAGGAAAATTGCGACTACAACTTCAACGACACTGAACAAATCAACCATCCTCTCAAACATTTTAAGGCCAAAAGGTGTAGTAATTTAAGAAATAGGATTGAAATTTGGTAGAATTTCTAATCAAAGAAAATACATTCCAAGAATGTTGAATCAATTAACGAAATTTTCTTCAAGAGTTATAAAGAGTTACGGAGAAGTTGGCGATTTGATTTGAATGTTGTCCAAAAATTTGAAACTTTGATTTGAAGAAATATCTTACTTAATATATACTTTGAGAATTTTGAAGGGCCTTCGTAACTTGGATCTTCAGAACTCTTAAGTCTCATTTGATTCAAAGATTAAAATGCTATATTCGGTTGAGTGTTTCTAAAATAATTTTTAGAAAAAAATATTCTGAGATATTGTTTAGTATAAATATTTCATTAAAAAATTTGAGATTTAAATTTTTTTGGTCATTTAAGGCTCTTTGTCTCTCTTTTTATAGAAAATAAGTATTATGTTTAAAATAAAATTTCTTTTTGTATGATTTGTGTACACATTTTGTTAACAAAATTTTTAATCATAAAATTTCGAATTCGCAGTTAATCTCGAAATATGTTCTTAAGTCTACGATAAATTTTTATTCTTTTTAAAAATAAAATTTAAAGAACCCACCAAAAGGGGATCGAATAAATGGTATTGGATACGACCAAAAGACAATCAGATGTAGCTATTTAATGGATTAATCATTGACAAATATAATAATGCATGTAATGATAATTAATAATTGACAAATAAATCAAACAATATTTGTGAATATTTTTTCAAACATAGTTCACAAATAATACTTTATTTTTTATTTTTTAAACACTCAACCAAACACACAACAAAAAGGAATGAGAGTCCTAAAATTAGTAGCACTAAATTATTTGTCCTGATACAAATTTAGTTCTGAATCCTACATAATTTCCTGTTCGATTTGCGTAGGATTAATATCGAGATATCACATGCTTAAGCTAATCTCATGTTTGGTTCTCTCACTAAATTTTGAGATTAGTTTTAGGTCTCTCTTTCTCAATCATTTTTACTCATTACTTAATTGTAAGGTCACATATAACTTAAAATCAAATAATTTTCCAAATTTGAAGGGGTAACATACAACTCAACTTAAAATCAAATGATAAAGAAGCGTAATAAAGCGAACGACAAAACGGAACCAAACGAAGGAAAAATAGAATTAAGCACTGTTAGTTCAATTTCAGACGTTTAATTTCCGAATCAAGGTCGGCCTCAATGTATAAAGCGAAGTAACGGATCTAAAAATTTAATATATGTGGGACCCTAATTATTTACGACCACAAAAATAATTTGCCATCAAGCGCAATCATACCAGAAAACTTTAAGTATTCAGCGCTGCATTTTTCGATATCTACTTTTACAATTAATCAATGAGTAGTGGGTGGGTCAGTGCGGCGGCGGGCGGTGGCCTGGCGAACGGCGTGGCAATGTGAGGTGGCTGTAAAAAAAAAAAAAAAAAAAAAAAATATATATATATATATATATATATATATATAGAGAGAGAGAGAGAGAGACTCTATTGAGGGATTCCTTATTTTGCTAAAATGAGGATCTCCCCATTTTCGGATCAAGTATTGTTGATCGGAACCGTTCAATATGTTTAAAACACGTTTTAAGGGTATTCGCGAGAAATCGGCTCAAAATATTACCGATAAGGGCTTGATCGAAGCAATTTTTTATAAAACTGTTCCTGTCAGCATTTATGGACAACTACTTGGATCAAGTCCTTTCTGGCATTTTTTTGAGCCGATTTCTCAAGAGTACTCTTAAAAATTTGTTTTAAACACATTGAAAGGTTTCGATCATCAATATTTAATCTAGAAATGGGAGGTCCTCATTTTAACAAAATGAGTAATCCCTCAATAGAAGTATATATATATATATATATATATACTCGGGGTCATGAGTTTATCGACTGGGTAAATTTTGAAAGAGTCCCCACTTAAATGTCGACTAATTCTCGGGGTCATGAGCTTATTGATTGGGCGAAGAAGAAATGACATTTTCTTGTTGCCAACGAAATTCGACCTCAAAATATCTAAATTTATGAATCGTCCCGATCTCTACTCGAACAAGTGCATCAGTACATAAACTTTTCAAAAGAGTGGGGGTGCGTGACCCAATGTGTCCTTTTTTTACTTCATCCCTTTTGAATGCTTGCATGTGATCATTAAGGTCATAAGTCTAAATAAATTGGGATTTGGTTTGATTTTTTAGTAATATCGATTTGATTTGATTTAGTTTTTTTAGATAATTCTAATTTAGTCTCGATTTTTTAGCTCTAATTATCAAACTGGATCAAAATCAAACTGAAATAAGAAACATCAATTTTTTTTTAAATCATAATTTGTATTAATTTTGTAATATATACTGTTTGGTATTTTTTTTAATTCTGTATTTTTTTAGTTATTTGTAGTATGCATTTTTTTTCCTCCAAATCAAACCAAATCAAATCAGTTACACCTTTATAGGCTATATGTGATGAAAAAATAAAATAAAATCCATTCTTATTTATAGAGATATTTTAAGAGAGAGAGAGTCTTGAATAAACTTAAAGTCATTTACATTTATCTTTCTAAATATTTTATATTTAATTTAAAATAAGAGATGGAATATTAAGAATAAACGCAAACTCTTTCATCTTTATCTCTTTAATTTGTTTTCATTTAATTAAAAGCTATGTTTAATTATCCATCTTTATATTTATTTAAGGAAGATAATTATATATACATACATACATACATACATATATATTTCCAAACGTCTTAATTTGATTGGCTGTTTTTTACAAGTTAAAAGCTGCATTATTTTTAAACACGTGATTTTATGGGATTGGACAGTTTGCGTAGCTTTGACTTCGACCTTTTAAACATACGCCAACATGTCATTGGTTGAAATTTTCCGTGTCTACGATAAAACTAGGTTGATACATACAGTACCCTAATATATTATATTCGGCTAATTATCCTTCTTATATTTATCTATTTGATATTTTATTAAAAATATTATATAGCACATGTGACTATAATTTATTTCGTGAATAATTTTTTCCAAACATGGAACCCGTGACGTGCATTTACTTGGGGGGGCTGATATGAAATTAAATTATCAATAATAAAAATGTAGTGACATAAATGTTATACTATATTTTATTAATTAATTATTTCAATAATTTTCCCCTTTTCAGTAGCAGTTCGTTACAAAGATGGGTGTAGAGGAGCATAACCCGACATTAAACCTGTCTCCCCAATTGACGCATTCCCACATTGGGCTCCACGGAGGTCACCGTTTGAACGGCTGAAAACCCGTTCAGAGAACCGCAATCGACGGCCACAAATCACTCACTGATTAAGGATGAGTTTTAACCAAAGTTATTATCCGCGAGCCAACTATTTTATTACGGGTGCGGTATGGAAATTGCTATTCACCTTTCTCTTGAAACAAAAATCACACCTCTTCTGAACAAATGTCTCACCCTTCTTTTGAAATTTTATAAATCAACAAAAGAAAAGTAAAAGTAATAATAAAATATAAATCAACAAATAGCTTAATATAATTCAATAACCCTTTATCAAAATATTCTGAGTTCACAGTTAATTCCGAAATAATTTTTGAAGTCAACGGTAAATTTTTAGTATTTTTTTAGAATAAAATTTGGAAAATATGATCGAAAAAAATTTAAATGAGCTGTGTCGGTAACTTTTTTTTTTTTTTCAAAATTGAGCGCATTAGGGCATGTGATGAATGTGAATTTTTTGGATAAATTAAGAGGCAAACCAATAATTTTAAATGTTTGATGCAAAGCTAATAAAATTAAAAAAATAAATAAAGATAAAAAATATTTTAAAAAAAATCACGTTTACTTTTCTTCTTGAATTGCTAACTTTTCTTTTCTTCAATTTATGTATCACAGAATACTTAAAAAATAAAAAAAATATTTTTTCAATAACCGAGCTCGTAGTTGATCTTTAAATATTATTTTAGTTACCGGTGAATATTTTTTTTAAATAAAAATTTGCACAACATTAGACTTATTTTGGTACCACAAAACAGTTAAAATAAAATTAAAAAAAGAATGAAGGAGACATATGGACTTTTTGGTAAATTGACAAAAAAAACCCCTAAAAAAAGAATTTTGTAGCTTGAGGGGGTTAAAAAGCAACTCTAAAAAAAATAATTTAAACAACACGGAACACTTAAATATTTTTAAAAAATATTTAAATATTCGTTTGTAAATTTTTAAGTCCCACGGAAACTTAAAAGAACAAATTTTTTTTTCAATAATTGAGTCTACGGTTGATCTTTAAATATTATTTTTAATATTTTTACAAAATAAGGCTAAAACCAAATTCTCTCTCTAAAATTCAAGTTTTTAAAATAAGGATTACCAATATTATAAAAAGTGATAAGAGAATGGTTTTTTGGTCTTTAGGCAGCCACATCCCTTCTCTATTTTTTTATGGGAGGGGAGAAAAATAACTCTCGTACGGTATATATCGGTATTTGTGCCTACCAACACATCATTTCCGATTTATTTTTAAAAGTAATATATAATTTTTAACAAAAATCACTTTCAATTTATAAAATAAAGTTTTACAACTTAAAAATAAATCACCAAACATTAAAGAGGATGATTTTAATCTCAATTTATATCTAGTTATCTAAAAGAATTTAATTAAAATTAAAAAAATTTGAGTAGTACGGTATCGGCCCGTATCGGTCGAAACATGTCAGAACGGTACTTCGGTGATCCGGCACCGCTACGAGATAATACAGGACGTATCAGCTGATATGATATGAGATAGATAACATTGGTTTGAACTACACTTTCTCTTTTTTTTTTGATAAAAAGTGTGTGGATGAATTTCACTTGACTAAATTATTATATATAAAAATAAAATAAATTTAGTTCATTTAGACTAAATTATTATTTTTGAAATGGCAAAGAAATTTATTAATTTTTGAAAAAGATGTAAAGATTAAAATGAGAAATAATTAAGCACGGAGGCATCACAATGACCATGATATGATTCCCAACGAGTTTAATACCCGAGATAATCACTTGTCACTTAATTGTGTTTAGATTAAATTATTGACGTGAATTTTTGCTACATTAAATGCAAATATTAGAATAAAAATGATGACTTTGTCCCTCGAACTGAAAACTTAAGGCACGACATAACTGCATATTTTTATTAATTTAACACGAAAATAATACAAGACCCAATAAATATGAATCATATTTAATGAGTGCACGATGGAGTTGATGGGAAACCAAATAATTTAGGTCAAATAAAGTGAATTATTCCCCAGCATAATCCAATAATCTAAAAATAACTACAATAACAGTGATATTTATTTATTTATTTGCGTTTTCTCATTAACTACATTTTTTTGAATTTTTTCGTCTTTAATGATATTTTTAGGATTTTTGCTCACATTTATTAATTTTTTAAATTCTTTCCTCAAGATGTATGATTAAGCCAAACAATTTACATGGAAGACATGCTTGATAAAAAATAAAATCATTAATACTACTTAATTTAGACAAAAGGTTCACCAATGTCTATTATTCACTAAGAAACTAGTCACATGCAATTGATCACAACATATAAACAAATAGAGCAATGCTATTAATACATCACGTTATACATCATGTCCATGTGATATTCATTAATTTGAACACATATCAAAATTAATGTGACCCGTTGTTACATTTTGTCTAATAATAATATGCCACGTAAATATGATATATATTTTGATGTGCAACTTAATATTTTAGTAGACTTATCCAAACAAATAACACAATTCTTAAGAAATTGTCCAAAATACTTGGCCCAAGCCGCTTGGGCGTGGGTGGGAAAATTGTTTAATATGTTTATAAATACATTTTTATAATTCAAAGTATTCGAACTAGTTTATGAACATTTTGACTAATAACACTTTAAGAGGTGTGGAGTCTGAAATTCACTCTCGTAATTCTCGCTTGGATTTCAATTACCATTCGCTATCTATGCTGCAAAACAACTCAGACACGAGATTAGCGCTGATCGGGGTTTGGTCTCTGGCGGACACTCTGACATTTAAGTTAGCTTTTGAAAGGTAGAAAGACAACTTGAAAGCTGCGGGAGGTTATGTGCAATATTTATTGAGGGAGAACTCGACAGTTTATTGTGAGTTTCGGCTGGAGTTGTCGCACCATACTCTGGAAATCCCGATGCCTTCGTCACGTGTCGCACGTCCCTATGGATTAGACGGGTATGTTCGCAAGTCCTGTGTCCACTTCTCCTCCACGTCTACCGAAGCAACTGCTCGTGATGTGAGAAGTATGCCTTTGCGTGATCGTGTTGAGCATAGAGCTCTCGGTAGTACGATTGGAGGTGACAACTTGAGAGGTCTTCAATCTTATGAGATGTCGACTGAGAGGAGATTCGGCCAGAGCTAGCATTTGTGCACTCAGCACTAACTAAGACATGCCAGGTGGCATTGTCGAACCTTCGCAATCTAATAAAGGTGGATCTGTTCTTGGGTCCAGCCCAGCTTTAACCCAACACAAATGGATCGAGTGTGTTCATGGGTTGAAAGCCCATTATGCAGTGGATTCAGCTTACCACAAGAGGTTCCGATCGAACTTGAAACATTAGAAGAGAGTAAATTTCTAAGTTCGAGGCTTTGACCATCGTGCGGACTCCTAAAGATGTTTTCTGGTTTGACTAATAGCTACCTAAGAAGGTTTGCCTAAAAACTAATGCAAGTCAATAAGCAATGTCATTTGTGCTAAATTAATACTACCAAAAAAAAAAAAAAAACACTGACAAGATAAATATACCACCAGTAAAATGTATTGATGAAGTAGGATTCATGAGTATTTTCTCAACTTTTGTCATAGTTAAAATCAAACCCTGCATTTAATGCGGTCAACACCCATTTTAAAAAATGTGGAGCATTATAATCTCAGAATTAAAATCAAGAAATTCTCTCTTAATTCAAAATCAGAGGTCATGGTTCACTTATATTTGTGAGATCGTAAATACAAGTGAATTACGACTTTTGATTTTAAATACGGAAAGAGTCTTTTTTATGAGTAATGATAGAAACACAGATATTTCGAACGTATCTAGACATAGATGTATCTGAACACATATGTAGTCTTAGACTTTTTGTTTTTTTATTTCAATTTTAGAATCGTAGACTTGCTTATTTTGTTCAGTTGTGCTTGACTAAATTAAGTTATGCAAGCCACAATATAATTCAAAAATATTTTAATAATTTAATAATAAAGTTACACTAAATAAACTTTAATTATTATAAAAATCAGATAAAAAAGTAAATTAATAAAAATATATTGATTTCTTTGCTTATATACGATCTCATCCGCACATTTCCCGAACAGATCCGCGTACTCAATTTGGCTAATAAAACAACCACCCACAGGGATAAGCAAACCCAAAAGGGCCATTGAAACGACTCGTCTCATCAGCATTTACACGCCTCTCTCTCTCTCCTCTCTTTTCTCTTTCTAAGCCCCCCTCCCTCTCTCTCTCTCTCTCTCTCACACACACACACACACATCATTCTCGGTCTGCCATGGGTACTGTTTGATTTGTTCGGAGAGCATACGTGATATCGACAACTGTATCGCGTGCATGGAAGGGAGAGAAGAGTATTACGCTATAGATATAGCTACATATATTTTTTTTTTATAGAGAGATTGTTTCTGTGTCGAATTTCTGGGTTTTGTTTCGCCGTCGTCTGAAAAAAACCCTAGATGTAATTATTGATGAGTTTTCGTCTTTCCTAAACTGGGTGTTTCTTCTCAGATCTGACTCCTTATGAGCGTTTCTGCTATTTGTTACCATTTCTTGGCAAAACGCAATCCCACCCACTTTTTTCCCTTTGAATTTCCTTTACTCTTTTTGCTTCTTCCATCTCTGGGGGAAAAAACTGACAGAAGAGAGTGAGCACACAGAGGCAAATTGGCTATAAATCTGTATATCCTTGCTCTTGTGTGCTCACTTCTCTTCTGTCATTTTCCAGAATTTGATCTCTCTCTCTCTACCAATCATCCTCTTTGTCTAATTACCATATCTGTTGTAGTTTCAGAAAACCTGAGAGCGATTGTGTTGTTTCATCAATTTGCCATAGTTTTGTTTGCTTGTTTGAAGTCGGTAGTGTAAATGAATATTTTATAATATTTTGTGGGTTTCAATGGCGTTGAAGCGTGACTTTTGATGGGTTTTTTCTTTGAGAAGGTAACCCTAATTACTGTGCTAAATTAACGGAAAAACTGTATGATTATGGGACCATTACTGTAGTACAAGCACGTTATTGCGTCTCCATCAATATAGGGGTCAGTCCCAATATAGGATGGTCCTCCACACAACACCCCTCACTCCCTTTCTTCCCCCCCTCTCTCTCTCATCAGCTTCTTCCGGTTTTCATGTAACCAATTTTTGTTCCTTTTTTAATGATGCGCATGCTGTTTACTTGAGATTTGGTTCCAATTGGTGTTTGTTTTTTCTACCTGAATCCGATCTTTATCTGGTGGTTGTACGCTCAGTGCAAATGGGGACCATTTCCTGATTTAGTTTCTCTCCTCACCTGTATCTGCAATCTTGTTAAATTCGGTCTCCGTGCAAATAGGTTTGACCAATTTTGTGAGATTCTTTGCTTTTCGTCTTCATTAGATCTCTCTGTATAGAGTGGATGATTAGCGAGTTTTGTTTTGTAGATCTACAACTTCAATTTGTTTCTTATCTGTTTGGAATTGTATCCTTTGAATCTTAATGGAAAACTTAGTACTCCCAATCTTTTGTTTGCCTCTTGTTTGTTTGATTGTTTTTTCATTTATGGAAGCTCGAGAGATTCTGCATAGACGACAACGTTACAGGAGAAGATGAATACCAGGTTTCTGATTATATTCCTAACTAGATTTCATGGAATATCGCTTCTGTTACTGTTTACATACATAATATGTGATGAAAAAAACTTGTTCTCTTTGAGATCATGCGGAAATTTAAGAGTACTTTTTATCCGAGAAATGAGTGCAGCATTTCATTTTGTGGGGTCATTTTATGTTGTGGCCTCCAATTTTCCTGCAGGTATTCCATGCTTCTTTTATCCCTTTTTGAATGCTAATTGACGGGTATAGCCATTACTCGGTCAAGATTAAAGAACCGCGAGGCCTAGTAGTTTGTGTGAAGATCAAGGTTGTTCTCTTTGAGATTGTTTCGAAATTGACAAGCAAACCATTTAATGATTTAGGAGTTAAACCCAAATAGGACTTTATTGCTATTTGATCCCAAACTACTTTTCTTTGTTCAGTAGAATCAGTTTTCATCTGGGTATATTTGATGTGATACCATTTCGATGTGTTTGGTCATTTTTATATATGATGTGGCTTCCAATTTTCCTGCAGGTATTCCGTGCTTGTTTTCTATCTTTTTGAAGGTTGAGTTTTGTCATGACACACTCTATTTATAAGTGGAACACCAGATGCAATTACGTATACCAGCTCTTGAGTAGAGGAGGCTCTTAATGAGAGAAATCCGCATTGGATCTCATTACATATAGGTGGTCATTCTCTACTTGCTCTATCTTTGTCGTTCCTATTTTCATGTGATTGTTATTGAAGTTGTTATCTCATTTCTGAACTGTTGATCAAAGCATATTACTTAGATAACACATAGTATGTTATCCAACCGTAAAAGCTAACATGGACCCCCATTTGGTTGGTGATTGAGGAAAAGCTATTCATATTTTGATAATTGGAAGAAAGCCGATGTTATCCAACCTCGAGATCGAATTATTTCACCAAGAAATATTATTTTGTGTGTTATGGTTTATGCTTAGACAATGTTTGAAAGTTTTTTCCTGGAATATAATTCTTTGTTTAATCAACTGTGTAAAGGGGTTTTGGGAATTTCTGGAAAGTTTATAGGTTACACAACTAACTACTAATGGGTGGGATTAAAGCTTGGAGGGCTCGTGGAGTGGAGTTTATTACAGTCTCCTTGTTCCTTCTTGTTGCTTTTGGACTATGTGACATGAAATTTATGACTTACATGAAATACCTTGGATACATGACACTTGGTTGCATGGGCTGAGCCAAAGTGATCAACCAGTGGAGGTCAAATACTTATGCAATGTATGGAAAACTGAGAAAATAATTTTTTTGATGTATCTTTTGAAGTAATTTTGAATATTTGTTGGGTTAATTCCGTACACATAATTAAGATCTAAACATATATTAGAGAAAATTTGCAAGTGAGCGGGGTCAAGTGACCCACTTGCCACAATGTGGCTTTGACGTTGCTTAGTTGAAGGTCTTAAGATATTGCCTTTATTCCTTGGTTTGACATTTTTTTTAAAGAACTTCTATATATCATTACAATAAAAATACAGAATATTACATTGGGCAGAGAGTGGTAGACTCTCCTAGTGCTTCCATTCAATAGAGACTCAACCTACCCCTCGGCCTTCATTTTTGTACATAAATAAAAACATCAAAAACATAAGGAGCTAACAAGCTGACGATTCCAATATCAAAAAACAAACACCTAAAAAATATAAAACCCTCAAATCGGACAATATTATGATCTCGAGTAGATCATAATTGGGCTTTGAGATCCTCCGACTCCCAAACTTCCCAACCCACCAACTTTCGGAACCTACTAGCACATTAATGTTGCCACTAAACACCCCTTTTACAGTTTTCATCCACCATTGCACTTATACTATCACAAGAAAAAAACTCTAAAACCCAATCTTTAACCCTCTATTCTTTCACCCACAATTGAAAACCCAATAGAAGTAATGCCTAAATCAACCATATTCCAATGCCACAAATCATCACAAACCCAAGAAATCCTAATTTGTTTCCAATAACCATCAGAAACTCAAATCCCTCTCTGTTTCCTCCCCGAAACTATAATCGCCCCTCCAATACCCATCCAAAACCACAAACCCCCTCTTCTTCCTCCTACAAACATCATAACTGCCAATGCTCGAAACGATGCAGTTCTAGATTGTCGAACTTCAAAAGTTTGTCGATGATGTCATCGAACATGGCAGGGTCTATTTCTTGCCTATTCTGCGCCATTGACCTCTTCTCTCTCTTCTCCTCCCTTAAAATAAGGGTTTCAAAACCCTCGATTCCTAAACATGACAAGTTTTTTCTTTTTCTTCTCTCTTTAATTTTGTTGGATTTGGAAGTTGGAAAAGCCCCAGTCCGCCTCGACTCCTCACCCTTGCTGCCAACCCGGGATCTCCAAAATATAGGCCACCTCTGCGCCACCTCCTCTCCTGAAGAACAACCCAAGACTTTCAAAACTCCTTCACCTCCGTTGCCATAACCTCTCTACTTGCTGACGTTGCCCTACCAAACACGGCCGTCATGGTCCTTCCAATACCAGCTCGATTGGATCGTACTCATCTTTTGCATGATGAACCTGATACCGTAAATTCTCGATCAAAACCTAAACAACCTAGAATCCACCTCAATAGGAAAACAGATATGAGGGTTTTAAAATTGAAACTATATAGAAATAAAATAATTCTTAGAAAACTAAGAGAAATGGGAAAGTGGAATATGAGTGATACCCTACCTCCCCCCACCCCCACCACCACCACCAAACAAACACACATATACATACATACATACATACATACATGTGTATCTATATATATACACATGTATATAAAGAGAGAAAGAGAGAACAAGAACAAGAACAAGAAGAAGAAGAAAATAGAGGGCAGAGGGAGCAGAGTTTGAAATTCACTTGGGAATTGTTTTTAGTAATGAAATTTATCATGGCACATTGCATAAAACTCGTGTTTAGTGCATGAGAATTATCCATGACATCTTGTAGCACAATTTGTCTTGGAAAATATTATAAATATATTGAAAAGAATGAATTGTCTCGGTGTTCTTGACAAGATAATTAGGTAACTCCCAGGCTTGGACAAATACCTTTACTTGATTCCCTACCCTAGTCCATACGGCATTCCTTTTAGAAATTAAAATGATTTCACTCTGAATTATAGAATAATACGATACACTAACAAAAAAGGACATGCCATATGTCCTCTCGTACATAGGAGGAAACGTACTTCTAGGTTCCAAGCTTTGGCCACCAGGTCAACTCCTTGGTGTTGGTTATTTGCTTATGTTCAATGTACTTAAGAAACCAAATACATTTTATGATGTAAGATAATTAACTGATTGTTATCTGGCCTTGATTGGTAGAATTGTTGGCCTACTTTGAGTAGGAGTTTCGTATAGCTTGTTTTGGTTTACAAAAATTTGTTGGCTTATGAAGCTCTTGGTTGATAATTTGGTAGTTGGTAGATATTCCTTGGGCTTACAAGAAAGATTTACCCTTCAATGTGTCTACCCGTTACTTAAGGTATTAGAAAAAGAGTTCATATCCAAGAAATTTTATACCGAAGAGATGACCTTTTAAGATAATTATTGGTAGGTTGTTTTGTAGGCAAGTCGAGTTTGAGTTCAAACTCGAGTTCTCTAAAAGAAGTTAGAAAAGTGTGTAAAATACTAGTATATCACTAAATTTTTTTTTGAAAAGCAAAAGAATTGTATCTATGAGGCATTAAATGCATGATTGAAGGAGGGATAGTCCCTAGAGCACATAAAGACTAACCTACCACAATTAAAACCTAGCTCACAACAAGCCAATCGAAGAAAGGGAGAGGAAATTAGGACAAAAAGAAAGAGATACCAAGAGCTACAAAACTGGAGCTCCTTCCCCCAATCTTATCTGAATGTTACACTTTGAATAATTCCCAACAGGTTGAACAACACATTAGCGAGGGAGAGGTGGTCCTGATTATTGTGATCTATTGCCCTCCTAATCCATTTGAACGCAATTTCATCTTCTCACCTATCCTAGCAAACTTCTCCATTGTTGAATTGGGAATGATGCCTTGTTATCCACTTGGAGTAGATAATAGTAGAGGGCAAGGATTTCCAATGGGTGATGGTGAGCAATCCACCGAATATTCCATGTTGATTGAAGTTTGCACCAGATGACCCACACCTTTGGACACTACAGCAAAAGATGGTCTTGGGTTTCCGAAACTAGTATATCACTTAAATGCAATTTATATGTGTTCGTGAGCTACTCGACCCGAGTTTTGGCTTATTTACGAAATGAGTCTAAAATTTTAGCTCAAGCTAGGTAATTTACTTATCAAGCCTAGCTCGAATGATTCCTTTTCATGTTGAGCCTTGGCTAGCTCACGAATTAATTGGTTCGCTTGCAACCCTAGAAATAGTTGTCATTTGTCATTGAATGTCAGACTTTGGTCATACTTGCGTAGTAGTACTTATGTATAGCTTGTCATGGTTTACGAATATTTGTTTGGCTCTGGGAGCATTTGGTATATATTTGTTGGCCTTACAAGAATTTCTTATCCTTCAAATTTTGTAGGAGTTAAGGAACTAGAAAAAGAAGTCATCTCTAAGACGTTAGCTTTCAATTTGTCAAACCTTGCGTTCGGTAAAATTGAGGCAAAGAATAAATCCCAATTTCTATTATTTCTTCTCTTGAAACAATTGATTGGGTTTAAGGCGTGAAAAAATGCATAGTCTCGTGTTTGTAGTATGGACAGAAATTTTGTGAATGTGTTTAAGGCGTTTATTTTCACTTTGTGTTTATTAATTATAGGAGGTCACTTTAGCCTTACGGGTTGGGGGCGGATGTGGTTGGTAACAAGGTTCTGAATACCGTATCGGCTTAGGTACTAGTTTGTCTATGGGTATGGTACGCATCGGTATATGGTATTAATGTTATTGGTTTTATTTGTAGGATACTTGGTTAAAGCATAACTCGTTCGTCCATAAGTACTGTGACGAAGCAACTCCTGTTCATCCGACAGGATCGTATGAGATTATAATTTACTCAAGATGATTTTTCGAGGTGAATAATAATTGGGAGTTGAATGTAAAAAATACCAAAAAATTTACTAAGAGAAAAAAATTCAAAAATTAATTTTTTTTAAAAAAAATCCAGTACTTGCCGATACTGGCCGATATGGCCGGTATGGTACGCCCGGTATTGAGAACGGTACGGTAGTACATGCACTTGGTACTATTTTTACCCCAAAATAGTACGTACTGGCCGGTACGGTACGGTATCAAGAACTTTGGTTGGTAATGAATCAATCATATTTCTACCCCCACACTTTGTAAGTATCTTACCACCAAATAAATCTTTCTCTTTTGCTTTTCAAAAAAAAAATCTATAGCTCTTCTCTTGTCATTCTGGATATGAGGCAAGTTTTTGTACCATATGGTAGTTGAGGAAGTTATGGTTTCAAAGACATTCAAACCTATGAAATGGGCTATTTACCATCCAATTTCATCTTCCTGTACAACCATAATCAGAATCTTTCTTGATTATTAAGTATTTTCCTTTTGTTGTGAGATAGTGGATTAAAAAGTAATATGGGAAATAATAATTTGTGGGGTTGGATATTTTAGAAATTAGTGGTGCTTTTTTCTGTTCCCTTTTTCTTCTATCTTCTTTGCTCAACAACCATCTTCAAGATAAATAAATAGGCCTGTTTTAAAAAGCTAAGGCTTTTTTTTTTTTGAAAAGCAAAGAATTGTATTTAATTGAATGTTAGATTTGTTATGCTTGATGATGGTGGAGCAACATTTCTTAATTCTATAAGAACCGCTCATTGTGCGGTTGATAAATTTGACACAAGTATTTATGTATATATGTATTCTGCAACTATTCCTTATATAAATACACTTCTAGCTTTCTCCTAATTTATTGGGTATTAATAATGTTTCATGATTCTTAGACAAGTGATGCAGTGGTTTATCCTTTCACATGGATCGAAAGAATATGAATAAAACTTTCTATGGAGGGGCAATATGTATATTAAACTAAGTAGTAGGGACCATGCACCAACAAATGCTGTGGAAATAATCATCAACCAATGAATTATTGTTGTTTGTAGGTTCTAAGTGAGATTATTTTTGGCAGTCTGTTGTGTAGTCTTTATTAGATGCTCCATCATAGGATACTGTCATGGGAATTTATGGGTGCTGCCTAGGAACAAATTTTATAGCTATGTATCATACGTAGGGATTCCATTAAGTGAACAAAAATTTTACTTACAGAATTCACATTATATTTTGTAATACACCTAGGCATTGGCTTCAAGGCCTTCTGGATCTTTTTTTTTAAATGGTATAAATAATCAAAGTAACTCCTTCTAGATCTTGATTCTACTTTTGTCTCTTTAGTCTTTATACCCAAAATTGGTTGTATTCATTCTCACTATTTTTTTTTTTTTTTGAAAGGCTAAGAAGATTGTATTAATAATGAAGCCAACTTACAGTGAGGATCAAAACAGGTTGGGGAGTGCTCGACTTGGTGAAGAAACTTGTAGAGAAAAGCGATAAAAAGAAGGCAAAGACCAGGCCTAACTTAACCAGAACTAAAAAACCCAAAGAGACTACTCTAGGTAGGAGAGAAACCTTCTTAAAATTGATAGAGCTGAGAACGCCCTTAGAATTGTATATGAAATCATTGACAGAAAACGCTCGATCAGAGGAGTGTTGAGAGTTCCCGCAGGCTAACCTGATCTTGATGTTATCAAGGAGGAATTCCCAAAGAACAGGTTTCTCATTAAAGAGGGAATTGTTTCTGGCTTTCCAAACTAACCAGAGGACTGCGCTGGGACATGCAAACCACAAAGAAGCTAACGGATTGCCAGAGTTACCTTTGAACATTCGATTAGCCCACCATTCTAGCAGACTTTGCACAGAATATAGGGTTGCCCAGCACAAACCCCACCAGTCTAACAAAGAGGACCACAACTTCCAAACTTCTTTGCAATGGATAAGAACATGGCTAATAGATTCAACTTTAGCTCCACAGAATTTGCACATAGCCTTGTCTCTGGGAATAATCCCCCAGTTATTTAGTAGTTCTCCACATTTAATCCTCCCTTTCCATAGTTATTTAGTAGTCATTCTCACTATGTACTTGGTTTCTGTGGTGGTTATGTAGTCCTAAGTCATAGATTGTACTTTTTGTGACCTCTTAAAACTTCGAGTTAATAATGCATTTTGGCATGATTTTCCACACGGTTCGATTTTTTTTAGGCATTTTTCCCTAGATTCCTGCTTCTATGCTATAGGTTTGAGGTTCTATTGGCTAAAGGAAATGGCAATCGTGAAGTATCCCGTGTCTAATTAACCATGACTGATGTTAAGGGTGTAGGTAGTTAATTGTACATTGTACCATCCGATGAAATATATGAGAAAGACGGAGTTGTTGTAGGGTTATGAGTTTATTTTAAAAGTCCCTCATGATTTATATTTCGTTATTTTGGATTTTCTTCTTCTTTATATGTTCATTTTCATATAGTTAGGTTGCTTATATGTAGGCTATTTTAAATTGTCCCGTTGCATGTAGTCGGGTTGCTTATATGTGAGATTTTGTTCACAAACGATTGGCTGTTCATTCAGCTCCATTATTTTGTATTGAGAATTGGGTTTTGACAAAAAGGGCCAATTGGGTCAATGAAAGTCCACTGGTAGCATTTTTTTATTTTGAATAAATGCTGATTTAAGGCAACAATATAAGAATATGTAAGCTAGTTGAAAGAGATGTTATATAAGCAGTTAAAGTAAAGCAAGCTTATGATAGATACATGTCAACTAGAATGTTGTTCTTGTTGCCTTTTGTGTTTTGTTTATGTGAGAAAATTAGTTTTGTTTTTGCAAGAAATTGAGTGATTTCAATGTGAGCACATAAATACTTTAGGATGTCTACAGGCCCTATTCATTATGCTAATAGAGGTTATATATTGCTTCACGATTTGTCATACCCTCTCCTTGGTTAAAGAAAAAGATGCTACTAAAACGTCCATGTGATCCCTATCCGCCATTCAACGCGCAAGTAATTTAGCCCATTACCAAAGTTTCTAAGCTGTTTAGTTTTATTTTATAGTATAGGATAAATCATAGCTGTTCAGTTTTATATGATGAACTAAATTAATTGGCGACTTTAGCCCAAAATATAGGAAGCCACACAAATTTTTATTATGTCACTTCGGTCCATTCTCGTTGGGTTGTGGACTATCATTGTGGATTGTGGCCTGAATTAGGCCCATTTCGGTCAACCCGATTACCAAGGCTACTCTGGCCGAACCCATCTCACTCGAATCGATATTGGTTATTTTATTAGGTCAAGATTGGCACGGCAAATTTCAATCCCCAACCGATCGATACCAGAATTGCATGCCGATAAATCGATCGACCGAACCCGAAGCAATTTCACCCCTATCATGTGATAAGATCTTCCCATATGCACCCTCCCATTTGGTGTTAATGTTGCTCTTAATTCAAGTACCAAGAGATAGGTATCTGGCTATCCCCTCCCTTGTTTATGAAAAGATTTGGCTAGACATGGAAATAGTTTAATCCTATCCTCTCCCTCTCCTAGATTATCCACTTTGTACGGAGTCCAAAGGAACAGCATGCCTGGGGCATCCACTTCTCCAAAGTTCCTAATTTATTTCTAAAAGCCCTCTTTTTGGGTGTTATTTCCTAAAGGAGAAAGCTATATACCATTACCAAAGTTTCTTCTCAGATCTGACTCCATATGCCTATTTTCTGCTATTTGGTACCGTTTCTGGGGAATGCGAAATCCCACTCGCTTTTTTCCCTTGAAATTTTCTTTACTCTTTTTCCTTCTTCCATTTCTGGGAAAAAACTGACAGAAGAGAGTGAGCCCACAGAGGCAATTTGGCTATAAATTTGTATACCCTTGCTCTTGTGTGCTCACTTCTCTTCTGTCATTTTCCAGAATTTGATCTCACTCGCACTCTCTCTCTCTAAATCTCGTCCTCTTTCTCTAATTACTCTATCTGTTATAGTTTCAGAAAACCTGAGAAAAAACGATTGTATTGTTTCATCAGTTTGCAATACTTGTTTCATCAGTTTGCAATACTTCTGTTTGTTTGTTTGAATGACTATTTTATAATATTTTGTGGGTTTCAATGGTGTTCAAGCGTGACTTTTGATGGGTTTTTTCCTTTGAGAAGGTAACCCTAATTACTGTGCTACATTAACGGAAAAACTGTATGATTATGGGACCATTACTGTAGTACAAGCACGTTATTACGTCTCCATCAATATAGGGGTCAGTCCCAAGATAGGATGGTCCTCCATACAACACTCCTCTCTCTCCCATGTGACCAATTTTTGTAACATTTTTAATGATGCGCATGCGCTGTTTACTTGAGATTTGGTTCCAATTGGAGTTTGTTTCTTCCACCTGAATCCGATCTCTCTCTGGTGGGTTGTACACTCGGTGCAAATGGGGACCATTTCCTGATTTAGTTTCTCTCCTCACCTGAATCTTGTTGAATTCGGTTTTCCTGCAATTGGGTTTTGACCAATTTTGTGAGTTTCTTTGCTTTTCGTCTTCATTTTCTCTCTTTGTAGAGAGTGGGTTATTAGCGAGTTTTGTTTTGTAGATCTGCAAACTTCAATTTGTTTCTTATCTGTTTGGAATTGGATCCTTTGAATCTTAATGGAAAACTTAGTACTCCCCATCTTTTTTTTTTTGCCTCTTGTTCGTTTGAGATTGTTTTTTCAGTTATGCAAGCTTTAGAGATTCTGCTATGGACGACAATGTCACAGGAGAAGATGAATATCAGGTTTCTGATTCTATTCCTAAGTAGATTTCATGGAATATCGCTTCTGTTACTGTTTATATACAAAATATTATGTGGTTAAGAAACTGTTTTCTTTGAGATAATTTGGAAATTTAAGAGTACTTTTTACCTGAGAAATGGAGCAATCAATGAATTCTGGCGAAATAGAAGAGTGCAGCATTTCATTTTGTGGGGTCATTTTATGATGTGGCCTCCAATTTTCCTGCAGGTATTCCATGTTTCTTTCATCACTTTTCTGGGCATATTTGATGTGATACCATTTCATTTTGTTGGGTCATTTTTATGATGTGGCTTCCAATTTTCCTGCAGGTATTCCATGCTTCTTTTCTCCCGTTTTGAAGGTTGAGTTTTGTCATGACCCGCTATATTTATAAGTGGAACACCAGATGCAATTACTTCTACCAGCTCCCGACTGGAAAAGGCTCCTAATGAGAGAAATCTGCACTTTCATCTCATTACACACAGGTGGTCATTCTCTACTTGCTCTATCTTTGTCATTCCTATTTTCATGTGATTTTTAATGAAGTTTTTTTTTTTTTTTGAAAAGCTAAAGATTTTTAATGAAGTTCTTATCTGATTTCTGAATTGTTGATCAAAGCATATTACTTAGACAATACATAGTATGTTATCCATCCATAAAAGCTAACATGGACCCCCATTTGGTTGGCGAGGAGAAGCCATTCATATTTTGATAACTGGAAGAAAGTCCAACCTTGAGATTGAATTATTTCACTAAGAAACCTTATTTTGCGTGTGATTTATGCTTATACAATGTTTGATTTTTTTTTTTTCGTGATATATAATTTTTTGTTTAATCAACTGTCTAACCGTATTGGGAACTTCTGGAAAGTTCAAAGGTTACCCAACTAACTACCAATGTGAGGGATTAAAGCTTGGAGGGTTCTTGGAGTGGAGTTTATTGCGGTCTTCTTGTTCCTTATTGTTGCTTTTAGACTATGTGACATGAGATTTATGACTTATGTGAAATACCTTGGATACATGATACTTGGTTGCATGGGCGGAGCCAAAGTGATTAACCAATGGAGGTCAAATACTTATGCAATGTATACAAAAATGAGAAAATAAGTTTTTTGATGAAACTTTCGACGTAATTTTGAATATTTGTGGGGTTAATTCCACACATATAATTAAAATCTAAACATATATTTAACAAAATTTGCAAGTGAGCGGGGTCAAGTGACCCCACCTGCCACAATGTGGCTCCGACATTGCTTAGTTGAAGGTATAAAGACATGTGCTAGACCCTCCTAGTGTTGCCATTCGGTAGAAACTCAACGTTTTTTTTTTTTTTTGAAAGGCAAAGAAATTCTATATATCATAAAGATAAAAAAATTACAATAGGTATAGCTCCGCATAGAGAGAGCTTCAAAGAGTGACCATAGACTCTTCAAGTGCTGCTACTCGCAAGACACGCCACCTACTCTTAACCTCTCATTTTCGCAGATAAACAGAACATCACACAAAAAGAGCTAACAAGAGAATAGCTCATGATACCTACAAACTAGAAAAAGACTAAAAGAAAATCCTCAGAATCTGAACTTCAACTCCACTGAACACGGCCACCAGCCTCCCTAACTTCTGAACTCACCTGAATTGACCTTAACTTTCCAACCCACCTGAATCATCCTTAACTTCCGCCACCTCTTTCGACTTTCCTATCTTTCTAACTCCTTTCCTCCATATTTCCAGAGACCTCTTTTCACGGTTATCCGCTTTCACAACAGCCACCTTAACACCTTGGCCTAAATCTAAGCCACCTCCGTCACCGAAACCCCTACACATGCCTCATTAGATTTTGTGGTCATCCGCCTAGCTCCACTAGCAGAACAAACGCACCCCAACTTCCAAAACAATGGCTTATAAACCCTATTCCACGCCCTTTGTTGACAAAACCTGACCAACCACAATAAATTGTTTCACACTGATTAGGGATTCTCAGGAGTTTATTAAGCAGACCTGAAACCCTACTGTGCGTTTTGGCGGACAAAAGCCTACCCGAATAGTTAAGCAATGAACCTCCTCCTAAGCATTGGGATGTCCACTAATCCCATGGATTCAATAAAAGTATTGAAATCTTCCATTCCTCTGGACCTCCTTGTGCACCCCTTCCTCTCCCCTATTTTAGCGACCTTGTTAAAATCACCCTCGAAGATCCAAGGCAATTTGAATCCTTCCTTGAGATGTACCGGAAGATTCCACAACTCCCTTCTTTCCACCAATATATTGGGGACATAGACATTAGAAATAACACAGGGGAAGGAGGTATTGAAAACACCTTCCAACACCATACAATTTCTGGTAGCACATGCGTTCCTTGAAAAAAAGGAATTAGAGTTCCATATAATCAACAGCCCCCTGCACTTCCTTGGGCATCTACTTAAAAAAACTCAAACGAATCATCAGGCCATAAGGATCTCACCCAAAATCTACCAATGTTTGATTCTTTTGTCTCCTGGAACAAGGCTATATCTACCTTAGAGTTCCATATAATCAACAGCACCCTCCACCTTCATGTTTGTATATCAATAAAATTATCAAAAACATAAGGAGCTAACAAGGTGATGACTCCGAAAATCAAAAAAGAAACACCTAAAAAACATAAATGTAATAATAAAAAACCCTCAAATTTGACAATATTATTTGCTCGAGTCGATCCTAATTGGGCTCTGAGATCCTTCGACACCTGAACTTCCCGACCCACCAACTTTCAGGACGTAGATCCCTAGCTACCAGCTCAGCCGCCACTAAAAACTCCCTTTTGGACTTTTCAACCACCATCGCCACCTATACCATCACAAGAAGAAAACTCTAAAACTTAATTTTTAACCCTCTATTCTTTCACCCATCAATTGAAAACCCTAATAGAAGTAATGCCTAAATCAACCATATTCCAATGCCACAAATCATCACACCCCCAAGAAATCCTAATTTGTTACCAATCCCTGCAAGTAACCATCAGAAACTCAAATCCCTCTGTTTCCTCCCCAAAATTGTAATCTTCCCTCCAATACCCATCCAAAACCACAAACCCCCTCTTTTTCCTCCTACAAACATCGTAACCGCCAATGCTCGAGACGATGCAGTTCTAGATTGTTGAACTTCAAAAGCCTGTTGATGATGTCATCGAACATGGCAGGGTCTATTTCCTGCCCATTCTGCGCCATTGACCTCTTATCTCTCTTGTCCTCCTTTAAATAAGGGTTTCAAAACCCTAGATTCCTCAACACGACGATGAACAAAAATCAACAAGTTTTTGAATTAATCCTTTTCTCTGTTTCTGGATTTGGAAGTTGGTTGGGAAAGCCCCAATCCGTGTTGGCCCCTCACCTTTGTTGCCAACCCATGAAATTCAAAATATAGGCCACCTATGCCCCACCTTTTCTCGTGAAGAACACCCCAAAGACTATCAAATGTCCTTCTCCGCTGCCATAACCTCTCTACTTGTCGATGCTGCCCCAACAAACACCGCCGCCGTGGTCCTTCCAATACAAGCTTTGTTGGATTGTCCTCATCTTTTGCGTGATGAAACTAATACCATAAACGTAATCGAAACCTAAACAACCTAGAATCCACCTCAATTTGGAAAACGTATTTGAGGGTTTGAAATTGAAAATAAATGGAAAGAAAATAATTCTTAGAAAATTAAGAGAAAATGGAAAGGGGAAGATGAGTGATATATGTGTGTGTGTGTGTGTGTGTGTGGAGAGAGAGAGAGAGAAGAAGAAGAAGAAGAAGAAGAAGAAGAAGAAGAAGAAGAAGAAAATAGAGGGAATAGGGAGGGAGGAGACGGGAAGATGGGGGGAGGAGAGTTTGAAGTTCACCTAGGAATCGTTTTTAGTAATGAAATTTATCATGGCACGTTGCATAAAACTCTTGTATTGTGTGCATGAAAATTATTTGTGACATCTTCTAACACAATTTGTCTTAGAGAATATTATAAATATATTGAAAAGAATGAATTGGTGCAATGTCTCGGTGTTCTTGACAAGATAATTAGGTAACGCCCAAACTTAGACAAATACCTTCTCTTGATACCCTACCCTAGTCCATGCGACATTCCTTCGAGAAATTAAAAAGATTTTATACTCTGAATTATAGAATGATATGATACACTACCAAAAAAGGACATGCTATATGTCCTCTCATACTGCATTGCGATTGTTCAATCACCACAAAAGATCATATCAATGACACTTTTCTCGTCGTTGTGTATCGTAAAAAACCTATAATGTTTGTTACATAACCACATGTTCTCATAAGTAAGGTTTGATATCTCCTCTAATTTTGCCCCATCACTTGACTAAAACATATTGGTTCACAACTTACCACGAAATTTAAAACCTTATATACAATACTGTATTCCAAAGAGTTGACCATTTCAGATAATTAGAAATGGGTTATTTGCTTCTTTTTTTTTTTTTGATAACTGAGGGTATCCGAGCTTTGGAATTAATCCCAACCTAATGCCGACTAGTTCTCAGGGAACCAATTCCATTGTCCACTTACAGGAACCCCAATTAAAGTCAGGACACTTTATCCCGTATGATTTGGTCCCAGAGTAGTTGATTGCGCACCTGAGAGGTTCTAAATTTGAGACCTAGGAGAGAGCATATCTCTAAGTCCCAAGTCTTGGCCACGAGGCCAACTACTTGGGGTTGGTTATTTTCTTATGCTTGATGTACTTGAGAAACCACAAAAATTTATGATGTAACATAATTAATTGATTGTTATTCGGCCTTGATGGTTAGAATTGTTGGCCTACTTTCAGTAGGGGTTTCGTATAGCTTGTCTTGGTTTACAAAAAAAATGTTGGCTTATGAAGCTCTTGGTTGATAACTTGGTAGTTGGTAGATATTCATTGGGCTTACTAGAATGACTTATCCTTCAATTTGTCTGCCCGTTACTTAAGGTATTAGAAAAAGAGATGATATCCAAGAAATTTTATACCAAAGAGTTGACCTTTTAAGATAATTACTAGTAGGTTGTTTTGTAGGCAAGTTGAGTTCGAGTTTGAACTCAAGTTCTCTAAGAGAAGTTGTCTTGTGTAGATTACTCGTATATCACTAAAACAAATTTGAAAAGCAAAAGAATTGTTTATATGAGGTATTAAATACATGATTGAGGGAACGAGTGTTACCCTCCCAAACCGACCTAGAGCACATAAAGACTAACCTACCACAATTAAAACCGGCTCACAACAACCCAATCCAAGAAAGGTAGAGGAGATTAGGGCAAAAAGAAAAAGACACCAAAAGCTACAGAACTGGAGCTCCTTCCCCCAATCTTATCTGAATGTTCAACTTTGAATTATCCCCAACAAGTTGAACAACACACTAGTGAGGGAGAGGTGGAACTGATTATTGTGATCCATTGCCCCCTTAATGCATTTGAACCCAATTTCATCTTCTAAACTATCCTAGCAAACTTCCCCATAGAAGCTTTGCAATGGATTTAGGAGCAACCCACCGAATATTCCACGCTGATAAAAATTTGCACCAAATGACCTAGACTTTGGACACTGTAGCAAAAGATGGTCTTGGGTTTCCAAAACTAGTATATCACCAAAATGCAATTTATATGTGTTCGTGAGCTACTCCACCCGAGCGTCGGCTAAATTGAGCTTGGTTATTCACGAAATGAGCCTAAAATTTTAGCTCGAGCTAGGTAATTCACTCATCAAGCCTAGCTTGAATAATTCCTTTTCAAGTTGAGCCCACGAACTGATTGGTTCGCTTGGAACCCTAGAAATAGTTGTCATTTGTCATTGAATGTCAGACTTTGGTCCTACTTTGAGTAGTAGTTACGTATAGCTTGTCATGGTTTGCAGATATTTCTTTGGGTCTTGGAGCACTTGGTAGATATTTGTTGGCCTTACAAGAATGTCTTATCCTTCAAATTTTGTACCAGTTGAGGAATTAGGAAAAGAAGTCGTCTCTGAGACATTAGCTTTTAATTTGTCAAACCTTTCGTTTGGTAAAATTGAGACAAAGAATAAATCCCAATTTCTATTATTTCTTCTCTGTTTCAGGCATGAAAAAAAGCATAGGCTTGTGTTCGTAGTATGGACTGAATTGTGTGCGTGTCGTCCTTCTATTGATTCAATTGATTTCACCTCGTAGCTTAGAAAGAGTTGTTCTATTGTGGTGTATTTTCATTTTCTTGAATAAATTTCTCAAAGTTTGAAAGATCAGAATAAGGTTTAGGAGTTTTGTAGTTAGCTATGAGTTAGGGTAGGGGGGGTGAGGAGTGGAGTAAAACCTTATTGTGTGGTTGGTAAGGCTATGTTTATTTCTACTTTGTATTTATGAATTTTTAGGAGGTCACTTTAGCCTTGGGGGTTAGGGGCGGATGTGGTTGGTCATGAATCAATCATATTTCTCTCCCCACACTTTGTTGGTATCTTACTATCAAATCCATCTTTCTCTTTTGCTTTTCAAAAAAAAAAATCTATAGCTCTTCCTTCTGGAATCTAAGGCAAGATATTGTACCATTTGATAATTGAGGAAGTTATGGTTTCAAAGACATTCAAACCTATGAAATGTGCTATTTACCATCCAATTTCATCTTCCTGTACAACCATAATCAGAATCTTTCTTGATAATTAAATATTTTTCCTTTGTTGTAAGATAGTGGATTAAAAAGTAATATGGGAAATAATAATTTGTGGGGTTGGATATTTTAGAAATCAGTGGTGCTTTTTTCTGTTCCCTTTTCGCTCTATCTTCTTTGCTCAACAACCATTTTCAAGATAAATAAATGGGACTGTTTTAAAAGTTGGGGCTTTTTTTTATAAAGCAAAAGAATTGTATTTAATTGAATGTTAGATTTGTTATGCTTGATGGTGGAGCAACCTTTCTTAGTTCTATAAGAACCGCTCATTGTGCAGTTGATAAATTTGACCCAAGTATATATGTATATATGTATTCTGTGACTGTTCCTTGTATGAGTACAGTTCTAGCTTTCTCCTAAGTTATTGGGTATTAACAATGTTTCATGATTCTTAGACAAGTGATGAGTGGTTTATAACTTTCACGTGGATCGAAAGAATATGAACAGAACTTTTTATGTAGGGGCAATATGTATATTATACTAAGTGGTAGGGACCATGCACCAACAAATGCTGTGGAAATAATCATCAACTAATGAATTATTGTTGTTTGTAGGTTCTAAGTGGGATTATTTTTGGCAGTCTGTTGCGTAGTCTTTATTAGATGCTCCATCATGGGCTACTTTCATGGGAATTTATGGCTGCTGCCTAGGAACAAATTTTATAGGTACGCATCATACATAGGGCTTTCATTAAGTGAACAAAAATTTTACCTGCAGGCTACAGCATTTCACCTTATATTTTGTAATAGAACTATGCATTAGCTTCAAGTCCTTCTCGATCCTGATTTTGCTTTGTCTCTTTGGTCTTTATACCCAAAATTGGTTGTATTCATTCTTACTATGTACATGGTTTCTGTGGTGGTTATGTATCCTATGAGGGTACATACTCAAGTCCTAAGTCAGATATTGTACTTCTTGTGACCCCTTAAAACTTTTGGTTACTAAAGCATTTTGGCATGATTTTTTACAAGGTTTTGTATTTTTTTTTTTGGCATTTCTCCCAGATTTCTACTTCTATCTATAGATTTGAGGTTCTATTGGTTTAAGGAAATGGAAATCATGAAGTATTCCGTGTCTAATTAACCATGACTGATGTTAAGAGTGTATGTGGTTAATTGTACGTTGTACCATCCAGTGAAATATATGAGAAAGATGGCATTGGGGTAGGGTTATGAGCTTATTTTAGAAGTCCCTCATGATTTATTTTTCATGATTTTGGATTTTCTTCATCTTTATATGTTCATTTTCGTATAGTTAGGTTGCTTATATGTAGGTTGTTTTAAATTGTCCCGTTGCATGTAGTCTGGTTGCTTATATGTCAGATTTTGTTCACAAATGATTCGTTATTTATTCAGCTCCATTATTTTGTATTGGGAATTGGGTTTTGAAAAGGGGCAATTGGGTCAATGAAAGTCCACTGGTTGAAAGAGATGTTATATAAGAATATGTAAACAGTTCAAGTAAAGAGATGTTATGCAAGCAGTTGAAAGAGAAGTTATATAAGCAGTTTAAGTAAAGCAAGCTTACGATGGGTACATGTCAACTAGAATGTTGTTCTTGTTGCCTTTCGTGTTGTGTAAGTGTGCGAAAATTAGTTTTTTTTTTGGCAAGAAATGGAGTAATTTCAATGTTAATAAAGGTTATATATTACTTCTCGATTTGTCATACCCTCTCCTTGGTTAAAGAAAAAGATGCTACTAAAACGTCAATGTAATCCTTATCCGCCATTCAACGCTCAAGTAGGTGGTGTTTGTGTTAGTGAAGTTATTTTGTGATAGGGTTGAAAGATTACCAAAAAATGAACCGACCAAAAAAAACAATAGAAGAAATTGCGGTTCGGTTGGTCTTAAGTAGAGTTGGTTAGTTCCGATTTATTTGTACCTATTTGTTTCAGTTTTTCAAGTCGGTTTCCATTTTTCCTAATTTTTATTCTAATCGACCGACCAGAATTGACCAAACCCGATCAGTACCAGGGTTGCATGCCGATATATAATTATCGACCGAACCCGGAGCAATTTCACCTATATCGTGTGATAGGATCTTCCCATATGCAGCCTCCCGTTTGGTGTTAATGTTGCTCTTAATTCAAGTACCAAGAGATAGGCATCTAGCTATCCTTTCCCTTGTTTATGAAAAGATTTAGCTATACTTGGAAATGGTATAGTCCAAAGGAAGAGCATGCCGGGGGCATCCACTTCTCCAAAGTTCCTAAT
This sequence comes from Arctostaphylos glauca, assembly GCA_019985065.2. Lineage (NCBI taxonomy): Eukaryota > Viridiplantae > Streptophyta > Magnoliopsida > Ericales > Ericaceae > Arctostaphylos > Arctostaphylos glauca. Next base: position 4,274,418 of record JAHSPW020000010.1, read on the forward strand.
TTATTTCTAAAACCCCTCTTTTTGGGTGTTATTTCCTAAAGGAGAAAGGGTATATACCATTACCAAAGTTTCTTCTCAGATCTGACTCCTTATGCCTATTTTCTGCTATTTGTTACCATTTCTGGGGAAAGTGAAATCCCACTCACTTTTTGTTTACACCTTCGCAATTGATGCGCCGGAACTACTTTCTGTGTTTGTTGATACCTATAAGACTGGGAAGATTTTTGAAAAGGATATTCTGGCTGGGATCAAAGAAAATTCTGGCCTTAGGCCTGGAATGATCACAATCAATCTTGACCTCAAGAGAGGAGGTAAATCTTTAGACACATTTCAGAAGATTCAGATTTCACTCCTAATTATATAAATCTATAAACACTTTTTATACCATTACCAAAGTTTCTTCTCAGATCTGACTCCTTATGCCTATTTTCTGCTATTTGTTACCATTTCTGGGGAAAGTGAAATCCCACTCACTTTTTTCCCTTGAAATTTTCTTTGCTCTTTTTCCTTCTTCCATTTCTGGGAAAAAACTGACAGAAGAGAGTGAGCCCACAGAGGCAATTTGGCTATAAATCTGTATATCCTTGCTCTTGTGTGCTCACTTCTCTTCTGTCATTTTCCAGAATTTGATCTCTCTCTCTCTCTACCAATCACCCTCTTTGTCTAATTACCATATCTGTTGTAGTTTCAGAAAACCTGAGAGCGATTGTGTTGTTTCATCAATTTGCCAAAGTTTTGTTTGCTTGTTTGAAGTCGGTAGTGTAAATGAATATTTTATAATATTTTGTGGGTTTCAATGGCGTTGAAGCGTGAAGTTTTGATGGATTTTTCTTTGAGAAGGTAACCCTAATTACTGTGATAAATTAACGGAAAAACTGTATGATTATGGGACCATTACTGTAGTACAAGCACGTTATTACGTCTCCATGAATATAGGGGTCAGTCCCAATATAGGACGGTCCTCCACAAAACACCCCTCTCTCTATCTTTCTCTTCCCCCTCTCTCTCTTCTTCCGGTTTTCGTGTAACCAATTTTTGTTCCATTTGTAATGACGCGCAGGCGCTGTTTACTTGAGATTTGGTTCCAATTGGTGTTTGTTTTTTCCACCCGAATCCGATCTTTGTCTGGTGGGTTGTACGCTCAGTGCAAATGGGGACCATTTCCTTATTTAGTATCTGCTATCTTGTTGAATTCGGTCTCCGTGCAAATAGGTTTTGACCAATTTTGTGAGTTTCTTTGCTTTTCGTCTTCATTGTCTCTCTGTAGAGAGTGGGTTATTAGCGAGTTTTGTATTTTTTTTTTTTGTAGATCTACAAACTTCAATTCGTTTGATTGTTTTTGCAGTTATGGAAGCTTGAGAGATTCTGCTATGGACGACACTGTCACAGGAGAAGATGAATATCAGGTTTCTGATTATATTCCTAAGTAGATTTCATGGAGTATCGCTTCTGTTACCATTTACATGAATAATATGTGATGAAAAAGACTTGTTCTCTTTGTGATTATGTGGAAATTTAAGAGTACTTTTTATCTGAGAAATGAGTGCGGCATTTCATTTTGTGGGGTCATTTTATGTTGTGGCCTCCAATTTTCCTGCAGGTATTCCATGCTTCTTTTATCCCTTTCTGAAGTTTGAGTTTTCCAAATTGAATGCTAATTGACGGGTATAGCCATTACTTGGGTCAAGATTAAACAACCGTTTGAAGATCAAGGTCGTTTTCTTTGAGATCGTATTGAAATTAACAAGCAAACTATTCAATGAATTAGGAGTTGAACCCAAGAGAACTTTATTGCTTTTTGATCCCAAACTACTTTTCTTTGTAATATTTGATGTGATACCATTTCAATGTGGTGGGTTATTTTTACATGCTTCTTTTCTCCCTTTTTGAAGGTTGAGTTTTGTCATGACATGCCATATTTAGAAGTGGAACACCAGATGCGATTACTTCATGGGACACAAAGGTGATCATTCTCTACTTGCTCTATCTTTTTCATTCCTATTGTCATAACATATAGTATGTTATCCAACCGTAAAAGCTAACATGGACCCCCATTTGGCTAGCGAGGAAAAGCTATTCATATTTTGATAATTGGAAGAAAGCCAATGTTATCCAGCCTTGAGATTGAATTACTTCACTAAGAAATATTATTTTGCATGTGATTTATGCTTAGACAAAGTTTGAAAGTTTTTTCGTGATATATAATTTTTTGTTTAGTGAACTGTGTAAAGGGGTATTGGGAACTTCTGGAAAGTTCATAGGTTACACAACTAACTATCAATGGGAGGGATTAAAGCTTGGAGGGCTCTTGGAGTGGAGTTTATTGCAGTCTTCTTGTTGCTTTTAGATCCTACGTCTCGCAAACTTCCCAACCCACCAACATACGGAACCTAGATCCGTACTAGCACACTGTCGCCACTAATCACCCCCTTTTAGACTTTTCAGTCACCATCTCCACCTATACCATCACAAGAAGAAAACTCTAAAACCCAATCTTTAACCCTCTATTTTTTGACCCATCATTGGAAAACCCTAATAGAAGTAATGCCTAAACCAACCACATTCCAATGCCACAAATCATCACAAACCCAAGAATTCCTAATCTGTTACCAATCCCCTGCAATACCCATCAGAAATCCAAATCCCTCTCTGTTTCCTCCTCCGAAACTGTAATTGCCCTTCCAATACCCATCCAATAATTAACTTGGAATGTGGAGGGAACTCTTTTCTAGTGAAGGTCACAGAAGTAACTATGTCCAATAATCTACCCAACTTTTCTACAGATTTGAAAAGAGATAATGTTATTGTTTTGGGAGAATGCCCTGATGATAGTTGTAGACATGGTGGGAGAGCTAGTGGAGATGAAGGAGAAGATCCCTAGAAAAGTCAACTTCAGCCCCCAAAGTTGCCATCTCTGATTAGACAGGAGCAGGTCTTGGATAAAAATGGGTGTGTGACCGGCCGCAAAAGTGCGTCGTTAGGGCGTCGGCCTAACTCAAGATTTAATATTTAAAACAGAACTTCCCTTAAATATTTAAAAGAAGTAGAGTGGAGAGTTTAGAGTGTCGATCCACATGGAAAAGTAGTTAGATTTAAAGACTTCGCAAATTTGATTTTTCGACGTTTTGGACGTCAACCTCAAGTTTGTTTGGTGATGATTAACAACTATATTAACTAAGTGGGGGAATAAATTCAAGATTAAAGATAGGTTTAGTTTTCGGAATCCATTCACCGTAACTTCCACTAGTCGAGATCTCTTTTTATAACTCAACCTAGATTCGGTTAGAATTCCTAGATCGAAAAATATTCAACAAAAATCAATCTTTTATGATCATCGGATGTATCTCTAGATTTATTAAAGTTCAAAAATAAGTATTCCAAAATAGGGAGGAAATAGGCTTAAATATTAGATATACAAAAAATATGGTAATAACAAAGTAAAAGTTTAACACTTCCTTATTGTTTCTAATGAGAGAACTTATAAAATCTATTGACAAGCATGGAAAATACTTAGGAGATCAACTATTGTTAGTTAAGTGAACTTTATCCTTAGACTAACCTAAGAGATTAAATAACTCACCAAAAATGTTCTAAAATATGTAGAAAAGTAGAGCAAAAGATTAATAGCTAAGATTCCGGTGACTTGTCAGAAGATAAAAATGGAAGAGTAAGAACACAAGATTAAACTTACACGCTATATAACTTACTTCTCAAAGGAGAATATGTTTTACACTTGGAGAAAATCTCAGGAGAAAAATGAAAAACACCAAAAGCTTGAAAAACTGAGAGAAGCTATCAACTTGTGTAGAAAAATATATGTTAAAAGTCTAAGTCTAATTGAGATCCACTTATCTCTCCCATACACATGCATAAAGGAGACAAAAGTCATGCTGAAAATAACCTCTTACATCCTCTTCCAAGTCAAAAGTCGTTGGAGAAAGTATTCCAAAAGATGATGAGGAGCAAAATGCCAAAATCTACATTTATTACGCGTCAGGCAGTCTCTATCGATAGAGAGTAGCTATCTATCGATAGATATGTCTTTTTCGTCAGTCAAAATTGGATCTCTATCGATAGAACTGGGGCCTCTATCGATAGAGAAGAGAACTGTCTTTTTTTTTGGGTTTATATTGATAGGAAGGACTCCTATCGACAGAGAGTTTTCCTATCGGTAGGAATCATCTCTATCGATAGAAGTGTCTATTTTCTGAATGGTTTGAAAGTGGCTCTATCGATAGAAGTGTCTTCCTATCGGTAGGAATCATCTCTATCGATAGAAGTGTCTATTTTCTGAATGGTTTTAAAGTGGCTCTATCAATAGAACATCATTCTCTATTGATAGAGAATGCTTCTGAATTTCATTTTAAGGTTTTCCTTATTCTTTTGTTCCGGTTTCTCTTTCATCCACTCCGGGCCTTCATTTGTTCCTTTATCATTGTTGTCATAGTCCCGGGGCTCTTGAGTGAAATTGAAGCTTTAGGGTATGTATTTAGCGCTCGAGAACCTGAAATGAGACAAAGACAACCATGCGTGGAATATCAGCTAGAATAGTGTAATTGCCTATGTATAGATGCCAAATTGGGTACATTGAGCCACGTTACTATGCAATACAGTGCACTCAATTTTACCTCCCAACTTGAAGGTTGCTAGTCCCTAGCAATGCATTACATTGACAACAATTTTTTTTTTAAAGGTAAAGAGGATGAAAATATATTCAAGAGGAAGAAATAACATAATTACAAAAGAAAGAAAAAGAAACAAAAGTGGACCCCCACCTAAAGAGGTAGAAAAAGCCACCAGAAAACCACGTGTAAGGAAAACCATGAAAAGCATTCCCAATACATTTACTCCCTACCAACAACCCACCCAACACAATCACTCCCCCCTCAGATCATATTGAAGACGAGTATCAGGGGACTGGAGGAAGCCTTCCATATTGAATAAGATTTGGTTGATACATCTTTTGAGATGTTTGTGATGAGCAGCGACTCCCATGACCCATCTGCATTTGAAGACCTCCAGGAACATGTCCCACTGCGGTTTGACTCCATTGAACCGAGCTTTATTCCTTGTCGTCCACACTGACCAAAGGAGGAGACCCGGAATTGAGAGCCATAGATCTTTGATCACCATACTATAGCGGGTTGAGCTCCGCCAATCCGACCACCAGAGTAGAAGATCAACAACAGATCTTGGGGAAACCCATTCAAACCCCCACCAAGATACAATTTTGCTCCACACAAATCAAGTATGCTTGCAGTGGAGAAGGAAATGGTCTTGGGATTCTACCTCAGAGTCGCAGAAGACGCACATGGCTTGGATTTCGGGGATAATTCCCTTGAGCAGGAGCATCTGGCCTGACTTCACTCTACCACACCAAGCCAACCACGAAAAAAATTAGAATTTGGGAGCGCACACGTTAAACCAAACACATTTGGGAGGATCCATTGCCAGGGTGTGAAGCTCCAGATTACCTAGGAGATGGCAGAAGGTTTTGATTGAGTAGATTGCGTCCGCATCACCTCTCCAAATTGCGCCGTCCTCTACATCAACCCTACAGAGCTGAAGCTCGTCCCATGCTGAAATAGAATTGAGAAATCATGCTCTTTCCATGAGAACAACCGGCGTCTGCAGGTAAGCCCCTCTTTCAAGTTAGGAGCCCTGAGGATTGATGACAACTTGGCTTCTTTATTGGACATAACCCTGAAAAGTCTTGGAAACCTCATCGAGAGTAGTTGTTCATTCTCGATCCAGTGGTCTTCCCAAAAATTGATCCTCTCTCCGTTCCCTACTTTGAGGCCAAAATGGCTCATGAAGAGAGTGAATGCTGTGGGGTCAGTGTTCTGAAGGTTTAAAATCCCTCTCCAAACCTGTGAGCCCGAGATGACCCCCCCTAGCTTAGTCATCCAGGAATCTAGAGGAAGTTTATTAGAGTCGCAAATCACTTGTTTCCACAAGCTCTCTTTATCATTAGCGAACCTCCACCACCACTTGAATAAGTGAGCTATATTCATGGATTTGCCATCTCTAATGCCCACTCCCTGGTCTTTCTTGGATGTAAGCTTCTTGTAGTTGACCAAATTGATTTTCCTCTTCCCCTCTGCTCCTCCCCATAGGAAATTCCTTTGAATCTTCGAAATCTCTTTTGACACCTTAGAGGGCATCCTAGATAGTGAAAGGTAGTATACCAGAAGACTGCTTAAGACTGATTTGATCAAGACCAATCTGCCTCCGAAGGATAAGAACTTCCTTTTCCATCCAGCCAGCCTGCGCTTGACCTTCTCAATCACAGGTTTCCAAGTGCTGCACCTACTTGGGCTTGCACCCAAAGGTAGCCCTAGGTACTTGAATGGGAGGGAAGTCTGCTTACACCTCAGAATTTGAGCACATTGCGAAACAAAACCTTCTTCCCTGCCTATGGCACAAATGCTAGACTTTTGGTAGTTAATCCTAAGGCCAGAGATTACCTCAAAACCTCTCAACAACCGCTTTAGAGTGGTCACCTCCTCGATCTCCCCTTCAGAAAATAGGATGGTGTTGTCTATGAATTGGAGGTGAGTGAGGTTGCTAAACAAAGAGCCTAGTGTAGCACCTTTAATCAACTGAAGCTCTCTAGCCTTGATGAGGATGGCACTAAGACCTTCAGCTGCCAAAATGTAAAGAAAAGGGGAGAGGGGGTCTCTTTGTCTAACCCCTTTCTCCATTCTGAAGTGAGCTGTGGGGGACCCATTCACTAGAATAGATAAGCTTGTGGAGGTAATGCACTCCTCCATCCAAGAGATCCACTTCGAAGGAAGACCCTATTACCCATTATGGATAATACAAAATTCCAGTTTAGATTATCATAGGCCTTTTCAAAATCCAGTTTGATTAGTAAGCCCCTTTTTCTTCTCCGCTTCCAGTGATGAACAACCTCATTAGCTATCAGAATGCTATCTTGGATACCTCTACCTCCAACGAAGGCTGATTGATATTTGCCGATGATTTTAGGAAGGACTATAGATAGTCTCTTTGCCAATACTTTGGAAAGTATTTTATAAGAACTTCCGATAAGACTGATAGGTCTAAAATGTCCAAGGGAGGAAGGGTTGTCCACCTTAAGTAAAAGAGTGATGAAAGTTGAGTTGAGGTTTTTCAGAAGTCTCCCATTATAATGGAATTCATGGAATTCGGGCATACGATAGTTTAACTGTTTAATAGCCCAAAAAGTCTTGTACTTTATTTTCACTAGTAAATGGCAAGCCTTGCCATATACCAAGCGGTAGAGAGATATGCCCAACACAGTTTTGTAGGTAGTACGGTAAGCCCATAAAGCATCAATAAGTCGAAGAGACCAATCTTTGCGATTCGGGTTCACCGTTTTCTCTAGTATGTGCTTGATTTTTCGATTGGCCAACTCGGCTTGACCATTGGTTTGGGGGTGGTAGGTGCTGGACACTTTATGGTTAACACCATATTTGAGCATGAGCGCGGCTATGGGCTAGTTGCAAAAGTGTGTACCTTGGTCACTAATGAGGACTTTAGGCATCCCGAATCTCGCAAAGATATGCTCCTTTAGAAATTTGATAATAACTGAATGGTCATTAGTGCGAGTTGGGATTGCCTCCACCCACTTGGATACGTAGTCCACGGCGAGAAGAATGAATAGATGCCCACAAGAGTTCTGGAATGGTCTCATGAAGTCAATCCCCAACAATAAAAAATTTCGACTATAAGGATGGGGGTAAGAGGCATGATATTCCGACGGGAAAGGGCACCTAATTGTTGACACCTATCACAAGATTTAAAATATTCGAAAGTGTCTTTGAAAAGATTTGGCCAATACATCTGCATTATAGAACCTTGGCGGCAGTTTTCTTGAAACAGAAATGGCCGCCACACGTAAGGATTCGACTTATTTTAATGTCTAAAAATATTTTACGGTGAATAAAATGGGTATGGATACGGGTTGGATGAGACAAATAATCATTTGGATACGGGTAAATAAATAAATAAAAATAAAAAAATAAAAAAAGAAGGAAGGTGAAAATTTTTAGTCAGTAGCATCCGGTAACTGGTCACACGGACGCGTGCCATCTCGATGACTGGTCATGCAGGTATGGCCTTTTTTCAAAATTTGGTTTGTAGCTCCACCTGACTGGTCAAACTCTTTGGCTTATTTTTCCTGACTGGTCACGCGAGTGGACGCGTAGAAATAAAAGTGACAAACCAAATTTTTTTTAACACAACCACTACACTCCAAATCAGATTTTTCACCCATTCTCTCTCTAGAAAACCACATTTCTCATGTCTCCACCCCAAATTACTTGATCAAACCTCATTATCTCTCAAATTCCTCCAAAGATTCTTCATTTTCTCTTTGATTTCAAGTTTTTGGAGGTGAGTTTTGCTTGGAGAAGATTTGGTTGAGCATCCCTCCACCATTAAAGCTAGGGCTTCACCATTTTAAGCTCAAAGCTTGGATTTTCTTCTTGAGGTAGGGATTTTCTTACTTCTCTTACTTGATTATGGCTTATTATTGGTGTATGATACATTTGCCCCTTGTGTCAAGGGTTTGGGTGTGCTTGAGTGTGTGTAGGGTGTGTTTTGCTTGAAAGTGCTCACCATAAATGGGTTAGATATTATGTTTGTTGCTTGAAAGAGTTGTCGAATCACACCCTTAATAGAAGTGATGCATCGTATCATTCGATATCAATTCAAAATCGATACATTGAGGTAATGGTAGCAATTACGGTTCATATGGTGAACTAGACTTCCGGGTGTGAGGGCTAGATGTATTGTGAACTAGACTTCTGGGTGTGAAGGCTAGGTGTATTGTGAACTAGACTTTTGGCTGTGAAGGCTAGGTGTATTGTGGACTAGACTTCCGGACGTGAAGGCTAGGTGTATTGGGTACTAGACTCCCTGACGGGATTGCTAGGAATTGGGACTAGGATTTTATGGGAATGCTAAGGAAGAGATATCATTAATGCGGATTCGAAAGTATCACTTGATAATGAGAACAACTATGTGAGACGAGCCTCTGATGAGTAGATTCTGAATTGGGAGTGATTCGGTCGAAATCAAATTTATCTAATTATATTACATTGAAGTTATGCATTGTTGTTACCTTTTATGCCATGACACTTCATGTTTACGTAAGATTTGCATAGAATTTCTCTACTGGGCTCGTCAGCTCACCCTTATTTGTTTTCATGTCCAGTTCCTGATGTGACTTAATTTGAATGTATCATAACTCAATTCTTAATTTGAATATTTTTCTTTGTTTCAATGTAATCTTGACATGACTTTGTAAACCGATAAGACTTGGAACTTTTGGGTTATCGATGAATCACTTATGGGGTGGTTAGTGCCATACTTGTGAGGATTTTGGTTAATCAAGAGTTTTATTTATGTTAAATTTTGAGTGCGTGACACCAACTGCTTCGGTGTGGCAAAATGAAAGGATTGCCCTTTACTCATCGTTGGGCACACACTGCCAGATAATTTAGTCCACTAAGAATTTTCTCCGATCTTGCGGAGTCCAACGTTGAGGGAGTTGCCCCGTGGCCAAGTAATTGACAATGTCAGCATAACACAGGCAACTAGAGATGGCCATGAGTTGCTCATCAGAGAAGGAGTCAGGAATGGGCATATTAGCGGTATGATCCTCATATTCGATGCGTGACAAATGATCTGCAACCACATTCTCTACTCCCTTCTTATCTTTGATCGTGAGATCAAACTCTTGGAGAAGGAGCACCCACCTAATTAGCCAAGCCTTAGCATCGGGCTTGGTCATGAGGTACTTAAGGGCAACATGGTCTGTGTAAACAACAATGGGCAATCTTATGAGGTAGGACCAGAACTTGTCAAGTGCAAACACAACTACCAATAGCTCCTTCTCGATGGTAGTATAATTCAATTGCGCGTCATTCAAGGTTTTGCTTGCATAAGCAATAACATGAGGTATTTTTCCGTCCCTTCTAAGACGCACCAATGGCATAGTCGCTAGCATCACACATGAGCTCCAATGGTAAGTTCCAATTAGGGGATTGCATGATAAGAGGAGTCGTGAGAGCGACTTTGAGCTTTGAGAAAGCCTCCTCATATTCATGTGTCCATGCAAAGGGTGTGTCTTTCGAGAGTAATTGACACAAAGGACGGAAAATGGTGTTGAAATTTTGAATGAAACACCTATAGAAATCAGTATGCCGAAGGAATGAGCGGATATCCTCGACACACTTTGAGGTGGGTGGTTTGGAGGTAAGTTTCATTTTGGACTTATCTACCTTAATCCCCTTGGACGAAACTATGTGACAGGGAACGATACCTTGGGTTACCATGAAATGATATTTTTTTCCAATTGAGCACGAGATTCGTCTACTCATATCTCACAAGTACGGATTCAAGATTCTTAAGGTATGACTCAAAAGAGTTACCGAAGACGAAAAAATCGTCCATAAACACTTCCACCACTTTCTTAATCATGTCGCTGAAAATACCTGTCATGCACCCAGAGAAGGTGCCGGGAGCATTGCAAAGCTCAAAGGGCATGCAATGGTAGGCAAATGTGCCAAATGGGCAAGTAAAGGTGGTCTTCTCTTGGTCCCCAAGAGCTACCTCTATTTGGTTATATTCGGAATAACCATCTTGGAAGCAATAGAAGGGTGACTGGCTACCCTCTTCAGCATTTGGTCGATGAAGAGCAGACGGAAGTGGTCTTTCCTAATAGAAGAATTGAGCTTCCGGTAGTCTATGCACACTTGCCACCCGGTGACAACACTTGTAGGGATTAAGTCCCCTTTTTCATTGCCCACCACGATGACTCCGGATTTCTTAGGAATCACTTAAATGGGGCTTACCCATTTGTTTTCGGCAATAGGGTAGATGATTTCCACATCCAACAATTTCAACACCTCATCTTGCACAACATCCCTCATGATGGGATTTAAACGGCATTGGCTAGATGGGTTGATGTCATCCTCATGGTGTATGTGATGTTTGCAAAGTAAAGGACTAATACCTTGGATGTCGACTATGGTCCACTTAGCCTTCTTGTGATCCCTCAAAATTGTTAAGAGGACTTGTTCTTCGTGATCCTTAAGGCTATATGAAATTGTTAGAATAGGTTTGTCCCACATCGGGTATTTTGGTTATGTAAAAGAGCATGAGATAATATAAATAAGTGTTGTGTGTCGTAAGGTTGATTAACACCTTACACACTTCTCTCTCTCTCTCTCTCTCTCTCTCAAACAACATGGTATCAGAGCCATGGATCGTGTTCTAAACCAAGCTGTAACCTAACCCTTAATCCAAACCCTAACCATCAAACCAGATCAGCTAACCCTAATCACCAAACCAGATCTGCTAACCCTAATCAAACCCTAAACCTAACCTAACCCAAAACCACCAAACCAGATCAGCCGCCGCCTGCCACCGCCGCCGCCCTAAACCCTAAACCGAACCAGATCAGCCGCCGCCCAGATCAGCCGCCTGCCACCGCCGCCTACCACCGAAGCCGCCCTAAACCCTAAACCGAACCTGATCAGCCGCCGCCCAGATCAGCCGCCGCCTTCTCTCCGCCCAGATCAGCCGCCGCCTTCTCTCCGGCCAGATCGCGCACCACCGCCCTGTTAGCCCCTGTTCCACCTTCAGCCGCTTCTCTCCGCCCAGATCGCGCACCACCGCGACCCAGATCGCGCACCACCGCCCTGTTAGCCCCTGTTCCACCTTCAGCCGCCACAAACCCTAATCTCCCACCTCTGTTTGCACCCACGTTCCAGCTGTCACAGGCGTGTTTTGCCACCCGTTTTGCCGCCTGATTCACCTCTGTTTTGCCGCCTGTTGCCCGTCACCTGTTTGCCGCCTGTTGCCGCCGCCTATTGCGGTGTTGCCTCTGGTTTTACCTCTGTTTTTTTTTTTGCCTCTGGTCCGCCTCTGGTATACCTCTGATTCTGGTATGCCTTTGGTATTCCTAGCCTCTGTTTATTGCTTGGAATATACAACCAGTGGTATGGTGATGCTCGTTGATACTCAAAATCTGTGTATAAGGTTGCTTGTTGTGGTTGGTATGTTCTATTAGTACCTTTTTGGTTGGTTGATGTGAATAGATCCATACTTCCGGTGGTTCCATTTAGTAGTGGTTGTTGCTTAGTTGGATATCGTAACTGTTGGGTTGAGACAATTGGTTATCTTTTGGTGGTTATTTTGTGGTGATCGGTGATTATGTCTGAAACAAAGTCTGCATCCGGCCCAACTTCTGGTTCTATGTCTATTGGTAGTTCTGCTGGCTCTTCTCGCCGTCGTGAGAAGGATTCCATTACCTCCATCCTTTTGAATGGCCAAAATTATGCTCTTTGGTCTCGTGCTGTTAAAGTTTATTATATGGGTGAGCGAAAATTTCGTTATTTGACAGACAGTCCTCCAAACAAAGATGATAAGGATTATAGTGACTGGGAAGCTGAGGATTGTCATATTCGAGTTGAGTTGTGGAATAGTATGGAACCTCAGATAAGTGGCCCCTTGTTTTATCTTGATAGTGCCAAGGAAGTGTGGGATCGAATTGCCAAGATGTATTCAGGGGTTAATAATCTTCGCCGTACATATGATCTCCATCATCAGTTCTTTTCTCTGTCGTTGGGTGTTGGATCATTGGAGGACTACTATGTCAGATTTCGTGGTATTTGTGAGGAACTCAAGGTTTATGAGCCTATCTCTAGTGATCCTCAGGTTATGGCGCGTCAGCGTGAGCGGTTGGAGATTGCTCGATTTCTATACGGGTTACCATCCTTTTATGATCCAGTTCGGTCTCAGATATTGGGCGAGCGGGAGTTGCCATCTCTCGATGAGGTGTTTAGTCGTCTTCGCCAGGCTTCTATCTCAGATACTAACTCTGTTTCTCAGCCCTCATCTGATCGTTCTGCTCTAGCTGTTTCTGGTGGTTTTGGCCGTGGTCGCGGCCGTGATTCTGGGTTTAGCAGTCGTGGTCATGGTTCGGGTGGTTCTGGCGGCCGCGGTTTTGATTCGGGTCGTGGTTATGGCAGTCGTGGTGACTCTGGTCGTCATTCTGGTCGTGGCCGCACGTCAGGGGGAGGTAGTTCTGGTGGCCGTGGTGGTTCTGGTCGTGGCCGTGGTACCCGATTTTGTACTCATTGCAAGGGTACGAGTCATACGGTGGATTATTGTTATGAGCTTCATGGTTTTCCTCAGGCTCATCAGGTTGCTCATTCTGAGGATACTGGACAGTTTACTCATTCTTCTACCGACAGTAGTGTGACTATCTCAGCAGAGGAGTACTAGCATCTTATGTCGACTCAATCTTCCGCTGCGACAACTTCTCCTTCCACAGCTACGTTCGCTCAGACAGGTCCCTCTGTTGCTTGTGTTGCATCCTCTTTTTCTTCTCCTTGGGTTATCGATTCTGGTGCTACTAATCATATGACTGGTACTTCTACATTCTTTTCTACTTGTCAGTCTCTGGATAAAACCTTTCGTGTTACCTTAGCAGATGGTTCTACTACTAAGGTTACTGGTTTGGGTTCGGTTCCTGTCACTCCATCATTTACTTTAGACTCTGTGTTGCATGTTCCTCGTTTACCCTTTAATCTTGTGTCTATTAGTCAACTTACCAAAACCTTAAATTGTTCCGTCACATTTCTTCCTCATGGTTGTGTATTTCAGGATCTCAAGACGGGGAGGGAGATTGGTGGCGGTGTTGAGCGTGGTGGTCTGTATTACCTCACCGATCATACTTCTACTAAGCGAGTTGCTCTTCGGTCCTCAGAATCTGCATATCAACAACATTGTCGGCTTGGTCACCCATCCCTTCAGAATTTCAAGCGTCTAGTGCCTTCATGTGGTTCTCTTAAAGAGTTATCTTGTGAGGTTTGTGAGTTTAGTAAACATCATAGAGTGTCATTTTATCCTAGGGTTGAACGTCGTGTGTCGCGTCCATTTCAGTTAGTGCATTCAGATATTTGGGGGCCTATTTCTGTGCCCAATATTTTTGGTTTTCAGTACTATGTTATTTTTGTCGATGATTTTTCACGTATTACATACCTTTATCTTATGAAAGAGAGATCTGAGTTGCAATCTGTTTTTAAGTCATTTTACATGGAAATAAAGACTCAGTTTAATACTTGCATTCGTATCTTTCATTCTGATAATGCGCGCGAATTTTTTCATAGTACTCTATCTCAATTTTTTGATGATTATGGGATTCTTCATCAGTCGTCTTGCGCTCGGACTCCACAGCAAAATGGAGTCGCCGAACGCAAGATTCGGCATTTATCAGAAGTTATGCGTGCCTTGCTATTTCAAATGAAAGTTCCTAAGTCTTATTGGAGTGACGCAGTTCTTACAGCATGCTATTTGATTAACCGTATGCCCTCCACTGTCCTTGGCGGTCAAATACCCCATACGGTCCTGTTTCCCGGTCGTCCTCTCCACTCATTGCCCCCTCGTGTTTTTGGGTGCACATGTTATGTTCATGCTCTTGATCCCGGACGGAGCAAACTGGACCCACGGTCCATTAAATGCATTTTTCTTGGGTACTCTCGGTCTCAGAAAGGGTATAAATGTTATTCTCCGTCTTTGTGTCGTCATTTTGTCTGTGCTGATGTCACATTTAATGAGTCCCTGCCTTTTTATTATGAGCATGACACTCCCACTGTCTTTCCTGAATCTGAGTCTGTGCTACCTATAGTTGTCCCGCCTGCTCCTGTCTCTCTACCAAAACCATTGCAGGTATATGTGCGTCGCCCTACAACTCCATCAGTGCCATCCCTGCCAGCATCATCTCAGCCGGAGTTACCCTCACCAGCGCCACCTCAGCCAACAGCCCCACCTTCACCCACCACTTCGTCTCCTCCTCCGTTGCGGGATCCTGATCTTCCTGATGACCGCCCTATTGCCCACCGTAAAGGTATTCGGTCTTGTACTCTGCATCCTATTGCTCAGTTTGTTTCCTATAATCATTTGTCACCATCTCTTCGTGCTTTCACCACTGCCGTCTCTTCCGTTTTTGTTCCTAACTCTGTTCAGGAGGCCTTGTCTGTGTCTGAGTGGCGGCAAGCCATGGAGGATGAGATGTCTGCTCTTCATCATAATGGCACTTGGGAGTTGGTTCCTCTTCCTGCTGGTAAGACTACTGTTGGTTGTCGTGATGGCACTGTTGAGCGTTACAAAGCTCGTCTTGTGGCCAAAGGCTACACCTAGACTTATGGTGTTGATTATTCCGAGACATTCTCTCCGGTTGCCAAACTCGGTTCCGTTCGCATTCTTATTTCTCTTGCTGCGAACCTTGGTTGGCCATTATTTCAACTGGATGTCAAGAATGCTTTTCTCCATGGGGATCTCCAGGAGGAAGTTTATATGGAGCAACCACCAGGGTTTGTTGCTCAGGGGGAGCGCAATCAGGTTTGTCGGCTTCGCAAAGCTCTCTATGGGCTTAAGCAGTCACCTCGAGCATGGTTTGGCAAGTTTAGTGATGCAATTATTCGATTTGGCATGTGTCGTAGTCAATCCGACCACTCATTGTTCTCTCGCACTTCTGATCGAGGAAAAGTATTGTTAATAGTCTATGTGGATGATATTATAATTACTGGTGATGATCAACGCGGTATTGATGAGTTAAAGACTTTCTTACATCAGCAGTTTCATACTAAGGATTTGGGCACACTTCGTTACTTCTTGGGTATTGAGGTGGCACGATCCAAGGAAGGTATTAGCTTATCACAGAGGAAGTATGCGTTGGATATTCTTGAGGATACTGGGTTATTGGGGACCAAGCCTGTTGAGACTCCTATGGATCCCAATGTTAAATTATATGTGGATCAGGGGGAGCTTCTTTCTAACCCGGATCAATATCGCCGGTTAGTTGGTAAGCTCAATTATCTTACGATTACTCGTCCAGATATTTCGTTTGCTGTTAGTTTGGTGAGTCAGTTTATGTCTGCTCCTCGCCATCCACATTGGGAGGCGGTTCTCAGGATTGTGAGGTATCTTAAGTTACAACCGGGACGAGGCTTACTTTATCGATCTAGTGGACATTTACACATTGAGGCATTTACTGATTCTGATTGGGCCGGAGGGCCATCTGATAGGAAATCCACTACCGGGTATTGTGTCTTTCTTGGTGGTAATCTTGTCAATTGGAAAAGTAAGAAGCAGACAGTGGTTGCCCGATCCAGTGCAGAAGCAGAGTATAGAGCAATGGCACATACGACGTGTGAAGTTGTGTGGTTGCGATCACTTCTAGAAGAGATAGGGTTCACTGTGCAGTTGCCTATGCCTTTGTATTGTGATAATCAAGCAGCTATCCATATTGCTTCTAATCCAGTATTCCATGAAAGAACTAAGCATATCGAAGTTGATTGTCATTTAGTGCGTGAGAAGTTGACAGGTGGTGTGATAGCTACTCCGTATGTGTCTACTGGTGCTCAGTTGGCTGACATATTTACTAAGTCATTGTTTAAACCACGGTTAGAGTTGTTATGTAACAAGCTGGGACTTTATGATATTTACTCTCCAGTTTGAGGGGGAGTGTTAGAATAGGTTTGTCCCACATCGGGTATTTTGGTTATGTAAAAGAGCATGAGATAATATAAATAAGTGTTGTGTGTCGTAAGGTTGATTAACACCTTACACACTTCTCTCTCTCTCTCTCTCAAACAACAGAAATCACCACCGAAAAAGTCTCGATATCACCAAGAAATGCATACTTGATATTAGATGGGAGAGCTTTGAGCTCGAGCTTGGGTGGTTGGACGGTAGATGGTAGAGTTTTGAATTTAGTGGGTGGTAAAGTTTCAAAAGTGGGCACCCACCTTTCGATACTCATCACTTCGTCAATATTGAGGACAAAGCAAAAGTATTCCACCTCGGGTAAGTCTAGGAAAGTGGCCTCATCCGAGGTGAAAATGGTCTCCAAGGGCTCGGAAAAGAGATGACAATTAACGTGTTCTTGGACAAGTGTGTCTATGAGGCTCATGTCACGGATATCATCATCGTCCTTCATTTGACTTATAATATTAAAAATGTTGAGTTCAAAGGTCATGTTCCCGAATGTCATCTTAAGTAGCACATTTTGGCAATGGATCACTGCATTGGACGTGCCAAGAAAGGCCGTCCAAGAATGATGGGTGTTTGGGCTTGAGGATTAGACACGGACATGTGTCAAGGACTATGAAGTCCATTGGGTAAACAAAATTGTCCACTTGGACCAGTACATTCTCCACTAAACCCCTCGGTACCCGGACACTTCGATCGACCAATTGAAGGGTTACTGAGGTTGGTTTCATGTCACCCAACCCAAGTTGCTTGTACAGCGAGTATGGCAATAAATTCACGATAGTCCCCAAATCAAGTAGGGCTTTTTCAACCACTCTTCTCCCAACTCACGGAAATGGTAGGACAACCGGGGTCCTTGTACTTGGCCGCAATGAGGATTTTGATAATCGAACTCACTTGTTGCGTCAAGAACACCTTCTTTTGAACACAGTGCTTGCGCTTGCTGGTGCAGAAGTCTTTCAAAAACTTCGCATAAGAAGGTATTTGCTTGATCACATCAAGTAGCGGGATATTGATTTTGACTTTCTTGAAAAACTAAAATATCTCCGCGGAGTTGGTCAATTTAGGTTGTGGTCTCAAACTTTGCAGATATGGGGTCGGAATCAGGTAAGCAGAGACGGTGGAGTCTCCAATGGAAAGAGATGTGGAAGTGGAAGTAGATGGAGGCAAATCAATCACGGGCTTATTAACATTGGAGTGTAGAGTAAGAGCCGGAGGAGGGGTAGTTTTCAAATGAATGGTCTTGTCGACCTATAAGCACCTGTTCACGAGAGTCGAGGATGCTTATTGGTTTCTCTTCATAAGATGCATTGGTTTCTAACTCCAATTCGGACCATTCAAGCACATGTGACGAATTTGACTCATACTTTCTTAACATCGACACGTGGAACACATCGTGAATGCCTAACAATCTTGGCGGTAAAGCCAAACAAGATTACGCGACCTCCCCAATCTTCTCAATGATATCAAACGGTCCAATATATCGCGGTGAAAGCTTTCCTTTTTGCCCGAAACAGGATAGACCTCGTTGTAATGACACTTTCAAGAACACATGATCACCCACTTCAAACGATAGTGGTCCACGACAACGGTCAACATAGCTCTTCTGTTAGGTTTGCGCTATAAGTAGTCTCTGATAAATCACTTTGATTTGTTCTGTTGTCCTCTCTTGGGTAGTCAAAAGTGTTTGGTGAATCAATCTCATGCTATCTGCAGTCTCCCCAATCAAGTCTGGCCTCACAATGGCCGTCTCACCCAATTCAATCAAACACACAGGTGATTTATACGGTCGCTCATACAAGACCTCATACGGTGCCATCTCGATACTGGATTGGTAGCTATTATTGTACACAAACTCAACTAGTGACAAATGATCTTTCCAACTTCCTCGAGAGTCCAAAACACAAGCCTGAAGCAAATCCTCTAATATCTGAACTGTCCGCTCGGATTGTCCATTTGTCTAAGAGTGATAAGTTGTGCTAAACAAAATATTCGTACCGAGTGCAGCTTGCAAACTCTGCCAAAAATGTACAGTAACCGCGGATCTCGACCAGATATGACAGACACAGGAATCGTATGAAGTCGAATGATCTCTCAAATGTACAAACGACTAAGCTTCTTGATAGAATCGATCACTCGAATCGGCAAAAAGTGAGCGGACTTAGTCAAATGATCTCCAATCACCCAAATAGCATCATGTGCTCTCGGCGATCTCGGCAATCGTGAAACAAAATCCATTGTGACATTTTTTCCATTTCCATTCGGCCACGGGCAACGGTTGCAACTCCCCGATGGACCGTTGATACTCGGCTTTCACTTGTTGGCATGTTAGGCATTTGGACACGAAAGTTACAACATCCTGCTTCATCCCCGACCGCCAAAATTATCGACGTAGGTCATGATACATCTTTGTTCCTCCTGGATGAACAGCTAATGGTGAGTGATGAAACTCTATCAAGATCTCTTCTTGACACGAAACAGGTACAAACAACTTTTCTTGAAAACATAGGCTCCGATCAGCATGGACCATCCATCCATCTCCAGCATTGACACCAAAGAATTTCTTATGCATTTCATCCACCTCCTTATCATGGAGTTGGGCATCAATCACTCGAGTCGATTGAACTGTCCTGTTGCACAAAGTCACCCCTTCTCAGACTTCCTTAAAACATCGCATAGACTCCCAAGTCATGAAATGCCTTCTATCCATGAATTTTCAGGCTTGCAAAGTGTGTCAGCTTTCTACTCAAAGCATCCGCGGTCGCGTTGGCTTTTTCTGGGTGGTATAGAAAGTCGAAATCATAGTCCTCAATATGCTCCATCCACCGGCATTGTCGTAAATTCAACTCTTTCTGAGTGAACAAGTACTTCGGACTCTTATGGTTGGAGAAAACTTCAAATTTCTCACCATACAAATAATGCCGCCAAATCTTCAAGGCAAAAACTTTAGCTGCAAGCTCTAAATCATGAGTTGGATAATTTCGCTCGTGGATCTTCAATTGTCTCGACCAGTACACCACCATCTACCCCCTTGCATCAGCACACACCCTAATTCTTCTCGTGAAGCATCGCAATACACAACATAATCGGCTCCCCTTTTAGGCACAATCAATATCGGTGCACTGGTCAGGCATTTCTTCAATTCCTCGAAAGCTACCTCACACGCATCGTCCCACAACGCGTCCCCTTATGAGTCAAGAGAGTCATTGGGGTTGCTAATTGAGAAAAGTAGAGAACAAAGCATTGGTAATATCCGGCTAAGCCCAAAAAGCTACGGATCTCAAACACATTTTTCGGTCGCTCCCCAACTCACCATAGACTCAATCTTTCCTGGGTCAACGAACATACCACCCCCGCAAACCACATGCCCCAAAAACTCATCTCTGATAACCAAAACTCGCACTTACTAAATTTGGCGTACAATTGATGCTTCCTCAAAAGTTCCAAACGATGGTGAGATGTGATTTGTGCTCCTCTTCTGAAGGTGAATAGACTAAAATATCATTAACAAAGACCACAATAAACTGGTCAAGGTACTCGCGAAAAATACGATTCATGAGGTCCATGAACGTTGCAAACGCATTGGTCAACCCAAAAGGCATGACCACGAACTCATAGTGTCCATAACGCGTTCGAAAGGCAGTCTTCGGAACATCCACGTTTCGAACCCTCAATTGGTGATAACCCGACCTCAAGTCAATCTTCGAAAAGCACCTTGCGCCTCGTGGTTGATCAAATAAATCATCAATCCTCGGCATTGGATACTTGTTCTTCACGGTGACATGCTTAAGCTTCCGATAATCAATACACAAACGCAAAGAACAATTCTTCTTTTGTGCGAATAAGGTTGGCGCTGCCCATGGCGACGTACTGACATTTCTATTCTATTAGTATTTTCTATTAGATTCGATGTATTTCTACATTCCACAGTTTCGGCAGATCGCTTAGCCCCGTTATAGGGTGGATGAAACCCAAGTCTTGCAATTCTTGCAGTTGCGTCTTCAACACCTCCAACTCAACTGGTGCAGAACGGTAAAGGGGCATAGAAATAGGAGTAGTACTTGGGTGCAATTCTATTGTGAACTCAACCTCTCTCTCTAGAGGTAAACCGGGTAACTCTTCCGGAAATACATCCAAAAAATTGCTCACCACGTCTGGCAACTCTTCACGCGCAGATACATCCTCATCAAGAGTCAAGCTTGCTAATAGTGCATAGATCGAATCCTGCTCCCGAGGTTCACATAGGTAGGGTTCTAACGGCTCCCGATGCTCTCCAAAGAACTTGAAGCAACCATCTATGGATGAACACATGCAGACTCTACGCTTGAAACAGTCATTAGTGGCGTGGAAGGTGGATAACCATTCCATACCTAGAATAATATCGAACCCAAACATGTCTAACACGATGAAGTCAAAGGTGAAGCCACGATCAATGATAGTGAGTTTGCAATCTCTACAAATATGACGGAGTAATGATCTTCTTCAAAGAGGTGTCTCAACAAACAATGGAGGTTCAAGCAAATCAGTTTCTAACTCCAAGGCACGTGCAAAAGATGCAGCAATGAAAGAATGAGATGCTCTAGAATCAAATAAAATATTTGCAAATGAGTTAAACAAGAGGAATGTACCCCTCACAACCGAAGCTTCTGGAGTCTGTGAAGAAAATGGTGCAGCAGTATACGCAATGTTGAAAACTCTCCCTTGGATATGTTGAGGCGGTGCATATCCCCCTCGTTGTCCTGAACCCGGTGTAGGTGCCGACGAACTCACACCCTATCAATAGGGGAACCCTGAACTAAAGTAGTCTGATAAAAGTGGGGCTGCTGCTGGCTCTGAGTACCCTAAACTACTGCTGTCCACGGCCTTATCCTGGTTGCTGAACGAAACTCACCTCACTATGCGTGCCCGTCCCCTGGGGACAACTCCTAGCTAAATGACCCGGCTGGCCACAAGAATAACAAGCCTTCGACTGCACCGTATAATGATTATGGACATGGCCGGGTTGGTTGCACCGATAGCACACAACAGGTGATCTCAGAGTGTTGCTCCTAGAATAAGAGAAAGTAGGTGGCCTAAGATTAGAGTGGCCCGGTGGAGGTTGAAATTGCTCTCTCTGTCGCTTGTGCCCCTGACTCTCGGAGCTCCTTGAAGATAATGAATTCTGCACAACGCTTGACTGCCATGGTTTTCAAACTCTAGAACCTCATTGTGCCTCCCTAGACATCTCCACACTCCTTGCACACTCTATAATTTCAGCAAAATTCATCTTGTGCTGGCTCTCACCACAAGCCTCCTAACAGAGGAGTGGAGACCCCTCTTAAAATGATGGCACTTGCGATCTTCCAAAGTCACTAGCTTCTGTGCAAAATGGGATAAGTTATGAAATTTTGCTGCATACTCTGACACTGTCATATCCCTTTGCTCTAGCCTCGCAAATTGTATATGCAATTGCTCACGATAGGGTTCTGAAAAATATCAGTTCTCGAAAGGAACCTCAAAGTCAACCTAGGTCATGTCCTCAACATCCATTTCATCAACTCTTGCCACTTGCCTAGTAGCCCTTCGCACATCCTTCCTCGCTTCGAAGATTGACTCCCACCATTCATTCGCTTCTCCGGTCAACTGGCATGCCATAATAGAGACTCGAAAGTCATCCTCCACTATTCTCAAAGATTTGAACAGTTTACGAATATCGGAGAGCCAATGGTTGGCCGTGAGAAAGTCACCACTGTCTCCGCTGAACTGAGGAGGGTTAAGACGACGAAACTCTCTCATAGCATCGATCGCTCGATCACTAGCATGGGCTCTCACAGCCTGATTCAGCCTATTAGCCTTGGCAAGCACTGCCATAAACTCCCTAGCGAACATGCCCGAAGCGATTGAAAGTTCGACATTCTGTTCTACTTCCTCATGAACTTGGTCAGCCCGCGGAAACTCCCTCTGTTGACTCACAACATCTTCTAATGGTATCTCTCGATAACGGCCTTGGCTTCGACCTCAGTCTCAAGGTCTACCCAATCTCACCCCACGTCTTGGAGGCATAACTCTACAATGATAAACACCACACTATCTAAGTCAAACAGTTATTGCCATTGCATGGCCAAAGTCAATTAGGAATCTTTAACAAGGGTCAACAACCACATAAAGTCCTACTTACATGCTATGCAAATGCCAATGTATGTCATGCATAAAAGCACACATAAGTCATGTCTAAATGCAATGAATTTTGAATCCAATGAGACTAAATGTCTCCCCACGGTCTCAAGGTATTCTAACACATGCTCTGATACCAAGTTGTCACGCCCTCAATTTTCCATAACGTAATTATACGCTTGATTTCCAAATAAACCTCACAAGGTATATGACTATGCCCAAAATATCTATTCATAAATGTCAATAAAGTTTGTGAAATCCAGATTTCCAAAATAGGTCGTTACAAACCCAAAAGACCATGCTAAGTATCATAAAACCAAAGTGAGTTATATTATATCTTTCTCAAAAACAGTTGATGCAAAAGATGTTAAATAACTCTAACTGGAATTCTTCCAAAAGATGCAACACACCAAGCATGCCATGCTCCACCAGCTATATCTCTGGAAGGGTACTTGAAATGAAAGACGGGGTGAGCCAAAAGCCCAGTAGAAAAGTCTACACCAATACTATATGGATGCTCAACATGACAGTATACACCCCCGTCTCAAAAACAACGAATGATAAATATGTACAAGATACAAAATAAAGATGATACAAGGAAGACAAGTACAAGAAATTCACCTCACATTCATCTATTATTTCTCCATGACGTATATTCACTAATTGTATTCACCATTGTTATACTCACTCAATGTGTCATCATGTCTTTCCTAGCATACACGAAGATGTCTAGTTCATTTCCTAGCATTCCCGATAGGGAGTCTAGTATATTTTCTAGCATACCCGTGAGAAAATCTAGTTCATTTCCTAACATACCCAAGAGGGAATCTACTTCGGGCCGTTGCCTTATTCATGTGACCGCTTGGATCAATTTGAAGTATCTACCATAAATAGCTTGCCATAGAACATCAAGTTATTTCAATATCCAATGCAAGGATCACTAGAGAAATATACATGGGATAATCTCATCAATCATGATATGTGCGTTTGAGGTCCAACATCATATGAAGCACTCATAATAAGGTACGATCAAATAAGAAAACCAAGTATGAACATCTATAAGCGAAGCAAAAAGGCTAAAGTCCAATGGGGAAGACAAAAGTAAAGTTTTTGGGTCCCCTGTCTGAACATCTAAAAATATGATGCTCTATCTCAAAATCCCTCACAGCCGCCCTGTCCCGTTCGGACATCGAACTTCCCGTCTAGACATCAAGTCTCCCGTTCAGACATCCAAAAAATACCTACTCTACCCGAAAGTTTGGGCCAGTCGTCCGGTCCTTTCCGGTCTCCCGTTCGGATATGGAGTCGCGAAATACAGCAAAAACACAGAAATTGCACTTTACTCTCAAATGTCCAAAATCAGTCCAAAACTCAAATACATGACTAAAACAAGTTATAAACACATATAATAGGTGAAACTCCCATACCTTAAGATTGAAATGAGTGAAATAAAGCTTCCAAAGAAAAGCTCCAAGTCTCCAATGGTGCAAAGCTCTAAAAGTTGATCTCCGGGTGATTTCACGTGCTCTAAGGGGCACTATCGGCCCAAGTTACAAAATTCATAATTTTCAAAGAATTAGAAGTCCCACTTGAGTTAACAAAAATACATATGAAGTTATAGTACATCTACTCCAAAAGAGTGCCCATGCAGATGCTAAATAACTTCTCCTTTAGTCTTAGTCAAAAGATGTCACGCCAATCAACCCATGCTACTCCTCAGCCACGGTACCTGAAAGATGGAGGGGTTGAGCTACACGCCCAGTAGGAAAATCTATGCCAAGATTATGTATATGTGAGATGCATGGCATGCACTATGAACATGGTATAACAATGCATCACTTTCAAATATCGCACACACCCACACGATTTATAATCCCCGGTTCGCCAATACACACATACGACCACGTCTTGTAATTGACCCATCATTCACATCCAATGCCAATCGGATACACTCACACAAGTTAAGATGTTCATACCCTAGCACTTCTCCCAACGGAGGCTAGACAATGCACTGTCGTGCCAAACCATAGTCATGCGTACATCCTAGCACATCTCCCAACGGAGGCTAGCCAATGCCGGTTCATGGCGTCTCCTAGCACATTCCCAACCGGGAGCTAGTCTCATTGATCTCCTAGCACCACTCCCAATGGAGGCTAGTATCACATTTCTCATTCACGTTCGATAATTCCAACGGTTCACGATTTCGTCAAACTACTAATTAACGATGTTCCACAGCCTAATACGTGACGGAAAGGAAATCAAAGAGAAAACGCACGGCCTCCATTCCAGAAGCCCCAGGAGCGCTACACCAAAACCCAGGGAGCGCTACCCTCTCGGTCCCAGGAGCGCTACACCAAAAACCAGGGAGCGCTACCCTCCTATTCCAGAAGCCCCAGGAGCGCTACACCAAAACCCAGGGAGCGCTACCTGTGCAGTAAATCAACGCGATTTCCAGATTTCGCACTTGATCCAAATCACACCAAAACATCAAACTAACCACGAACAAGGCACCAAAACACATCACATACACATAATACAAGGTAGAAATCCCTACCTCAAGCTTCAAAGTGGATGATTTGGTCCAAAGGGTGAAGCCCTAGCTTGGTTGGTGCTCCGAAGCTCAAAATCGCGCCTCCCGAGCTTTAATCCACGATCCGGTCTTGGTTCCTTGCTAACCACGGTGCAAAGCTCCCAAATCTCCGAGGAATTTGGCAATGGTGATGGGAGGTGGTGGGATTTGTAGAGAGAAGGGGGAGCAAGGTTGGAGAGAGGAAGGGGATTTGGGGAAAATGGGAGTTCTCCCTCCCCAAGCCACCAATTCAGATTTTTAACCCCCAACAAGGGCACCCACGTAAATAACCAAATAAGGACACGCGCACGAAATAAAACAAGGGACCCCGGGTTCGGGTCCTATGGTTATAATTCGATACATAACACAATTAATTAGATTTATTTATCCGAAATAAACTTTAAATTAATTATTTTAAAAACTCAAATTTTCCGGGTCCTTACATTCTACAATGATAATACTCACTAATAAACGTCCATAGCATGAATTTAAAACAAAAATTTTCGAGTCCTCACAAATCAAGTCTTTCCTAAGCAGCCTACCAGTGTACTACATGTCCATTTTTAGACTGCCAGTGGCCGCATCAAAGGAATCCAAAGATTGTAGAGGAACTTCCTATGGGGAGGATCCAAAGAAGATAGGAAATTAAACTTGGTTAAGTGGAATGAGATAACAGTTCGCAAAGACAAAGGTGGTCTAGGAATTAGATACGTTTGATGAATATTGCCTTATTGCTCAAGCTTTGGTGGAGGTTTGGGGTGAAAAAGAATAGTCTTTGGAAACAGATGCTAACAGAATTCAGTTCAATCCTGGTTTCCTAGTGAGGGACGAAATGGCATGGGATCAGCAATGTGGAAAGGAATCACAAAAGTGGAAAATCAAAATAAGCAAACTTTAGATATTTTTATGAGTCAGGTAGTCTTCAAGCCAGGAAATGGAGAACATATAAGATTTTGGAAGGATGTTTGGTCCAAGTGTGGGCAAACTTTGGACAATCAGTTCCCTAGATTATACTGGATGGTAACCAACAGCCAAGCCATTGCTTCAACTCCTTCTAGATCTTGATTTTGCTTTTGTCTCTGTAGTCTTTATACCCAAAATATGAGGGTACTCAAGTCCTAAGTCATAGATTGTGCTTTTTGTGACCTCTTAAAACTTCTAGTTACTAATGCATTTTGTCATGATTTTTCACAAGGTTCGGTATTTTTTTTGGCATTTCTCCTAGATTCCTGCTTCTATCTATAGGTTTGAGGTTCTATTGGCTTAAGGAAATGGAAATTATGAAGTATTCTGTGTCTAATTAACCATGACTGATGTTAAGGGTGTATGTAGTTAATTGTACGTTGTATCATCCAATGAAATATATGAGAAAGACGGCATTGTTGTAGGGTTATGAGTTTATTTTAAAAGTCCCTCATGATTTGTTTTTCATGATTTTGGATTTTCATCTTCTTTATATGTTCATTTTCATCTAGTTAGGTTGCTTAGATGTAGGTTGTTTTTATTTGTCCCATTGCATGTAGTCTGGTTGCTTATATGTGATTTTTGTTGACAAATGATTCGCTATTCATTCAGCTCCATTATTTTGTATTGAGAATTGGGTTTTGAGAATGGGGAATTGGGTCGATGAAAGTCCACTGGTAGCATTTTTTTAATTTGAATAAATGCTAATTTTAGGCAACATCATAAGAATATGTAAGCTAGTTGAAAGAGATGTTATATAAGCAGTTTAAGTAAAGCAAGCTTACGATGGGTACATGTGAACTAGAATGTTGTTCTTTTTGCCTTCCGTGTTGCGTAAATGTGCGAAAATTAGTTTTTTTTTTTTTGTGCGAAAGATTGAGTAATTTCAAAGTGAGCACGGAAAACTTTAGTATGATTACAGGTCCTAGTCATTATGTTAATAGAGGTTATATATTTCTTCACGATTTGTCATACCCTCTCCTTGGTTAAAGAAAAAGATGCTTACTAAAACGTCCATGTAATCCCTATCTGCCATTCAACACGCAAGTAGGTGATGTTTGTGTTAGTGAAGTTATTTTGTGATAGAGGTGAAAGTATTACCAAAAATTGAACTGACCAAAAAAATCGATAGAAAAAATTGTGGTTTGGTTGGTCTTAAGTAGGGGTTGGTTAGTTTCGATTTAATCGTACCTGTTTATTTCAATTTTTCAATTCGGTTTCCATTTTCCCTAATTTTTATTCGAATTGACCAACCAGAATTGACCAAATCCGATCGGTACCAGGGTTGCATGCCGATATTATTGACCGAACCCGGAGCGATTTCACCTATATCCTGTGATAGGATCTTCCCATATGCAGCCTCCCGTTTGGTGTTAATGTTGCTCTTAATTCAAGTACCAAGAGATAGGCATCTAGCTATCCCCTCCCTTGTTTATGAAAAGGTTTAGCTGGACTTGGAAATAGTTCAATCCTATCCTCTCCCTCTCCTAGATTATCCACTTTGTACAGAGTCCAAAGGAAGAGCATGCCGGCGGCATCCACTTCTCCAAAGTTCCTAATTTATTTCTAAAACCCATATGTAAGTTTGAACTCTCCCCTGCAGAAAACAGCTGTGGCACAATGCCTTTTTCCTAAAAGAGAAAGGTTGTTTACCGTTACCAAAGTTTCTTCTCAGATCTGACTCCTTATGCCTATTTTCTGCTATTTGCTACCATTTCTGGGGAAAGCGAAATCCCAAACACTTTTTTCCCTTGAAATTTTCTTTACTGTTTTTCCTTCTTCCATTTCTGGGAAAAACCTGACAGAAGAGAGTGAGCCCACAATTTGGCTATAAATCTGTGTACCCTTGCTCTTGTGTGCTCGCTTCTCTTCTGTAATTTTCCAGAATTTGATCTCTCTCGAACTCTCTCTCTCTAACTCTCGTCCTCTTTCTCTAATTACTATATCTGTTGTACTTTCAGAAAACCTGATAAAAAACTAGTGTATTGTTTCATCAATTTGCAATATCTTTGTTTGCTTATTTGAAGTCGGTAGTGTAAATGAATATTGTATAATATTTTGTGGGTTTCAATGGCGTTGAAGCCCGACTTTTGATGGGTTTTTTTCTTTGAGAAGGTAACCCTAATTACTGTGATAAATTAACGGAAAAACTGTATGATTATGGGACCATTACTGTTTTCTCCATCAATATAGGGGTCAGTCCCAATGTAGGATGGTCCTCCACACAACACACCCCTCTCTCTCTCATCAGCTTATTCCGGTTTTCATGTAACCAATATTTGTTCCATTTGTAATGATGCGCATGCGCTGTTTACTTGAGATTTGGTTCCAACTGGTGTAAGGACCCGGAAAATTTGAGTTTTTAAAATGTTTATTTGAAGGTTTATTTTGAATAAATAAAATGAATTTAATGTGGTAATTATCGGGTTATGATTTAGGAACCGGACCCGGAGTCTTTTATGTTATTTCGTACGCGTATTCTTATTTGGCTAGGCTATTGGGGGTCATTTGGGGATGTTAAAAATCTGATTTTTTTTGCCTAAGGGAGAAAAATTCCCAACTCTCTCTTAGCTCTCTCTCACTCCCCTTTTGCTCTCCCCTCCCTCTCTCTACAAATTCCATCTTCTTCCTTCACCATTGTCAAATTCCTTGGAGATTTAGAAGCTTTGCATCGTGTCTAACAAGGAGCTAAGGCCGGATCGTGGAGTGAAGCTAGGAAAGTTCGGGTTTGGAGCTCGGGAGCATCATCAAAGCTAGGGTTTCATTTCTTGGTCAAATCTTCCATTTCAAGGCTTGAGGTAGGGATTTCTACCTTGTATTATGTGTTTGTGAAGTGTTTTGGTACCTATTTCATGGTTAGATTGCTGTTTTGGTGTGGTTTGGTTCGTTGGAGAAATCTGCGATCGCGCAGTTTTTCTGCAGATCGCGTTCGGGCGTCCGGACGGGAGTCATGGGCGTCCGGACGGCTGGCCCAGGATTTTGGACAGAGAGATGGTAAAACTGGCGTCCGGACGGGAAAGCCTGGCGTCCGGACGGAGCCGGCCCGGCGTCCGGACGGGACCGAACGGTGACCGGGCGGCCGGTTGTTTTGCGTGCTGAGTTCATTTTTATTACGTATATTACCGTGGAATGTCATTATTTGGTGTTTTGATATGAATATAGGTCATTTGGAATTGGTTGTGTATGAATGAAATGATTGTACGTGATATGGATTCTTGACTT
This sequence comes from Arctostaphylos glauca, assembly GCA_019985065.2. Classification (NCBI taxonomy): domain Eukaryota; kingdom Viridiplantae; phylum Streptophyta; class Magnoliopsida; order Ericales; family Ericaceae; genus Arctostaphylos; species Arctostaphylos glauca. The sequence continues at coordinate 4,303,876 of JAHSPW020000010.1, forward strand.
GTCATATGTTGTTGGGAATGGAAGGACAACGAGACTAGTACCCGGAATGGGATTGTGCTAGGCGGATGATGAAACTAGTACCCGGAATGGGATTGTGCTAGGCGGATGATGAGACTAGTACCCGGAATGGGATTGTGCTAGGCGGATGATGAGACTAGTACCCGGAATGGGATTGTGCTAGGCGGATGATGAGACTAGTACCCGGAATGGGATTGTGCTAGGCGGAGGATGAGACTAGTACCCGGAATGGGATTGTGCTAGGCGGATGATGAGACTAGTACCCGGATGGGAATGTGCTAAGGGAAGCCATGAATTGGCATTGCCCAACCTCCGTTGGGAGAAAAGCTAGGACATAATACATATCGACTCGGTGAAATTGGGATTGATGGGTATTGGGTGTGGTTGATGGATAGATTGAAACCCGTGTGGGTGTGTATTGTTTTGTTGAAGGTGTTGCATTGTCATATCATGTTATATTGCGTGCCATGCATCTCACACATACATAATCTTGGCATAGATTTTCCTACTGGGCTAGTAGCTCAACCCCTCCATTTCAGGTACCGTTGCGGAGGATTAGCATGGATTGCTTGGCGTGGCATATTTTGAAAAGAATGGTGAAGAAGTTACTAGCATCTGCATGAAAATCTTTTGGGGTAGATGCACCGTAACATTATATGTATTTAGTTAACTCTAGTGGAACTTCTTATCTTTTGGAGATTTATGAATTATGTAACTTGGGCCGATAGTGCCTTTGACTTTTCATGGAGACTTTAAGGATTTATGAGTATTATCTGGTGGTTTTTTTATTATATGAAATTTGGGGCGTGACAACTTGGTATCAGAGCCAGAGTTGGAATACCTTGAGACCGTGGGGAGACTTAGAGTCTCATGGGTTCAAACTCGCATTTTAAAAGACATGTGTGTGCTTGTGTGCATGACATACATATGCATCATACAACTTGTTTCTTATGAGTAAGCATAGAATTGATAAAGTAAGTTGGATTTCCGTGTTGGGCATTGGCCTTGTATTGTGTGATTATTGATCTTGTTAGTGTTTACACATTGTAGAGATATGCCTCCTAGGCGTGGTGTACGATTGGGTGGACCGCGAGGCCGAAGCCAAAGCGGTGGGCGTTACCGTGAGATCCCATTGGAGGATGTAGTAAGTCAACATAGGGAGGCTCCTCGTATGGAGAGGGCAAATGAAGAAGTTGAGCAAAACGAGGAACCACCGGCTGCTCCGGAGGTGTTTGCTCGGGAGTTTGTGGCGGCTCTCGCCGAGGCCAACATGTTGAGGACCGGTACGAGGGCCGAGGATGGAAACAGGGCAATGGATGCCATGAGGGAGTTTCGACGTTTGAACCCACCACTGTTTGGCGGGGAATGTGGTGATTTTCTAGCTGCTGATTATTGGTTGTCCGAGATCAACAAACTGTTTGATGCCTTGGATATTGTGGAGGATAGCATTAGAGTCAAGATTGTGGCGTGCCAATTGACGGGGGAAGCAAATGAGTGGTGGAAGTCGGTTTTGGGATCACGGAAAGATGCGAGGAGGGCTGCGAGGCGGGCAGCTGGAACTAGTGAGCCGGACAGGGAGACTTTGACTTGGGCGGATTTTGAGGTTCTCTTTGAGAACCAGTACTTCCCGGAATCTTATCGTGACCAGTTGCGTGAACAGTTTGAGACATTGGAGCAGGGAAGCATGACGGTGTCAGAGTATGCTGCAAGGTTCCAAACCTTGTCCCGTTTTGCACCAGAGCTTGTGGCTTCGGAAGCCCGTAAGTGCAGGCGATTTGAGAGGGGTCTTCACTCCTCAGTTAAGAGGCTCGTGGTGAGCCAACGGAAGATGAATTTTGTGGACGTGGTGGAGTGTGCTAGAAGTGTTGAGTTGCCCAGAGAGGCACAACGGGGTTCCAGAGTGTGGGAACCAAGGCAGCCGAACACGGTGCCAAATTACTCTTCATCTTCGGGGAGTTCGGGAAGTCAGGGGCGTAAGCGCCAGAGGGAACAGTTTCAGTCCCAACGAAGCCATTCAAACCTTAGGCCTGCTGTTTCATCGGGCTCGCGGAGCACTACTTCGAGGCCTTCGAGTGTATGTTTTCGATGTAATCAACCTGGTCATATCCGTGCTCAGTGCCCGGTACCTCCTAAAGTTTGTTATACTTGTGGAAAGGAGGATCACACCTCGAAGTTTTGTCCTCAAGGGGGAGGGACCCGTAGTGAGGTTGGCTCGGTGCAGCAACCGAGGCAAGGGCAAGGACAGCAATCCCATGGGGCCCCACAACGACAGCAACAACCCCATTTTCGCCAAACTACTTCGGTGCAAGGTTCACAAACTGGGAGAGGGGCTAGTTCATCGGCACCAGTAAATTTTGGTCGACGGGGAGGTGGGCATATGCAAGGGCATCAGGTTCATGCTAGGGCCTACAACATCACTACTGCTGTGGCACCTTCGACTTCTCAGAATCCAGACCCGTCGGTTGTAAGGGGTACATTTCTCGTATTCAACTCTTTTGCAAGGGTTTTATTTGATTCTGGAGCATCACATTCGTTTATTGCTGCATCCTTTGCTTGTGATTTGGGTTTGGAGACTACATTGTTAGACCCACCGTTGTATGTAGAGACGCCTATTGGGGGAAAATCATTACTTGACCGGGTATGTAGAGACTGCGAACTTATGATCCTTGACCGTCGCTTTACGTATGACTTTATTGTATTGGGCATGACTGGGTTTGATGTTATTTTGGGTATGGACTGGTTGTCTACCCACCGTGCTATGATAGATTGTTTTAAGCGCAGAGTTCGCATTTGTTCGCCGGTTGATGGTTGTTTCGAGTTCCTTGGAGAACGCCGAGAACCGCTAGAACCTTATCTTTATGAACCCCAGGAGCGAGACTCCATTTATGCTTTGTTGGCTAGTTTGACTCTTGATGAGAATGTGCTTGAACGAGGTGAGTTGCCGTTAGTGGTTCGAGAATTCCCGGATGTGTTTCCGGAGGAGTTACCCGGTTTACCTCCCAAGAGAGAGATTGAGTTCACAATAGATTTGGTTCCGGGTACCACACCAATTTCCATGCCTCCGTATCGTTTCGCTCCGGCCGAATTGAAGGAGTTAAAGATTCAATTGCAGGAGTTGCAAGATTTGGGCTTCATACGTCCAAGTACATCGCCGTGGGGAGCTCCGGCTCTGTTTGCGCGGAAAAAGGATGGATCTTTACGGTTGTGTATTGATTATCGGAAGCTAAATCGTGTCACCGTGAAGAATAAATACCCAATGCCTAGAATTGACGATTTGTTTGATCAACTCCGAGGAGCTAGGTGTTTCTCAAAGATTGACTTGAGATCGGGGTACCATCAGTTGAGAGTCCGGAGTGAGGACATCCCTAAGACTGCCTTTCGGACGCGTTACGGGCACTATGAGTTTGTGGTGATGCCATTTGGGTTGACTAATGCTCCGGCCACGTTTATGGATCTTATGAACCGTATCTTCCGAATGTATCTTGACCAATTTGTGGTGGTGTTTGTCGATGATATTTTGATATACTCAAGTACGGAAGAAGATCATGAATCGCACTTGGCTATAGTTCTTGGGCTTTTGAGGGAACATCGGTTGTATGCTAAGTTGAGTAAATGCGAGTTTTGGCTTTCCGAAGTCAAGTTTTTGGGGCATGTTGTTTCGCAAGGAGGGGTGTCTGTTGATCCGGGGAAGATAGAATCGGTAATGAGTTGGCAACGACCGAAGAACGTTTTTGAGATTCGGAGCTTTTTGGGTTTGGCTGGATATTACCGTCGTTTCGTACTTGACTTCTCTCGCTTGGCGGCACCTATGACCCGATTGACTCGAAAAGGGACGCGTTTTGTTTGGGATGACGCATGCGAGGCTGCGTTTGAAGAGTTGAAGCGGCGCTTGACTAGCGCACCAGTCTTGATAGTACCCGAGAGGGGGGTTGGCTACTCGGTGTATTGTGATGCATCGAGAGAGGGACTTGGGTGTGTCTTAATGCAGAAGGGACGAGTCGTGGCCTATGGATCAAGGCAACTGAAGATACACGAACGGAACTATCCAACTCATGACTTGGAGCTGGGCGCAGTGGTGTTTGCTTTGAAGATTTGGCGACATTACCTCTATGGTGAGAAGTTTGAAGTCTTCTCCGACCACAAGAGTTTGAAATACTTGTTCTCTCAGAAGGAGCTGAATTTGAGACAACGCCGTTGGATGGAACATATTGAAGATTATGACTTTGAATTGCAATACCACCCGGGAAAGGCAAATGTGGTAGCGGATGCTTTGAGCAGAAAGCCAATTCAATTGGCGAGCTTGGCCATTCGTGAATGGAAGATGGTAGAGGAGTTGGGAAGTTATGCGACGTGTTTTGAGGAGGCTGGTGATGGGGCAATGTTATGCAATATGACGATCAAATCCACCTTATCCACCCGGGTAGTGGATGCTCAACAACATGATGAGGAGACGGAGGAGTTGCGCCGGAAATTCTTAAGTGGAAATGCCCGTGATGGATGGATGATCTATGCGGACCGAGGCCTTCGCTTCCAAGGAAAATTGTTTGTACCCATCTCTTGTCGGGAAGAGATATTGAGGGAGTTTCACCATTCTCCTTTAGCTGTTCACCCAGGTGGGACAAAGATGTACCATGATTTGCGTCGGCAATTTTGGTGGTGTGGAATGAAGCGGGATGTGGCGAGTTTTGTGGCGAAATGTTTGACATGCCAACAAGTAAAGGCTGAACACCAACGACCCGCAGGGGAGTTGCAACCCTTGCCAATAGCGGAATGGAAATGGGAACATGTGACGATGGATTTTGTTACGGGTTTGCCGAAGTCGCCGAGAGGGCATGATGCTATATGGGTAGTAGTGGACCGTTTGACCAAGACCGCTCACTTTCTACCAATTCGGGTTACAGATTCAGTGGGGAAGCTCAGTCGACTGTATATTCGGGAGATTATCCGATTGCATGGGATTCCAGTTTCTATTGTGTCCGACCGAGACCCTAGATTCACGGCACGGTTTTGGCAAAGTTTGCAAGCGGCACTTGGCACAAACTTATTGTTTAGCACTGCTTACCACCCCCAGACCGATGGGCAATCTGAGCGTACAATTCAAATTCTGGAGGATATGCTTCGGGCATGCGTTTTGGACTTTCGGGGAAATTGGGAGGATCACCTGCCTCTTGTCGAGTTTGCCTACAACAATAGCTATCAATCGAGTATTGAGATGGCACCGTTTGAGGCTTTGTATGGTAGGCCATGTAGATCACCCGTGTGTTGGACCGAGTTGGGTGAGGCAACACTGGTGGGACCGGATTTGATTGGGGAAACTTCCGAGAGTATGAGGTTGATTCGCAAGCAACTTGCGAGGGCGCAAGAGAGGACTACGGAGTTAGTCAAGACAATTCGCCAACGATTACTTACCGCTCAGAGTAGACAGAAAAGTTATGCTGATCGACGCCGTCGTCCATTATCATTTGAGGTGGGGGATCATGTGTTCTTGAAAGTATCGCCACGACGAGGTTTGTCGCGTTTTGGGCGGAGAGGGAAGTTATCACCGAGATATATCGGGCCGTTTGATATCATTGAGAGAATTGGAGAAGTTGCTTACCGTTTGGCTTTGCCCCCAAAGCTATCGGGTGTGCATGACGTGTTTCATGTTTCGATGTTGAGGAAATACGAGCCGGATCCTTCTCATGTTTTGGAGTGGTCCGAGTTGGAGCTAGAGGCTGACGCATCTTATGGCGAGCAACCAATTCGTATTCTAGATGCCCGAGAGCAAGTGTTGAGAGGTAAGACGATACCTTTGGTTCGGGTACTATGGGGTAACCAAGGTAAGGAGGAGTCCACGTGGGAGCGTGAGGATGAGGTTCGGGAGAAATACCCGCATTTGTTTAACCCGTGACTTCTATGTACTTATCATTGGGTTATTGGGTTGGGGCGTGTTTGCCACCATGTTTTGTGTTTATTGAATGTGATTTCAACTTGAGTTATGTGCTGGTTTATGATATGGGCTGTGGAAATTGAAAATTTGACTATGCGTTAATTGTTATGTACTCGTTGAGCACGGTGCGTGCATGCTTGTTATATATGCTTGGTTGGTGTTACATGAAAACTTGATAGTTGACATCCGTTAAGCTTTGTGAAAGTCCGGATTGGCTTATGGTAAAGATTGAGAAATAACGGCGTGTCCGTATCTGGGAGTATCTGTGTCTGACTTATGGATTATGTGTAGAGGTATCGGTATCGGCGTGTTGTATTAAATTTCGAGGACGAAATTTCTTAAGGAGGGGAGGATGTAAGGACCCGGAAAATTTGAGTTTTTAAAATGTTTATTTGAAGGTTTATTTTGAATAAATAAAATGAATTTAATGTGGTAATTATCGGGTTATGATTTAGGAACCGGACCCGGAGTCTTTTATGTTATTTCGTACGCGTATTCTTATTTGGCTAGGCTATTGGGGGTCATTTGGGGATGTTAAAAATCTGATTTTTTTTGCCTAAGGGAGAAAAATTCCCAACTCTCTCTTAGCTCTCTCTCACTCCCCTTTTGCTCTCCCCTCCCTCTCTCTACAAATTCCATCTTCTTCCTTCACCATTGTCAAATTCCTTGGAGATTTAGAAGCTTTGCATCGTGTCTAACAAGGAGCTAAGGCCGGATCGTGGAGTGAAGCTAGGAAAGTTCGGGTTTGGAGCTCGGGAGCATCATCAAAGCTAGGGTTTCATTTCTTGGTCAAATCTTCCATTTCAAGGCTTGAGGTAGGGATTTCTACCTTGTATTATGTGTTTGTGAAGTGTTTTGGTACCTATTTCATGGTTAGATTGCTGTTTTGGTGTGGTTTGGTTCGTTGGAGAAATCTGCGATCGCGCAGTTTTTCTGCAGATCGCGTTCGGGCGTCCGGACGGGAGTCATGGGCGTCCGGACGGCTGGCCCAGGATTTTGGACAGAGAGATGGTAAAACTGGCGTCCGGACGGGAAAGCCTGGCGTCCGGACGGAGCCGGCCCGGCGTCCGGACGGGACCGGACGGTGACCGGGCGGCCGGTTGTTTTGCGTGCTGAGTTCATTTTTATTACGTATATTACCGTGGAATGTCATTATTTGGTGTTTTGATATGAATATAGGTCATTTGGAATTGGTTGTGTATGAATGAAATGATTGTACGTGATATGGATTCTTGACTTGTCATATGTTGTTGGGAATGGAAGGACAACGAGACTAGTACCCGGAATGGGATTGTGCTAGGCGGATGATGAAACTAGTACCCGGAATGGGATTGTGCTAGGCGGATGATGAGACTAGTACCCGGAATGGGATTGTGCTAGGCGGATGATGAGACTAGTACCCGGAATGGGATTGTGCTAGGCGGATGATGAGACTAGTACCCGGAATGGGATTGTGCTAGGCGGAGGATGAGACTAGTACCCGGAATGGGATTGTGCTAGGCGGATGATGAGACTAGTACCCGGATGGGAATGTGCTAAGGGAAGCCATGAATTGGCATTGCCCAACCTCCGTTGGGAGAAAAGCTAGGACATAATACATATCGACTCGGTGAAATTGGGATTGATGGGTATTGGGTGTGGTTGATGGATAGATTGAAACCCGTGTGGGTGTGTATTGTTTTGTTGAAGGTGTTGCATTGTCATATCATGTTATATTGCGTGCCATGCATCTCACACATACATAATCTTGGCATAGATTTTCCTACTGGGCTAGTAGCTCAACCCCTCCATTTCAGGTACCGTTGCGGAGGATTAGCATGGATTGCTTGGCGTGGCATATTTTGAAAAGAATGGTGAAGAAGTTACTAGCATCTGCATGAAAATCTTTTGGGGTAGATGCACCGTAACATTATATGTATTTAGTTAACTCTAGTGGAACTTCTTATCTTTTGGAGATTTATGAATTATGTAACTTGGGCCGATAGTGCCTTTGACTTTTCATGGAGACTTTAAGGATTTATGAGTATTATCTGGTGGTTTTTTTATTATATGAAATTTGGGGCGTGACAACTGGAGTTTATTTTTTCCAGCCGAATCCGATCTTTATCTGGTGGGTTGTCCGCTCAGTGCAAATGGGGACCATTTCCTGGTTTAGTTTCTCCCCTCACCTGAATCTTGTTGAATTCGGTTTCCCTGCAAATGGGTTTTGACTAATTCTGTGAGTTTCTTTGCTTTTCGTCGTCATTATCTCTCTTTGTAGATCTACAAACTTCAATTTGTTTCTTATCTGTTTGGAATTGAATCCTTTGAATCTTAATGGAAAATTTAGTACTCCCCATCTTTTGTTTGCCTCTTGTTCGTTTGATTGTTTTTTCAGTTATGGAAGCTTGAGAGATTCTGTTATGGATGACAATGTCATAGGAGAAGATGAATACCAGATTCTGAATATAATCCTATGTAGATTTCATGGAATATTGCTTCTGTTACTGTTTATAGACATAATATGTGATAAAAAAAACCTTGTTCTCTTTGAGATTATGTGGAAATTTAAGAGTGCTTTTTATCTGAGAAATGAGTGCAGCATTTCATTTTGTGGGGTCATTTTATGTCGTGGCCTCCAATTTTCCTGCAGGTATTCCATGTTTCTTTTATCCTTTTTGAAGTTTGAGTTTTCCAAATTGAATGTGAATTGATGGGTGTAGCCATTACTTTGTCAAGATTAAAGAACCGTGAGGCCTACTAGTTTGTGTGAAGATCAAGGTTGTTCTCTTTGAGATTGTATCGGAATTGACAAGCAAACCATTCAATGATCCCAAACTACCTTTTTTTTTGGTTCAACAGAATCAGTTTTTAGTGTGAGGTCATCTGGGCATATTTGATGTGATACCATTTCATTGTGTTGGGTCATTTTTATGATGTGGCTTCCAATTTTCCTGCAGGTATTCCATGCTTCTTTTTCTCCCTTTTTGAAGGTCGAGTTTTGTCTTGATACGCTGTATATAAGTGGAACACCGGATTACTTCATGTAACATACAGGTGGTCATTCTGTACTTGGTCTATCTTTTTCTTTCCCATTTTCATCTGATTTTTATTGAAGTTATTATGTCATTTTATAACTGTTGATCAAAGCATATTACTTAGATAATACATAGTATGTGAGGAAGCCAACATTGACACCCATTAACCCCAAGGGGTTGTCCGAGCGGTAGAACAGGCAAGCTGTAAACCCCAGATGCAAGGTTCGAAACTCGGCAGCTACTCTTGAAAAAAGAGACTTTGGGGCCACTGGAGGTTTTCCCGGTCGTTAACTTCAGGGCCTCGAGGATTAGTCGGTGGGTAGGTGGGGGTCTCCACCTGGCAGGCATCCTTAGCCGCCATGTCCCTACGCCCACCATCGGACACCTCGATTATCAAAAAAAAACATTGACACCCATTTGGTTGGCGAGGAAAAGCTATACATATTTTGATAATTGGAAGACAGACAATGTTATCGAACCGTAAGATTGAATTATTTCACTAAGAAATATTACTATGCAATAGGTAGGTAAGAGCTTTGAAGAGTGAACGTAGACCCGTCTAGTGCTGCCATTTGACAAAAACTAAACCTACCCCTCTGCCTTCCATTTTTGTAGATAAATAAAAACATGAAAAACATAAGAAGCTAACAAGACGTTGACTCCAAATATTACAAACAAAAACATAAAAAATAAAACCCTAAAATTCAACAATATTATGCACCTGAGTCGACCCTAATTGGACTCTAGACCCCCTACGAATACACTGCCACCCCTAACACCCCCTTTTTAGACTTTTCAACCACCATCTCCACCTACACCATCACAAGAAGAAATCCTAAAACTCAATCTTTACACCTCTATTCTTCCACCCATCAATTGAAAATCCTAACAAAAGTAATGCCTAAACCAACCACATTCTAGTGCCACATTTGATCAAAAACCCTAGAAACCCTAACCAATACCCATCAGAAACCCAACTACCCTTTGTTTCCTCCTCTGCAACATTAATCGCACCTCCATTACGTACCCATCCAAAACCACAACTTCCCCTCTGTTATAAAGATATGTGCCTTTACACAATTTTTCTTAGAGAATATTATGAATGTATTGAAAAGAATGAATTCGTGCAATGTCTCAGATTTGTTTCTTCTCCTGTATGATAACAAGAAAAGAGTCAGGTTAGTTGACAGCTGATGCATAGCTTGTGTAACTACATTGTAAATGTTAGTATCATCCCTTGCTATACTCCATACATCACCATTTCCTGATTTAAAAGTTTTCTCTTGCGACGTTGGTTTCGAGTTTCGCTTTTTCTCAATGTTCATTAACTAGTTAGTTGCTTTTTTGCGTGCAATTTTAGATTTTAACCTTGTTTACTTTTTTTGGTATCAAACTGATATGACAACTAAATTTAGCATATATTACCTACAGATCATATTGGACCACAACATACTAGCTAGAACCAAAAATTGGTCACTGTAATATATGGTGATGTGAAGTATACAAGCCCCTTTTTCCAATTTTGTGCCGCATGTTCTTCCAACATACTGGAACCGAAAATTGGTCACTGGTCTATAGATGGTGATGTGAAGTCCAAAAGCCCCTTTTGCCAATTTGTGCCCCCTGTGGTGAATTCCTACAAGTCTTGATCATTCAAGAATGGGTTTTGCTGATGCTATGGATGGCTTAAAGTCTAGTTCACATTGCAAAGGAGATGGTTCACTATCAATCTATGGTTGTAAACTGTTTGGAGATTCAATTCCGAACACAAGATTCAGTTTGCTGCTTCAGATTGAGGCTGGTAATTATTTCTTTTGTTATTGATGTATCTTCATTTCATTCTCTTTTAAGTTGATTCCTTGTCAACCTTTGGTTTTTCCTTTTGGTTTTCAAGTGGCTTTTAATACGCAGAAGCCAGGTGCCAACCTAGTTGGGATTCGGGTCTTTCGTAGTGACGCTTTTCGCTTGTTTTCCCTTTCATATGTACTTTCTCTATTGATCAATGAAAATTTTCTTTGGCTGACCAAAAACAAAAACTCTTTGGGGGTGTCCCTTTAGCAATTTTACTTGGAATTTTGAAAGTGGTCACACGCCTTTAGGTTAAGTGGTCCCTCCTCACTTTTATTTCTTCTTAATCTCCAGCGGTGAAGGAATTTTTTTGGTAAAGTTATAATTAGAATAATTTACACCATTTGTGTGTGTACTTAGCTGCATTGTTTATGAGTTACTACTTTTTTAGCATTGAGGCCTTTCATGCATGCGCGCATGGATTCAATATCTTGAAAGTATATATAAAGGTACAAGGAATTATAAGGGAATCTTAAATTCACCGTACCACTGTAGTTTTATAAGCTTGCCCACTGGAACAAGCAATACATTTTCAAAAAGAGGTCATAGGACAAACAAGTCTTGGTTTCTTCTAATTGAGTTGTGCACTAGGCTTGGCAGCGGTTACACATTGTCTAACAATGTTCTTTTCAATATGAAACTGTTGGTGCCTTGGAATTTGGATATATTCAACATATTTTTCCTTTTTCTTGCTTATTTTATTTGTTTGTGAATGCTTAAAAGGTATATGCTTGAGACATAATCTACTAATTAATCTATTTCTTTCCCATACCGTACTACAACTATGTCATGGTCTCATCTTGTCTTCTATTATATGTTTTTTTTTATGCTAAGCAAAAGATGTATAAATAATCAAAGCAAGGGATTACAATGATTATTCGGGGTTCAAGTGAATTACCACGAGAATCCCAAAAGGAGGAACAATGTTGGTGAGACACCAAGAGGAAAGACAAATGGGACTACTGGAAAAACCAAAAGAGAGAAATAGAGAAGCCCAATATAAAATCCAGGGGCGAAAATCCTAAGCCAGTCCTAGCTGACGAAGAAAACCCCCTTAGACATCCCACTATATCTTGGATCGAGTAGTGGAAGATGGTCGAATTTGGTTTAGTCCAAGCTATGTTATAACACCTCGCAAGTTGAAGGACTTCTTATCCCTCGGTAAGAAAAGTTTTGAAAAGTGTTTTCTTTTCCATTTCCGTCTTAATATGCTTATCCTTTGATTATACGGATTTGAATTAATCTGCTATACACGTCAGTTTTTCTTTCTTATTGCTATTTTTGTTGAAATAAGATATATCTATTGCATGGAGCCTGCGTTTGCAAATGCAAAAAACAGAAGTTTTTTAAACACATGTGTGGGTTCCTGCTGACAGGTTTGTTGAAACCTTGTTCTGATTTAGAAGTTTTCCGTATGCGTGTTAAGTTGAATCTTTTCGTGTTTAATATTTGTAACATGGATTTTTGGCGGTTATGATGGGAAAAGGAAAATAGCAGGTAAACTGAAGTTACCTTCACCTGATCATTTCCTTTCCCTCCATTGCTTCCTCCCGAAATTCTTGAAATGAAATTTATAGAACTAACCTGTGAGCTAGTGCTTCAATTTAGTGGTTAATTGTGCCAGAAGAGGAAGAGGCAACATGCGAGTAACATTATCAACATTCGTGAATTTTGATAGATATCTACTCTTGTTTGTATATGTTGAATCAGTCGCATCATGGAGATCTAAATAAAAATCAAGTTACAAGAAGTTGATTGTGTCGATTCTGGATCTTTTTGAAGATTATGCCTTTGTGAGATGAAATTTATTAGACTCCCTGCTTTAGGTCTTTAGCAACTTTGAGTTATTGGTATAGGGCTTCTGTTTAGGTAGCCAATATCTTTCAAGAAGACTCTTTTGTTTCTAGCTTAGATGTATCACTGAGCTGTTGATCCGTATGAAGAATCAATCAAGTCACCAACATCATTGTTGTTAAGCTTCAATACCGGCTCTCCTACTTCACAAGTGTTAAAGCATGCAATCTAGTTTGAGGAATATCATTTAGAATGTTTTGATTGTTGTTATCGAGTGGTGTAATTTCTTGATTTTGTGACCTTTCCATGGCTAATATGAGTTGCTGAGCTAATGGGTTTTGGTTTTACGTGAAATATTTTTCTCATGATTTAAGACTGTTTTAAAGCTTTCAAATCTCTCTAAAAATAAAAGACGGTTGTCGTTGGAATGCATCCCTAGACCGTCATATCATTTGGAATGCCTTTGGATCACGAAGAGTAAATGCCTCTCTCCTAATGTTGTCATTTTCGTAGACACTTTCGAGCGAGCAGGTGCTAGTTTTTGGATATCATGCGATGGTTAATCCACACGACGCAGAAGCAACAAGATGGGCGAGTCGGCCGTGACCGTTACTGATACTGCAAGATGGGCGAGTCGGTATATATTTAATCATTTTCTTCTTGGTTGGAAGAAATGTATATTTTTGTAGAAACTGTATGTATAATCATAACTGCTGGCTTAGAATTCTTTCAACAATCAGAAACAAGATGGTTTCTGAAAATACCTTAACTATGTGTATGCTTTAAGAATCAATTTTCTAAACAGCAGTGCTGGAAAAACAGAAGAGTATTTGTTGACTGCTAAGAGCAATACTGATACAGTTTTCTGATTTCTGACAGGGATTCCATTTTAGGTCTGGCTTCATGCTGCAGTTTGGATGCCGTATCGGTTTGCCGGAAAGTTGTTTTGAAAGATGTTAATACGATTGATAGATAATTATTATTATTATTTTTAAGGTTAGATCGCTTTAATCCCAAAAGAAGTTAATTCAGTGGAAGGAGAGATAGTGACTAATTAATTAAAGGGATTGGTATTAGGTTTGTGGTAATTTTTATACTGGCCGGATACTCAGTGGCGGAACCATGTAGGGGCCGCGGGGGGGCCCGGCCCCCCCCCCCCAAAATTCAATATTTTTTAAAACCTAGGTATAAAAAAAATTAAAAATTAAAAATTATATAAAAAATTACATTTTAGCCCTCCCCAAAATTATATTCAATCCTTTATTTCCAAAAAAAAAAAAAAAATTTCGGACCTCAAAGTTATAATCCTGGTTCCGCCCATGCGGATACTTCGGTTATCAAAAAATATGGTTAGATCGCTTCGGCAAAAGATTGGTTAGAAACATTGATACGGATCTACCGGCACAACAACGATGTATAGGTCAGCATCAAATAAATATGCGTCAAAAGTATACTGTTAATCTTTGGTATTTGCTTTAATTTGGCCTATGATTTTTATGGTTCTAATGGGGCCTATAGCCGTTTTAACTTTTTTTTTACCCTTCTTTTTTGAATTTTTGAATATAATTGTATATATATATTTTTAAAAATAGTCAAAATGAACAAATAATTTATAAAAAAGTGATGCCAAATAAAAAATTATAAAAAATTCAAGTATAATTTGATAATGTGCGTTCAAATAGATTAGTATATCTAGATGTCGAATGGAATGTCAAAAATCAACGCCCTTGAATATGTAGTAATGTTATGAAAACAGATTATCCGGACATGTACATCTGTGTCCGAAATTGTTGGATGTATGTGGGACTCTTAATAATTCAAGGGTTTTACATGTATTCAACAGTTTTAGATACATTTGTATCCAGATGTGTCCAGATCTGCGAACATTATGTTTTCAAGTTTTATATTTTAGAACTCAAAAGCCTATTTTAGACGAATAAGTCTAATATATCAGTTGCACATCAAAGTGTACATCATGCCTATGTGGTATATTATTATAAAACAAAATGTAAAAGCTGGCCTCATAAATTTTGATATGTATTCAAATTAATGAATGACATAAGCATGATGTATAGCTTGATGTGTTAATAGCGTTGCACATTCTTGAATGAGTTTCTCAAAAAACATTCTTGAATTCTAATTTGATAGATAAGATTTATTTGTAGTGTTTTTATATTCAAGTGAATTTCATCAATTGATTTTGAAATTCGGAGTGTTTTTTTGAGAAACTTTTTGAAGACTGTAGTCATACTTCTATCATTATGTCTTTTCAAGTTTTTCGAGTTCTAAAAAAATTTCGAGTATTTTTTGTTATCTAAAAACAAGACATCAAGTGTATCATTTTCACTATATCTTTTATTCTTTCAAAAATAATTAGGGACATTCAAAAATTCACTCTTTGATCATCGCATCCATTTTTTTTTTCTTAGAGCATCTATTTAGATTTTCTAAATTATTTTATGATATGTTTTTAGTAAAACAAGTCATGAAGCAAAGCTTTTACGACAAGACAGGCTCTATTACACGCTTTTAATGTTATGTTAGTTGATTGTAATTTTGTTCACTCGTGGATGAACAAAATTTGTTTACATCGATTGTGTGTGATTACTTTGATATCTCAATTCGATTAGATACAAATTTAGATTAATTTTTTAAGATTCTAAAAAAAAGCTCAATCAGATACTAATAAGTGTTTGACCTAAAAAAATAATAATTTTGAAGTAAAAAATTCAATTTTTAAGTTAAGTACCTATTAGTATCCGAGTGAGTTGAATTTTATTATGGTATATTGATGAATTAATCTAAACAAAATAGATAATTTTGATTATCAAAATGAGATCATGAATTGATCTCACGCAACCCAAGTTGGATAAGTTTTGTGAAGTCTCAATGAAGAGTAGATCAAATTATACTTCCATTATATCTTAGTTGGATTATACTTAATGTCACTCTCTAAATAGACAAAATATTAACATAAAAAAATTTATTTTTATTATTTTTTCTAGATAACACAATTTTTTAAAAAGTTCAAAGCAGAATAGAAATGATTTTCATTTGTCCCTTAAACAAACTTTATTCACCCTCCGCCGTAAGGGAGCACCTCAAGATTTTACTTCGATAATCGAAATCATCTATTTTGTTCTGATTTATTTCTTTAGTTATCACAAAAAAATTTAACTCAATCGGATATCGATACATGCTTAACCTAAGAATTTAGTTTTTTAATTCAAAATTTTTAATTTTTAAAGCTTAAAAACTACAGTTTTTAGGTAAAATAGTTACCGATATCTAATTGAGATAAAAAATTTCCGTGACAACAAAAGAAATTAATCAAAATAAAATAGATAATTTTGATCATCAAATTAAAATCTCGAGACGATCCAAACAGTGGATTGTTCACCTTCGTGTGAACAAAACTGAACTCGTTAAAACACAATTATTTTGACCAGTCTCTTCCCACACGAGCTAACCCCTCCTTTTTGTATCACCTTCTCTCCCTTCTTTAATTTATTACCTCGATCTAAGCAGTAGTTGAAAATACTAATATGAAACTGTTTTATGAACTGTTGTTTGGATCAAGCTATTTCCGATAATATTTTGAACTGATTTTTCGTGGGTACTCTTAAAAATATGTTTTAAACACATTGAACGGTTCGGATCATTAAAATTTAATCAGAAATGAAGAGTTTAGACGTTAGTCTATCCATTGACCAATATTTTTTTAGATCGCGCGAGCCAACTTGCACTAGCTTGGTTGCAATTGTGATTCGACCCATGCTGAGTATGTGACTTGAGGCTCTTCTTTTGGTCAGACTAGCTGGGCGAATTCTTAATTAATTTGTAGACCCGAATATTTATAGCCCCACAAAGATACAATATCCACAAAACACTATAATCACGACAGATAGACTTACATTGAAAAATGATTAATAAGAAAAACATAATGAGTCGCGATAGATATGTTGTGTAACAACAACAATTGCCACCCATTAAACCACATAATGTTTATAATGTTACATATGCATGTTCTGTTACTAGAGATTTTATATCTTTATAATTAAACTCGACGAATTTTTATAATATCCCGTCACCTTATAAGAAGCCGAATTTTACAAAAGCAAACCAATGGTCTGGGCTTTTCTCTGCGGTTTGGTGGGCCCAAATCGTAAAATGCGAACTGTCCATTAAAAGCCCCAACTGCAGAGAAGTTCAGTCCCCGGATAAACATGTATAGGACGAATAGGTTTGAATTGAAGTTTTTTAGTATTTTGGGATTCAATTTGAAAACTTACAAAATATAGGGTTACGTTTGTTACTCGTTCCTTACTTCAAAACCTAATCATCTAAACGCATCGTTTTGTCTTCAAACACTCTGCTATCAAATTCTCTCTCCTGCTTGCCTCCTTCTCAACCTCCCTGCGCTTCGGCTGTCACTTCCGCCAGCGTCCCCCGCTGTCTGCCGCTTGTGCCTCCGGTGCTTTTTCAGGTTCTGGTTCACCCCTCCCTCTACGTTTGTCATAATTTGAAATTTCGAAACCCTAACACTACCGGCTATCGTATTGGGTCAGATTGGACCAACCTGCCGACGCTCCTCAGTCGGACTGTAATTCTCGCCGCCTCCGTTATTGATTTTATTCGTCTTGCATTGAATTCTCCAGGTACAACAATAACCGGACGCAAAGCCTACTTTGATTGTGTGTTTCTGGTGCTGTAGTTGTAGGTGTCGTTTGTAGGTGCTGTACCTGTAGATTTTTTTTCTAGTTTTGATTTAGACTGGATAATAGATGCTACTTGTTGGCTCTTTCTATGGCGGGACATCAAGTACGTGTGAGATAGTATTCTTGTAGGAATGAGCTTGCATTTTAATGTTTTACTTCACCATCCTAGTATCTTTTAGTTCAATGTGATGATGTGCTAAGGCCTTCGGACATTCGTGGGTCATTCTGGTGATTAGTGGGGAGAAATTAACTTCTGTTTGACTTGTGGTTAGCATTAACTTTGGATAAGTGTTGCATGTATTCTGTCAATCAATAATTACTTGTACATTCTGCAGTGCATATCTCCTAAATCTTCATCTAGTACAGATGGGAGAGAAACAAGAGGATGGTGCTCTTTCCAAGTTGAAGATTATTCTTCCTAAAGAGCAGGTATTTCTTTACCATTTACTTTTAACTGCTAAATACCGATTCAGTTAGTGAAACCATGTAATGACTCCACAAAGAACATTAGCTGAAACCTATTTTGATTCATCATCTTTTGTACTTTTTTATTGCCACGTCTAGCTGTCAAATTATTATTTTGATTGTCACTTTGCTTTTGTTTCTGAGACTATAGACTTGTTTGTAGCTGCTTCGTGAACATTGAAAACCTAGATTTTCCTCACCCATCTAGCAACCGCTGTGATTGTATATCATGTCAATCCATCGTAAGCCTCAGTCAATTGAAGCCTAGGACCATTCTCAACCTCAGTTTTTCTTTCTCAAGTCAAAAGCTTAGATGTTGACGCCCTACATTTTCCTCACCGGCTCACTTTTCATCTAAATAAGTTCTTTTTCATCTTCCACTAGTTCTAACTTGGAAAGTGAGGTAAGAAAACCAGCAACCTACGACCAAAAAGCTCCAAATTAGGCACCGTAAGAGTGGAATTTGGGATTCCTATTTACTATAGCCTTTGGCCTCCTTCTGATGATACAGAAGTAGGATCCCGGTACATCTTCCTTTGGTCAGCCTGTCATCAAAGGATGTTAGCAAAATCAAAAGAATTATAGGCTTGAAGGTTGAGGATGGCACACTAGTAGAATTGCTCTTTCTCCTGTTGTTTTCATTTTCCAATAGATTCAGGGAGTATCGGGTAATTCCTTTGGTCATTTTGGCTCGCACTGATTAAATAATAGTGTTTAGAACCAAAACAATCATGTATCTCTGAATAATTTGTTCCTCTCTGTATATCTTTTACCCAAATTCGAAATGCTGCGACAAATTTTGGTTTGCAGGAGATATCAGATGAGATGGATAGGAAAGTGAAGAAATATCTGAGAGGTGAAGGTGCTAATTTGAAGGTACACCACAAGTGTTTGAGATTCTAGTCTTGTACCTCTTGGTTAGTTCTTCTTCTTATTGCCAGAAAAACTCATATACGATATGCAGGATTTGCGAGATAAAAAACTGAAAGGTCAGCTTGTTGTTAGAGAAGAGTTATATGGAAAATCTGCAAAGGCTGCTGCCAAGGCTGAGAAGGTGAGTTTTTTTTTTATGTGATGCAATTTCGAACATTTGATTCAGTTTCTTTTGTTAAATGACATTTCTTCAGTTTTTAACTCTAGTTTTTATTTTGTACAAAGTTTGCGGGTCCAGAATCTCTGTTGATTTTTTTTTTTTTGGTTTTCTTCTTTTGTTGTTTTTCTCCCTCTTCTTTTTTCTTTGGGTACATGTGTGGAATTGGAGTGGGGGTGCTTGTGACTCTATTTATTGAACACCATTTTGTATAATACTAAGTTGTGATAAGGCTATATACGACTGTGGATGTGTTTCTGATTATTTTCCCAAACACATAAGGAAACTACCCTCTCTACTTTTTATCTTTCAAGCAACATTATGATATAGTAGGTGCGCACCTTGTGGTGCAGAAATATGTTGATGTTCGATTGTACTCTGTAGTGGCTTATGCCAAGCGAGGGGGGCTATTTGGAGGCTGAAGGTATAGAGAAGACTTGGAGGATTAAACAGGAGGCAATTGCTCATGAAGTAGATATCTCAAGTTCAAAGAATCAATATGATATTGTCTTACCAGGTTGACACTTTCACTCTAATTGCTCCTAAATACTAAGTTTCATTGAAAAGAGAAAGAAGAAAAAGAGGAATGGAACAAAAGCAAAAAAATAAATTTTATGGAGTTATGCAACTAATGGTAACTTATAGTTCTATTGCATTGCGGAACACATTATCTTTTGAAGCAAAATATTTGGTGGTCAATCTCTCTCTTCCTCGCTTCCTCCTTCCTTGTGGTTGTCCTTTTCCAAGATCATATATTTTTGTTATTGCAACTCTTCTGCGATTCTTTGTTTTGTCATCACATTAAATGACTGTTTATCTTCATTTTTTAGTGACATTGGTAATGTATTTGCACAGAACTTGGTCCATACACACTGGATTTCACCTCAAGTGGTCGGCATATGGCAGTTGCAGGACGTAAGGGCCATCTGGCTATAATAGACATGAAAAATATGGGCCTTGTTAAAGAATTGCAAGTATGTCACTGTCTCAACGTTGAGCTAATTGTTTTGATATGGAATTCTTGGGGTCATTATATAAAAGCTGTTGCTCGAGTAATCAGTACTGTCATTGTGTTTTGCATCTCAATGATTGGAAAGTTACTATTTGTCCGTTAAAATAAGGTCTCATGGAATCCATTTTCCAAAGTGGATTTCTAGATTTATTGGTGAAGAAAATGTATACTTCTAACCTGCTGGATATGTGCATGGGCATGTAACACTGTCCATACACATGGTAGAATGTATGAAAGAACTTCTGCGGACAATCTGACAGTGTCACATGTGCACTATGATTACTGTTTAATCCTGATGAACATACATGTTGAAACCAGTTCACATTATGGATTCATTTCTGTCAGATTTGTCGCTTTAGTCATGCATATTTGATGAATATTAAAAGGCTTCATTCTGATACTTAGATATGTTTGGCACCTTGAGTTAATCTTTTATCAGTGATATCTTTCTCTAAAGCTCTGATAATATGAGGCTGACGTACTGGCTGCTAACTTGTTTGTCCCCTCGGTGATGAACGGTCGTGAGCAACTTAACTGAAATATATTTCTTTCCCTTTATTGAAACAATCCATGATGTAACCACAATTAGGGCACTAGTAACCAGCATTATAGTTTTGACAAGTTCCCTTAAAGTTCTAGTTATGGTAGTTGGCAACTCCATCATAATATGTTCAAAACCCTTGAAAATTTACGCCTATGCAAATCTAGAGTCTAGAATAAATTAAGCAATCATTTTTATGAATAGGTACATAGATTGCACTTTTTTTTTTTAAGCGCAAAATGAATATTGTATTTAGAGATGAATTTTTCAAACACTTAAAGATGGAATGATATTTTCTATTTAAGGAATGCCAACCGTATACAAGAAAAGGCCACCAACAAAAGGGCCCCATACATGTCCGTGTGTCCTAAAAGCTCTACTAAGTCTATTGGTTTGGCAGGGATTACCCTACCTCCACTGTGAGCTGTACAAAAGACTGAAAAAGCTCGTAAGGCTGTACAATAGAGACTCCATGCCACCAGTTCCTCACCAGTACAATGAGCCACGTCAAGCTTGGTATGTGTGGTTCTTGGTGAGGTTGGGCAGTATGGTATTTTAGGGTGTTCGTAGCCAATGGAAGGGTCAGGGCGTAAATCAATAGGATACACAGGATGAAAACCGTGCTGTCTGGGTACTGTGAACACTACCTGTGAATAGTAATTAGGACTGTTTTTGTGCAGAAAATTGAAAAAGTAGAAATTTAAAAGATCATTGTTCTAAGAATCATTCCTAGAGGCCCTAGGCATCACACCCAGGGTCTGATTGCATAACAGAATTTTTAAAAGAGACTTAAAAAGCTCTGAATTTCTGTAAACATTGACTCTATTTATTTGGTCATATTACATTGATTTGTATGGATTTGGAGACTTCCTAAACCATCTAAGGGTAGGCTTCAAAAACAGGAAACTAGTCAAACTACTAGATTCTTTGGACTTCTAATTCCAGACAATACCATATAAGAAATAAAGTAAATAACTTGAGTTACTTGACCACAAGATGACCAATGGGTGACGCCTACAGCCCATGTCCAACAACGACAGAAACTATGAAAATACCCCTAAAGTATTAGTCGTTGTAAACGACCGTTGACATACTAATCGAATTAATAAAGATAATAAGACGGTGCCAAGTCTATGTATTTTGACTGTGCATCCTTACTTTAGGTTCCATCTTGAGATGATGCAAATTGTTATATGGCGTCGCTTCCTTAAATTTACTTCTTCTTGAGCCTTTCATAGCTTGTGCTATATGGACACTTTGGCTTGAAAGTATTGTAGGAAAGTTTGAGGGGAAAAGCGATGGCAGTTGAGCATTTGAGAGAAAATTTGGTATCTTAATTCATTATGTGCTTCCATAGTTACTCCATTGAAATTGGTGCATTATTTTTGTTTGCGGTAAGTAGTAACTAGAAGGCCATGTTCTCATTTTTTTCTTGTTTGTGGACTTCTTGTCCTCCATTCTTGTACCTTCTTTATTTATTTCAATCCAATTCTTTTGCCGTTCTCCAAAAGAAAAAAATTGAGCTGCTAGATGGTACGATTTTATTTTTGAAACTTCAGAGCTTCTGCTTCTTGTCTTGATTGCTAGTGCACATAGAAGCCATACAGTTTGAAAAGTTATGAGTTCACGCACAAATCCCTGTGCACATGCATACGATATGTAAGTCTAACTTGTTTTGGCAAAGCGCATTATTACTGACAATATAATTATGTACTCCCTCCGATCCGTATTGATGGTTCACCTTGGGTATCCTAACTTTTTAGAGGGGCTTGCAATCAATGCATGCCTCCTTAGAAAGTTTGATTGGATTGTAACACGACTCCGTATTCTACTTTGAAATCTACTTTTAATCACTTATGGGGGTTAGTTTGTGAAAATCTTAACACACTTTTGTTTGACTTTTCAAAGGGGACTAATATATTGAGACATTCCAGTATAGAATATTGGCCTGGAATATGGAATGGAGGGACTATTAGACAGGGATCCAGTTGCCTGAAGTTTCGTCCGATGCCAACCCAACCTTTAGGTGGCATTTGGGCTGTGCGTTATCGTAATGAGGCTAAGTTTGAAAACCTCGTCCAGCTTGCCCGTTAGACTGGATGGGCTTGGGCTGTAATTTAAGTGCATTCGATCTATACCAAGTTGCCGCCCCAATCCTTCCCTATGCGAAAACCTAAGGATACTAAACTTCATCTGTGAAATTTCAGAATTTCACGTAACAGAAAAATAGACATTCTAAATACAACTTAAGCTACTAAAAGATTAATCAATTGAAATGCTGATTACTTTTACATGTAAATATATCTTTTCAGTGTATTCTTTTTTTCCCTTGTCTTCATAGGCATCGAATTAGAATCTGGATATTTTCTTTTGGGCACTAAGAAGGCGGGATTTATATAACATCATCGTCTCTTGTTTAATGTTGTTTAATTTAGTAATTGCCACAACCTTCTATAAAGGTGTACATGTCTAGTACATGTATGTTTGAAGGTTTTTACTAGTTGTTCACGAGTTCAAAATCCTTAGTGATGACTTAAGGAATATTCTATTTCTGCTCACTTTATTGTGATCAATTTATTAATTGATTCCCTATTTTTGAGTTGTTTATCTTCAATTCTGTATCAGTACATGCAAATTGGCATTGCTAATGCTTGATTATTTTAGGTCAGGGAGACAGTACGTGATGTGGCCTTCTTGCACAATGAACAGTTCTTTGCTGCTGCCCAAAAAAAGTAAGGCCCACTCTTCTGGATGTGAACATCTTGTGTTATAGAGAGTGTAATCTATAGGGATGATCTTTGAACATGCACTGCTACATTGTAGTTTTGACTTGCGAGTTTCCACCATGACCTATAGGATAACGCCATTACTGATAGCCTAGTATTGAGTTTGGATATAGTTCGTTTGTATTCTCTTGCTACCCCTTTGGCCATCTTTGATTTTCTGCGCTTTATGCTTCTTCGAGGTTCCCAAAATATAGTGGTTAGTTTGCTGGTAGGATGGATTTAGAAGTGAATACTTTTATTTTGATGTATAGGGTTGATTGGGGGAGTAGAGGCGATTGGTCTTTCTTGATGTTACCGGTATACCCTAAACAATGGAGGGTTGGTATTATTTGGAGGGTGAAAAAACAGAAGCTTCCCTTTTCCTTCCACATGTTCATGTTGGAAAGACATCGCGCGCGCGGGGGTGGGGGGAGGGGTGCTTTTCTCTCTCTTTCTTCCAAATACTGTTGTATATTGTGGACAAGGAAGGAAAAGGTGGGAGGATAGGCGGGAACAAAGACGTTTTGCTAAGGAAATGTGGTAGTATAATGGCCAAATGCTATGGTACTTTGAGTACTGGTAAGGGAAAAGTGGGAGGACAGGAGGGAACAAAGAAGTATCGCCATGGAAATGTGGTACAGAGTTAGTCTCATCCTCTTTGGAAGTGATAATATGTTGATAGGAGGACAGGAGAAGGGATGGGATTTTGCTTGATGGATTTGGTGGGCTCTCTCTCTTGCTTTTCTTCCTGCACATATCAAAGTGGGTGCATTGGCGCAAAGGGTTTGTTTGGCCTAGAAGGAAGTGCAATGCGTTCATTTCCTTCCTCTCCCTGTTTCCTGTCACTCTTCTCTTGCAGCAAATTGACTTCGTAATTTTATCCATCCCCCTCTTCTTTTCTGTCCTACGAAGTAACCAGATGCCATTTTGTGGTGGTGAAGACGAAGAGTGAGGAAGTGGGAGAGAAAAGGGACGCGGTCAAGATACACAAGTAAGGCGAAGTAAGCATAGGGCGTACAGTTCCCTTTTTTGCTTAAGTTATGGATGGATTAGGAGGAAGTGAAGAAACGGACTTTTCAATTTCACATGTTACCCACTAACACAATGTTGTGCACCCCTGTTCTTGTAACTGTAAAACTGATAGTACTTCCACGCATTTCTTAATGCACAACTAATCTAAATGAGCAGACTGAAGAAAGTAGTCTTCACCCTCCTGTCCCTTTTCCATTCCTCTTTTTGTCAGTCAACTACATTCTAAAGGAAGCCATCCAAATTTGCTTCTCTATTTTGGGGGCCAAATTCAGCTACATATTCATGCGTTTTCCAGTCAATGGGGTTTCTTACATGGATTTTTTATGCCATTCTATTACATTTTTACATTTATTTTGTCGGGTCAGAAACCATCATTTCTTTGTTGAAGTCTCGTGTAGGAAGTAGCATCTTTTTCCATGTAGTTTCAAACAAAAAATTCGTCAATAATTGTGTTGTTTTGTAAAGAATGATGTATTCTCAGTAGGATGTTATATCTAAGCATGCAACATCGTGACAGGTACCCATACATTTACAACCGGGATGGCACTGAACTTCATTGTCTAAAGGTCAGTATTCTGTGGTTTAGTTCTTGTCTGCGACCGTTTGGACTATGCTGCTGCTTTTTTGGACCTCATAACGTGCTGGATAATATCTCCAGTGCAAATTTCACCTTGTGTTTTCTCTTTCCATACTGACTGACAGTAGTCAAGGATGCATGTATACTAGATTAGCTAAACCTTCCATTAGGGATGTAAGTGCTGGTCCTTAGAAAAAGTAGGTTGTCAAAGATTGTTTTATTGTTAACAATATCCAGTCAGGTGTGTCATAGTTGATCTGTGCTTTCGACTAGCTGCTGGGACGAGTCCATGTTGTTCCACAAGCATACTTATTATTGTCTGCTGTGGCTCTTGACATTGGGTCTTGCATGGTTCTAATTTTTCTTTCATCTTTCACAAAGCTGGTGTCAGCAGCAAATGTAGATCTAGTTGCCCCTTATTTTCTAGTGACAGAGGAGACTGCTATAACCTACCAAAATCATTACTTTAGAAAAAGTTTGTCTTTTCTTTGTTGAACCGATAGGTTGACCAAATCAGGTGCAATTTGCATCTGCTTTGAAGGTTATAGAAAATGTAATAATCACACATCTTCGGTTTGAAAGCTTTATTTGGAGCTTAGGTCATAGTTTTACCGTCCAGTGTATATTGCATACCACTTTCCTTCACTTTGAACTAGAAAAGACATGTTAGGTTGATGGGTTCATAGAGTAGTGCTCTTTCTACCTACCAATGTTAGTGGATAGACAGGCTGCAACTACATCAGAGATGAACTGTGTGCATACTCTAGTGAAATTACTTGTTCAAACAAGCTTCTGGAAAAAAATGCACCAAGTTGAATCTCCATTAACAGGGTCCAGGAAGTATGGATTGGCTATAATCTTAACATCTGGCATGATATGCACAAAGTGGTTGCCCCTCAGGTTTGAGCGCATAACCCAAGGGTTAATAGGCTGAGTTTTAACCTACGAACCAATGGCCCCTGAGTCAGACTATGTTCTCTGTAATGTAGATCATACTGAGCGGAGGAACGGGAACATGAATGAGAGCTTTGGTACACCTCATTTCGTAAATTGTGGTACATCAGGAGTAGGCTTCTTTCCGTAACAAAATATAATGTAATTCTTTCAAGCAATTATCATCCCATAAAAATACGTATAGCATGTGTTATTTTTCATGCAAAATACATTTTTAGGATCATGGTGACGAGCTTTTTAACATTTTCTCTTGCCAAAACTTCTCTTTGATTTTTAGTTTATGTCGTTTTATTATTTGAGAAAACTTCTAAGATTGCTTTGGATTGTCAAATTTTCGTTCCGGAGCAAAGTTGTACCATGCCAAAACATATTTCCTAGTAACGTAGATCGAGACAAACTTCCAGATGGATTGCTGTGTTAGCATGTCAAATTTGCGTTCTGGAGCAAAGTTGTACCATGCCAAAACATATTTCACCAGGGTAGTAGCATTTCCTAGTAACATAGATCGAGACAAACTTTCAGATGGAGTGCTGTGTTAGTGTGATATAACAGACTAATATATTAGAAGCATTTGGTTCCAGGTTCACCTAAATCAGATTCTCTTGCTTCGAGTTTCATTATTTCCCTTGTATTTTACATTTTTCCCGAGTGCCTTGCAACTGAGCCAGATTGTTATCAGCCTTGACCTCACATTGCTTTGCCTCATTTATTTATTTTTTAATTTTCTTCCACTTGTTTCCTTCAGGAGCATGGTGCAGTATTGAAACTCCAATTTCTGAAGAACCATTTCCTCTTGGCATCCATAAACAAATTTGGTCAGCTACGCTATCAAGACGTCACTACCGGCTTAATGGTAGGTAATTACCGGACCGGACTAGGCCGTTCGAATGTGATGCAAGTGAATCCCTTCAATGGCGTCACCGCTTTGGGCCATTCTAACGGGTCAGTAACCATGTGGAAGCCCACGAGCGCTGCTCCCCTCGTCAAGATGCTGAGTCATCACGGGCCTGTTTCAGCCCTATCATTTCACCCCAACGGCCATCTCATGGCAACAGCCGGAACTGATCGAAAAATAAAGATTTGGGACTTGAGAAAATTTGAGGTTCTTCAAACTCTACCCGGCCATGCAAAAACATTGGATTTTAGTCAGAAAGGTTTGCTCGCTACTTCAACCGGTTCTTTCGTACAGATTTTGGGAGATTTCTCAGGATCACAGAATTATAGCCGTTACATGACTCATTCTATCGCGAAAGGTTACCAAATACAAAAAGTTCTGTTCCGACCATACGAGGATGTGCTAGGGTTGGGGCACTCGATGGGTTGGTCTTCGATTCTTATCCCTGGATCTGGAGAACCCAATTTTGATTCTTGGGTGGCGAATCCTTTTGAAACCTTGAAGCAGAGGAGAGAGAAGGAAGTGCGGTCTCTTCTTGATAAGCTCCCACCAGAGACGATTATGTTGGATCCAAAAAAGATTGGTACTTTGAGGCCACCGACGAGGAAGCGAGAGAAACCAAGCAAGGAGGAGAGAGAAGCAGAGATGGAAGCTGCCGTTGCAGATGCGAAGAGCAGCATTTCAACTAAGAGGAAAACGAAGGGGAGGAGTAAACCTAGTAGGAGAGCGAAAAAGATGCAAGAAGCTGTTGAGAGAGTCAAGAAGCCTTTCTTGGAGCAACAAAAGCAGGAGGAAGAACTGTCCAAGACCAAGAAGCAGAAGACTACAGAGCAAATTGAACTGCCAAAGTCTTTGCAGCGGTTTGTTTCAAAGAAATCTGCAGCGTGATTCTGTTAGTTTTGGGTGCCTATTTCGTGTTTTTGTGTTACCTGACTTCCTCCACCCTCCTCCTCGCATTCACGTCATCGGAAGTCTCAAAGTGAAAAAAACTAAAACAAAAAAGCGGCCACGTGAGAAGGGTGGTTCTTAAATTGTTATTTATTTATCTTTAGTATTTTGGTATTTTTAGAATCGATAGAAGGGGAATAGAGGGGGGGAAGTTTTTGTTCGCAACAAGGATACAATCTCGGGTTTATTTGTTATTTTATCTTTTGGTGTTTGTAGTCTTACAAATGTATGGTAACCAGGCTTGCTAGTACCAGAATATGCTGGCAACCTTTTCCATCTTCTTGTCTTTACATTGCTTTAAAGTTGATGTAGTTTTAGATCATGAATCGCAGACTTTTCCTCTTTGGCCTTTCGAACAGGATATTGATTTCCAGTTTCATTTAAAGAGAAAAAATTTACAATCTTAGTACCATTTTCCGAAATTGACTTCATTAATAGATTTCAACTTTCAAATTCTCTGCTTTGAACCCTTGTAATAAAAAAATAATCATAAATTTTGACTTTTGTAAATAATAATATTTGTTCTGTTTACTTAAGTTTATATATTTATGAGAGAGACTTGTGGGAATACGACGAAGACGAAGATGAAGGTCTAAGTTAATTTCAAAAAATTAGCTTTCAAAAAAAAAAAAAAAATCTTGTTGTTTTTAGATATAATTTTTAATTTTATTTTGTCAAGACAAATCAATAAATCAAGAGATAAAATTAACAAATATAAAAAGATGCCATATCTAAAGAACAACCGTTACCCGAAAAAACAAATCGCAATTTTAAAAATAAAAAATCAATTTTGCTACACGTACAACATAAAACACAACACAAAGCACAACACAGCCCAAAACGACGTTGTTTTGGGCTGGTTTTACAAAATATCCCTCTCCCAGCAAACCTTCTTCATTTCACTCTGCTCTCTCTCTCTCTCGCTTACCTTCGTCTTCCCCCAGATGACCACCACCACACCTCCCCCTCTTCCCCCCCCCCCCCCCCCCCCCACCAGTCGAAAATAGAGAGAGAGAGAGAGAGAGAGAGAGAGGACCCCCACACGGGAGAGAGAGATCGGAGACCACCACAGATCGGCGACAACACGGTGACCACAACCAAACCCACAGGTACGCTCTCTCTCGTTTCGTCTCTGCTGCGATTCCGCCTCTTGATTTGTGGGTTGTTGTGATTTTTTTTGTTTAATTTGTGATTTGGGTCTAGGGTTTGGTATGATTTGAAATAGTTGGCTGAGTTTGAGATTATTTGAAATAGTATAATGACACACACATCAAGAAACTAAAACCCTCTCTTTTACAAAGATATTTCTCATTGATTTCGTGGTTTTTAAGTAAGTAAAACCTTCTTGTAACCATTTTCAATCCTTTGTTTTATTATGCTTGCCAATAATTTGTTCTCATCTAGAATAGATTAGTCAAACTAATCGCTTCCGACAAAACTTTCTTTCGTAAAGCTCGATAATGTTTCAAAACTCAGCTTGTAATAGTCTGTTTCTCCTATGTTTTCCCTGCCATTCTTTACATTGATTCAAAGGTCATTCTTTTTATGGTTGTGTTGGACATTGGGTCCGTAAAGTGAAATTGGAAAAAAGGAGCTAGAGAACAATGAAGTTGGAGAAGGCTATAGGTTGCTTATGGGGTTTTTCTCCCTTTGTTCTTGGGCTTGTGTGTGGGTGGGGGTAATGTTTGGTATAGCTTCTGCTTATGCTAATGTTAAGACTAATGACTTGAATAGTTAAATGTGTTGATAAACCTTTATTGTTGAGAAGCTAGGCAGCGGATTTGGTCCTTTTTGAATCACCTTGAACTCTATTTGAGCTTGTGGGAGGAGTATGTTTGTTATTATTTCTGCTTATGCATATGATAAAACTAGGCACTCAAATATGTTGAAAAACACTTATTGTTGAGAAGCTGGGCAGTAGATTCAGTCCTTATTAAACCTTCTCCAACTCTATTTTGGTTTCAGTCCTTTCCTCCTCCTCCTTTCATTGTTGATAAGATTATACTGCAATATGTTTGTATGACCCTTCAAATATTTGACATGTAGGGTTGGATTCAATACGTCGTGCATCCCCTGTAAACCATACCAACCAAATTTTGGGGTCTTGTTGCCGACCTTGCTGTGCACCACAGTGGTTAGTCCCCATCTGCTTGAAAATCTGGAGGAGCAATCTCACTAGCACTGCTGATTTTGCATGCAACTTTCTCCTTTATACACTGCTGATCTTCTCTATTTGGTGACCCATGTAACTTATACCATGCGATAGTCGGAAACCGTCATTAAACGACCTCCAACACACTAGCGGCCACTAATTTGCTGCCTCCGACTGTTGATTTTTGTTGCCGAGGGGATTAAGAAATGATGGCAATATGGCATCAGTGAATAAGAGGGAGTGTGAAATAATTTATATCCCAGAGAAGCCAAGTACTCCAGCTCATACACAATCCACAGTGAAGGTCTATGCTACCATGGTTGAACCAAAACATGCGAATACTTTTGTAAGGAAGTTAAATAAAATTGCTCCACTGGAAAATCTCAGCCATGTAAAACGTGTTCGCAAAGAGAGGCTTGAAGGAGGGAATACCCAGTTGTCAGTGATCTTGTGTCTAGCATCTGAAAATGGATGCGATCTGGACAACATTCCAAATGATGTAGTAGAGCTTATCAATTCATATCAGTAGAGTGCTTTCACTGCAAAAGTTTGCAAATATGCTGCTTTATCGAAAGAGGAATGGGAAGAACAAAGCTAGCTGTGGCCAACTTCATACCACCCACCAACTTACAATATTGATGGCATTACTGGATTTAGAGAAGAAGATTCCCATTGGGTTCTCAACTTCATGAAACTTGCTCTTGATATGGTGAATGCTGGTGATGGCCAGGTTGTTAATGCGGCTGTAATTGTGGATCCTTCAACTAAGCAGATAATTGCAAGAGCATGTGATGAAATGCACTCTCAGAACCCCCTTACAAATCAGACAGGTCTGGAAATCAGACATGTCTGCAATGGCACTCGTGCATCAAAGAGTTATGCGTATATTTTTTGCCTTCCTGAACCCTAACGATGGTGCATTGGGAAACGTTCACAGATTACAAGGTGAAAAAAGCTTAAATCATCACTATGCTGTTTTTAGGGTCTTGTTGCCTGAAAAATTACTCGAGGTGGGTGAGACGATAATTGCAGTTTCTGAGGATGACAACACAACTTTTGATCCTGTTTCGTTTGCAAATCCTTCAGTGATATCAAGACTGCCGAACTTCGGAAGCTAATTTTTGTTCCTTTGCCATGGAGAGACTGTCTTTGTTTACACTTTATATTTGACCTGTTTCCTGCGTATACTTCTGTTTGGAAGAAATACAGAAGTACCCTAGGTTTATTTCTTGACTATTGACAAAAAAAATTGAAAGAATTTGTCGTGTCCTCTGATGGACGATCCTATGAACTTTCTCTTTTACAAGCATTTGATGATATTATATCTTGGATATTGTTGTCCACGGAAGAATTATGAGAGAAACTTAGGCATGCTTTAGGTTGGGGAAAGTCGCATTCCCCCTACTCGCATCTCTTTAACGGGCTTTCGGGAAAACAAAAAAAACAAAAAATAATAATATGCGAATATGGTTAAGCTATAAGTAATTGTTGTCATGTTAATTGTCATGACTGTTTTTTCGTTGATCTAATTTTCAGAGTAGGCAGAGAAAGGATTTTGCAGACAGTGTGGTTCCAAGAATACCTTCTTTGCATATCCCCTGGGAGTGGGGGATACTGCATCTAAACTGAGAGGGGTTCTTCTCACTAGGCCAGCACTAAAATTAGCACCTAAAAAGATTGTCCAGACAGCAGAAAGGGTGCACTGCAGATCTACAGAGATTCAAATTGTCAAGCTCTAAGAAGAAAAACTGCATGTGCCCAAAACACAAGCCCGTATTATCACTGAGTCTTTCTGTAAATTGAATTTAAGGATGCGTAATCAAATAAACAGATCATTTACAGTATTTCTAATGTATGGGGACACGAGGACATGGTTTGATGTTAGATCATTCATCAAGATTGACAGAGGAAGTGCAGAAAGGAAATTTAAGGTTCAACTCCATCAAGAGACTCCCACCCTGTTTTGGCATAAAAAGAACCAAGATTCACTAACAGTAGCAGCCAAAGAGATTCTAAAATATATGAGGTGTACACACCTTCGCATCATCCGTTGCACCTTACATCATCAAATAAAGAGCCCCTCACAAGGTAAAAAATAAGACAAAAAAGAACAAAAGATTCCAACGGAACCTCAACTTTTCTAGCACTTTACCATAAAAAATGTGAACCTGATCACTAAACCTGCTAGATTTCTCTTTAATATGCAACACAACTATGCGCAACGCACCCAAGAAAGCAAAGATAAGGGATTGCACCCAAGTAAACCAAATCCAACTGAACAAGTACCATCTCTTTTGATTCACTGATGAAAAGTCAAACAAACCACCGGTGCATATATAGTTTGTAAGCAACTCATTATGTTCCTTTCATAGCATGAGAAGACTCTGTTGGCCAACAGGGACATAAGAGATTACCCCAAGGGAAAAAAAAATCATCACAACCAAGCTTAACAGTATGAATAGTCATCCACTCAAGGACAATAAACTTGTATGTTTGATGCATTTGTAGAACAAAGCAAGTCCAACAATATTCATGTTGTTACACAAAACAATTGGAATATTGGTGCTAATGCATGCGTACCGAAGAAAGATCATAGTAAAAATACCGTCAACCACAAAAACACCAATAGGTATATGGACATGAAACACGGAATGCCTAAAAATCAGGATACGAGCATGGCAGGTATATGACAACAAAAATAAAACTTCTACACATATATTTATTTGTTATTTATACGAGTCTAACAAAGAACCAAAAGTTGTGGAAATCGAAAATGAACATGAATGGCTACAGTAGTAACAAATGGTACAGCAAGAAGATACCACATTCAGTAAGTTCCAAACCACAAATAGAAAAGCTAGCTCACGCATTCCCTAGCAAATACATGCATCAGTATATTACCAATTAATACTGATAACAAAGCAAATTGTTCAAATCCAACCCCGGACCCGAATCTCAAAAACAATGAACACATAATGATAAACATAACAAAGAGGAAAACCATCTCACTTGCATGCATCATTACGACACTTCCAAGTGAAAAACTTTGTCTAACTAAAACCCAAAAGGGACACATGAATAGACACAAATCAACAGAGGGATGTAATATCGGATATCATCGTGCGAGGTATGACTAAATGTGGCTTCTGAAACTAGAGGGAATAAGAATTAGAGATACTATAAGTTTACATTGTTGAGATCCATATCCTATTAGACCCCAAGTTCAGTGTCAAACCCAAATGTAAACTATATCAGAAGTGAACTTGCTACTCTCACTGAACAACTAAAATGAGATCACATCATTTGAAATCTACTATCTAGAGAGACCCCAAATAAGATTAATAATCAATCACATGAGTACAGGAAAGTAAAGCCAACAAAATAATACCCATCGTATGAACAACTGTCACATTATTCAAAATCCACAATATTATTAAAAGTTCCTCCAACCTTATGGTATTCAACAACCCACTAAACATAAAAAGACATAAGTCTACAGAAAAATAGGTGAAGACCCATTACAGAAACCCAAACCCTAGCTCGGAAACACTGTAAATTCGACGACCATATTAAAGAAACTATAGGAATTCAGACTGGGCTGAGGAGCTGAGAGAGAGAAGGCTTTGGATCAGAGTTCATGCCGATGATGATGACGAGTGGGATGAAGCCGTAGTGGGTAATGACCTTGGCTTTCTTCATCGTCCAATTGGTCCATTAATTCAAAGACTTGGCCAACGATCGGTCCTCCAACGGCCTCGAACCCTTCGCCGACTGTGGTGGAATCGCGGCAGAGAGGAAACGAGAGAGAGCGTACCTGTGGGTTTGGTGGTGGTCACCGTGTTGTCGCCGATCTGTGGTGGTCTTCGATCTCTCTCTCTCTCTATTTTCGACTGGTGGGGGGGGGGGGAGGTGTGGTGGTCGTCGTCGTTTGGGGGAAGACGAAGGTAAGCGAGAGAGAGAGAGAGAGACCAGAGTGAAATGAAGGTGATTTGCTCTGAGAGAGAATTTTTAAAAAACCAGCCCAAAAACGACGTCGTTTTGGGCTGTGTTGTGCTTTATGTTGTATTTTATGTTGTACGTGTAGCAAAATTGATAAAAAATCGCAATTCTAGGGAAATCTATTCTTCCCCAAATCTGGAGAACCTCCACATTGGCGGCAGCACTCCAAAAGCGAAATTGATAGTCTTTGACAAATTACGAATTCGTCAAAAATGACGACGATGATGGTGTGAATTACTGGGTTTTGAAAGTGGGTTTGAAGCTTGTGGAGGGGTTGATTTTTTCAATCTGAACAAAAAGTCAAGAGTTAAATATCTAATTGAAACAATGCTCTCAATTTAGTAGACCTGTGATATGCAAAATAATAATCGGTCAAAGGACTCTTCGTCACTGTGGTAGGAAAGCTCTCCGATGACTAAGTCAGACAAAGATTCACAAGTGTAAACAAGATCAAGCCAATATTCTCTATTAGCAAGTAAATCAGTGTGTCGGAACATATCTTTCTTCATGAATCTGAATCCTTATTTATAGACCTTGTGACTTAACTTTCCTGATTCTCTTGCGACACTGATTCTTCATCAGAATTGGAGTAGGATTACCTTTTAATTGGCTAGTAATGAGATAACTCTCACTTGGTTCTTATCCAAGAAGTTATCTTCTACCATTAGAGTTTCATTCAATTAATACTTCTCATATTAATTGAATTGGCCGTAGATTTTTCATCTATACCTTTTTAGAATTCTATCCCGACTTACTCTGAGTTTTGTCTTATCTGGGGCTGACAACCACCCTTCGCGTTTCTTGGATTGATGGTATCTCAGACTGTCCATCCTAGGTTGGCAAGACACTGGGCCACATTTCACAAGTCGGCTGATTCCATGTTCGACCTTCTCGGCTAGCTATAATGTGGTTAACCAAAGTCAGGTCAGCCCTACCCTCATGCGCTTGTCGTGTGTGTCTTGATTTATTTAATTACATTTTTACCTCGTCAAAGATTAAAACTAGGGTTTGAAAAGCGCTCTCTCTCTCTTCTTTCTACACAGAAGAAGAATCAAAATGTCGATATGGGTACGAACAGTGATTGGAAGATCCTGAAAAAATAATTTGTAGGAGATGATGGAGTGAGGGAATCAAACAAAAATTAGATGGGAGGGGTAATATGGGAATTTAGAAAATTTGGAAGCATGACATCAGCTTTTTTTCACAGTCAACGAATGTTCATTAACAGCAGGGAGGTCCTGAAAGAATAATTTGTAAAGTAAGAGAGGATAGTGCAATTATCAGAACCACGAGGGAGGACAGTAAATTTTTCAGGGGGAGGTAAGTGAAATTTACCATTTTTTTAAGGGGGCTGCAGGTACTATGGATCCTCTGACTCCCAATTGGGTTGCCTTTCCAGGTCTCGCCGGTGTTACCTGTAAGTCGTGATGTGCCTCGAGATGGCCGTCTCCTGTCCCCCTACCGGTGGGGAATCCACTCTCGGGTCGTTGCTCTGCTACATCTGGCCCGTCCTCTAGGCACCTTTGGAAAACAGAGAGTGGATAACGTACACGCTTTCCCTTTATCCCATCCAAGCGGGCACTTGAGTTTCCTCTTGAGAATTTGACGTTAATTTAAAAAAATGGATATAATTTTAAACGGGGCGCCCGATAAGCTGGGCCGCATTGGGTAACTTCCGCACATTCATCAATCCAATACAGAATCAAAAAAAGCAAAATTGGCTTAATTACAAAATTAACCCTACTATGTCTTAGGAATAGTAGTATTGACATAACAAAAAGTGATTTTTTTTTTTTGACCTTTTAGCCCTTGGGCTTGTTATCTAGGCTAGGATTATGGGTGTATCTACTTAATTTACTCACAGCGTACGCAATATCTGGACGTGTGCAGTTCATTAAGTACATCAGACTGCCAATAATTTGAGAGTACTCTAACTGAGATACACTATCACCCTTATTCTTGGGTAGGTGTAGACTTGGATCTACAGGTGTCCTTGCAGGACGTTCATCGTACTTGCCGAATTTACCCAGTATTTTCTCAATATAGTGAGATTGTGACAAAGTATATCCGTCAGATGTTTTAGAAATTTTCATTCCTAATATAACATCTGCGACACCCATATCTTTCATGTCAAACTGTTTGTTCAACATTCGTTTGGTAGATTTAATCATTTCATTATCACTACCAATGATGAGCATATCATCAACATAAAGACAAACTATGACATAACCTTTGCTCGTGTGCATTATGTACACACATTTGTCACACTCGTTTATCTTGAATCCATTTGACATCATTGCATTGTCAAATTTCTCATGCCATTGCTTCGGTGCTTGTTTTAGACCATATAGAGATTTGACAAGCTTACAAACTTTAGTTTCTTTTCCTGTAACCACAAATCCTTCAGGCTGTTCCATATATATCTCTTCATCCAGATCACCATTCAAGAATGCAGTCTTGACATCCATCTGATGGATTTCAAGATTATACAATGCTGCAATGGCAATAAGCATTCGTATAGACGTGATCCTAGTTACAGGTGAGTATGTGTCAAAGTAATCAAGCCCTTCTTTCTGCCTGTAACCCTTGACTACAAGTCTGGCCTTATATTTATCAATTGAACCATCTGCTTTCAACTTCCTTTTGAATATCCATTTGTATCCAAGAGGTTTACTCCCTGGTGGAAGATCCACTAGTTCCCATGTATGATTTTGCAGAATGGATTCAACCTCACTGTTGACAGCCTCTTTCCATAGAGGTGCTTCAGGACTGGACATTGCTTCCTTAAAAGTCCGAGGTTCATTTTCTAATAAATATGTTAGAAAATCTGGTCCAAACGATTTTGAAATTCTAGCCCTTTTACTACGTCTAGGTTCTTCATCATTCTCAACATCTTGATGACTATTTAACGTAGCATCAATAGTCCTTTTGGATGAAGTAGCCTCGTGTCGAAGCCTTTTAGGAAATACATCTTCAAAGAAATATGCATTCCTATATTCAATGATAGTATTTTCATGCATATCTGGAATTTCTGAGTTATGTATCAAAAATCTGTACGCACTACTATGCTTAGCATATCCTATGAATATGCAATCAACAGTTTTTGGTCCTATCTTCACTTGTTTAGGTACCGGAACTGCTACTTTTGCTAGACACCCCCACACTTTCAAGAATTTATAGGTAGGTGCTCGACCTTTCCATAATTCATACGGTGTCTTATTGATTTTCTTTCGGGGTATCTTATTAAGAATGTAGTTTGCGGAAAGCACTGCTTCCCCCCACATGTTCTGAGATAATCCAGAACTAATCAACATAGCACTAAACATTTCTTTCAATGTTCTATTTTTGCGTTCAGCAATACCATTCTGTTGAGGAGAATAAGGAGCAGTGGTTTGATGTATAATGCCATGTTCTTTACAGAATTCACCAAAAGGTGCATCATACTCGCCACCTCTATCGCTTCTTACTACCTTGATCGTTTTGCTAAGTTGATTTTCAACTTCATTCTTATAGACTTTGAACATTTCCAAAGTTTCATCCTTGCTCCTTAGCAAGTAAACATGACAGTACCGAGTACTATCATCGATAAAAGTAATAAAATACTTTTTACCGCCTCTTGTTTGGATTGACTTGAAGTCACAAATATCAGTATGCACTAAGTCTAGAGGTTCAGTATTTCTATGTATAGACTGAAAAGAAGTTCTTGTTAATTTCGCTTCAACACAAATTTCACATTTATGATTTGGATCAATGTTAAACTTAGGCAAACATTCCAAACTTATTAGTTTCCTTAAAGTTGCAAAATTCACATGCCCTAGTCTACCATGCCAAATATTAGAAGATTCCACGAAATAAGCAGAAGATGTGATATTTTTATTCATAGCCAAAGTTGGTACAACAGTCATTACATTTAGTTTAAAAAGCCCATTGCTCATATACCCTTTTCCTACATACACCCCACTTTTAGTGAGTACAAACTTGTCAGACTCAAATGCTAGCCTAAACCCATTCTTGCTCAACAAAGATCCAGAGACTAGATTTTTACGAATGTCTGGAACATGGAGCACATTGTTGAGAGTGAGTTCCTTTCCCGAAGTCATCTTGAGTATCACTTTCCCTTCGCCTTCTACTTTTGAAGTAGAAGAGTTACCCATGAATAGTTTCTCTCCATTGGTCACCTCGTTGTAAGAGGAGAACATCTTCCTTTCAGAACATATGTGACGGGTAGCGCCAGTGTCCACCCACCACTCTTTGGGATTAGATCCCACCAGATTCACTTCAGAGACAACTGCTGAAAGATGCATGTCTTCAACATTGTCGGAGAGAGTCTCCACTTCGGTCACATTGGCTTGTGCAGGTTTCTTACGAGCATTCCCATCCTTTGGCCTGCTACGACAGTCTGCTGCACGGTGTCCTTGTTTGTCACACTTGAAGCACTTTCCTTGGAACTTGTACTTCTTGTTTTCTCCACTTTTCGAGCCTTGACTCGAACCTTGGCCAGAATGTTTCCTCTTCTTGGATGATCTTCCTTGTTCCACCACATTAGCCTTAGCCAGCATTGAATTTTTTCCAGTCTTTTTGTCAGAAACACGGTTATCCTCTTCAATCCTCAAACGAACTACAAGTTCTTCAAGTTTCAACTCCTTGCGCTTGTGTTTCAGATAGTTCTTGAAATCCCGCCAACCGGGTGGCAATTTTTCAATAATTGCAGCAACCTGAAAAGATTCACTGAGAGACATACCTTCGGCATGAATATCATGCAGAATGAGTTGGATTTCTTGAACCTGACTGATCACCGTTTTGGAGTCACTCATCACATAGTCCAGAAATTTACCGACCACGAATTTCTTCGAACCGGCATCTTCTGTCTTGTATTTTTTATCCAAAGAATCCCAAAGTTCTTTAGCCGTCTTGAGTGGACTGTAAACATTGTACAATGTGTTGTCCAACCCGTTGAGGATATAGTTCCGACATAAAAAGTCTGCATGTTTCCAAGCATCTACCGCTGCAACACTCTGTACATCGGTATTATCGTCCGTCAAAGTAGGAACTTCTTCACGGAGAAACCTCGTAAGGTTAAGAGTTGTAAGATAGAACAGCATCTTCTGTTGCCATCTCTTAAACTCTGTTCCATTGAACTTCTCGGGTTTCTCCCCGTGATTCATAGGAACCGCAGTCGGTATCACAACTGCCACTGTGGGTGTACGAGAAGAAGCGGGTTAGGAGTTTCTTGCACTTCTGACATTCTTAAACCACCAAACCAAATATATTTTTTTTTAAATGTAAAGCAAATGAAATAATGTCGCTACAACAACCAGAATATAAACTGTTTATCAAATTCTGTCAAGAACAGATTTGTAATAGTCTAGAAAAAGATATTTTGTCTTAAGATTGTTATCTAGGCTATTAATAATCTGTAAAATATAAATAAGACAGAAAACAGAAAATGACAGAAACTTACTTGGTGTTCGGAGCGAATTGAAATGATCAAGCGATTTGTGGAAGCGATACAGCAAAACACGAAAACTTACTGATCGAGGTTTGTGTTTGACACAATCTCCTTAAGACAAAATACGCCCTCGCTACGGTGCTACGAGTTGATTTGGCGTCTGTCTCCCAGGATGCTAATGGTAGCAGCACTGCAAACCACTAGTCTGTCGAACCAGAATGTGTACTGGACTCTCTCTCAAAGAACAGAAATAAAGTGCGGACAAGATGCTATGAATGCAAGGTATTAAGTCTGGGAATTAAGTGTTTAATTCGGACTGAATTGGCCTTTATTTATAGGCTGCAAAAGGGTGCAACTCTGGCTAAGAGTTGCACTAGTTCGGCCCAAGGGACGCATCTGTTGGGCATAACGGTCAAATGCCGTTGGGCCATGCGGGTCTGAAACGGACCAACGGGTTAACCGGATCTGATTAAATAAAATTCTTATTTAATTAATTTAATTATTATCTAAATGACCCGAACCCGAACTCGGCTCGGCACGGCACGACCGGTCGGACGGCGGCGGCGCGCGCGTGTGTGGTAGTTTGGGCCAAAGCCCATGCTACCTAAGTCCTTCCCCATCCACAAAAGTGGGGTGCCCTTGGGACCCAAACCCTTAAGCAATTTTAAACTATATATACCACATGAATGTTCCACATTTTTCCTATGTGGGACTAACACCATTTTCACCCAAAATTATCAATCTTTACCAATCTTTGGAGCCTACTTTGAATTCAATTTTTAATTCACATATAAATGGTTTTGTCCAACCAAATATACAATCTTAAGCTCCATGTGTATGTAAACACATTGCCACTTAGATTCACACATAAAGATATGTGGAATCCACTTTTATTTTAGCTTAAACTTAGCTAAAAATATGTTGTCAAACCATTTTTTCCAACAGGGCTCTTTCGGTGTGCTGTGTGAACGGCGAATGCCATCCGCAGTGTTTTGAAACAAATGGTTAAATTGAATACATGTATACTCAATTACAACATCAAAATATATATTTTATTTTAAAATTCGAAACTCGCTGTTAATCTTGAAATATTTTTTTAACTTAACGATACATTTTTAAAAAAATTTCAAAAATAAAATCCGGACAATATGACCGAATGGATTCAAATGAGCAGTGTCAGTCATTTTTTAATGGAATGGTGGCAAAAGTAAAAAGGAAAAAAATATATTCAGCCACCGCCCCACTAAAAAAATGACTGACATTACTCATTTGAACATCTTTTGGTCGAAATATATATTTTCTTTTGAATTTCAACAGGGAGGGGTTCAAATGGATGGTGTCAATCATTTTTTTTAATGCGACAGTAGTTGAGTGGACATATTTTTTGTTTTTGTTTTTAATTTTTCCACCATCCTATTAAAAAAAGTATCTGACACTATTTATTTGAATTCTTTTTTATTAAAAAAGTAATTGACACTATTTATTTGAATCCTTTTTTGATTGTGCTGTTTGAATTTATTTTCAAAATTTTATTAAAAATTTATCATTAATCTAAAAAAATATTTCAAGATTCATTACGAATTTAAAATTTTAAAATAAAACATATATTTTAATATTGTAATTAAGTGCACATGTATTCAATTTGACAAAAGTATTGAAATTAAAAAAATTGAATTTTTAGGTCCGAAGAAAAAGAGTTATCATGTTTGAAAGGGAGAGAGAGTGGGGAGGTTAATTAATTTCAGGCGCCAAACACCCCCTTGCGTTTGTGTGAGGAAAATACTTTTTTGGCTTCTTAACAAACGCCCATAGGGCGCTCCTTAGACAGACCCAATTTTATGTTAGCTTATGCTGCATTAGATAACATTAAACGTATTTTCCTTGATAATAATGTTAGTATAGTACTTACTTTGATTTTTTTTTTTTTTTTAGTCTAGCTATTGGAAAGTACGAATAAAGTTATGAATTTAAGCACAATAAATGATATTTACTTTGACTTTGAGAAATGTGTTTAAATTTTTACATTGACATAGATTTCATTGCTAGTTTTTCCTATAACCATTGATTTTCAGTAAACGTCATTTTATTTTTATTATAGTAATGTATGATAGAAAAATATTTGACTTTTGTTAAACTATTACTTTAAAATTTTATTATATTGTATATGTACGAAATAATTCTCATTGTGTATTTTTAATATTTTATGGATTGTCAATTTTAAATAATTTTTTAACATCATATACAATTTTCTGGGTACTTGAGTTTTAGATTTTAGTAGATAATAAGTAATTTGATTTTAATTTTTGTCCCACATTTTGTTACCATCATTAGCATAAATTTCAAATAAAGATTTGGAATTAAGTATTATAATCGT
The DNA here is from genome assembly GCA_019985065.2 of Arctostaphylos glauca. Classification (NCBI taxonomy): domain Eukaryota; kingdom Viridiplantae; phylum Streptophyta; class Magnoliopsida; order Ericales; family Ericaceae; genus Arctostaphylos; species Arctostaphylos glauca. The sequence goes on from JAHSPW020000010.1 coordinate 4,345,453, forward strand.
ACTTATTATGACTTTTCATCATACTATTTTTATTTTGAATTTGCTTATCTTATGAGTTTGGTTCAAATTAAATATGAAGACGTACTTTTAATTTTTGGATTTGACTTTGGAGAATATTAATTTTCATTATGGTTATATATTGTATTTTTAAATAATGTATTTTTGCCTCTATGATATTTTATTTTAAATATTGTATTGATTTTTATCATTGTTCGTAGTATAGTTAATAATATTTCATGATTTTAAGAATTATTTTGCTAGAAGTCTTTATTGTATATTATAACGTTTCCTATAATGTTATTTTCTATTGTTTTAAATAACATTTTACATAATTTTTTGTGATAATGATTTTAGTATAGTACTTAATTTGATTTTTTTTATCTTGCTATTGAAAAGTACAAATAAAGTTATTGAATTAAGCGTATTAAATTATATTTACGTTAACTAGTGGGTATAGTGCAAAATATAAAATTATAATTTTCTTACAATACTTTGGGAGCTTTGGTTTCAATTCGTGTCGAGAAATGTCTTCAAATTTTTAAGTAACATTGATTTCATTGCTAGTTTTTCCTAGAAACATTGATTTTCATTATAGGTCATTTTATAGTGATGTATGGATGAAAAACATTTGACTCTTAAATTTTATTTTATATGTTATAATTTATATACATAGGAATAGACAACTAAGCAAAGTCAAGCTAGCCTTTACAATAGAGCCTTGTTCTTCCCCTTTGTTTGTTTTTGGGAGCCGATAAATCGATCTACAAATGAAGAAGTGCCCATATCATCATCTGTATGGTGTCATATGGACCATAATGAATTCTTTACCTATGTGCTTGATACAAAATAGACTAACCAACTTACAAACTCTATAAAGCCATTTGCTTGCTGCTTTCAAAATCAGTTTTGGAGAATGCTCTTTGAAATTATTTTTCAAAATAAAAGCAAAAGTTGGTTTTGTTTTTCATTCTTTTTTTTTTTTACCAATATGGCTTTCTAAAAAAAATTCCCAGAAAATAAGTTTTGACAACTATAAACATAACAAGTTTCTCCAAATTATTCTGCAAAACTAACACAAAAAAGGCAACCAAACATGGTATCCGGTAAAAAATCCATAAACAACTATCTAAACAATACTGGGGAAAATAATAGGCAGAAAGAGAAAAAGAAGAGCTTAGATACAGTCTTTATCAAACTTGAAGCTATAACGAACATGTTGATCTTCAATTAAAGTCCTATGTTGATGGTATGCCAGCCAATAATGCTTGAGATTCTCGTAGGTGTCCTGGGACACGTCGTCTTATTATTTCAAACGCACACAATGTTTCTGAATCAAGCCCTCCAGCAAACTGCACTCATGTCGAACAGAATTAATTAGGAAAGTTGGTGCATACCATGGCAGAGTAGCACAAGGTTAAACTTAAACCGTCCTTAGTCTCCACTAAAATCATTGTAATGTACGAATTTCATGAAAATTTATGGTGAAAACTGAAAACTAGTACCCTAAACTAAGTTAGGCTAAGCGCCACTTTGCATGGTGAGAAATGGTGGGTACAGCAGAAAAATCATATGAAAAGAAAAAGAAGGGTACAAAATAACAATAGCCGATGCATTGCGACGAATAAAAGAGGTTAGAAATGAAGACAAATGGTGGACTTTGTTGGTCGTATAAACTGTAAGTTACATAAACAGCCCTTCAACTATTGCCGAGTATCCCATAACCCATCCAAACCAAAGAACATATGCTGGATGACTCTGTTTTTAACATTATATTACTTTCACTACTTCCAGTAGTGTCACGATATGTTCAGCAAAAAGTGGTCACATGACTGCAATGAACTGAAGGTACTGGAGCAATCATATACATTCAAGCTAAATGTCGTTGACATACAATCACGAGGAGAGAAAGGGCAATGGATTTCAGTTCACACACCTGGTGAGCTCTGTAAGCAAAGTGGATACCCTGAAGCAGTAGGCCTTCTTGTGTGGATTCCCTGTCCAAATACTGGATAGATTCAAGCTCCATTGTCACTCTCTTCAAGTAAAGCTTTGCAAGCATCAAAGAAGCCCTCTTTATCTGAAGAAAATATATCAGTTCCCTATAATTACAATTCAACATAGTGCTTACAGGAGGCAAAACATGGGGAATATAGCTAGATTTCCTTCTAGTGAACCTTCAAAGCATCCAATAGTACCTGTACATGCTTTACTAGGTAAGATCAAATACAGAAAAAATTTACGACTTCCTTTACTATCTTCTAGTGCACTGCTCCTCAATAGACTATCACTTTAATCTCTAGTGTCAGGTTCCCAACTAGTCAATATATTTCCTTCTTACAGTTCAACTAAGGACTGAGTAATGTAACTTCAATTGGCAGCATTCTGATAATTTCTAGGAGAAATAACCAGACAGTATTGTAGAAAACATTGCTCGACTATGTTGACAAGCTCTACAACTTAGGCGCATAGCTAGGGTTAATCTTTCGGCGTGAGTGAGGCAGTTGTTTACTTTCAATTCAATTGTTACTGCTGAGTTCCTTAACATAATTTACCCCATCCGTGGGAACATGAAGCTTATTAGGATGTTGATTTTAGAGAAACTTAGCTAGCAATAGAGAACCATGGTGGTAAATAAAACATGTATATATAATTCAGTTTTCTTTCATCACCAAAAGAAGAAAAAACAACACGAGATTCTTTCCAACATTGAGTCTGCATATTAATGGTAGTTTATTGTTCTTCCCTAGAAATTTCCTATAAATTATTCTAAAAATGCAAACCTTGCTCTAGGGTACCTCTGGCTATGTACGCACAAAGAGCATAGGTATAAGAGGGAGGACGCTAAGAGATCTTGGAACAGGAGTCATGGTTAGAGAAAGATTAATCTTACTATAGACCCCGAGCATAATATAACGAACATAACTCTAGTAGAATGGACCAATAAGTAGAACTTTAACATGGATGTCAACCATTGGAACAATACCTTCTTCAAAACAAATGGACTTAATTAAAGAAACAAACCTTACTAATAAACCCCGAGTCCAGCATCCAATCAATTGGAATTTGGAATTGTTGATAAGAAAGCATAACAGAGGTTCGAAGCTTAATCAATCTCTGTATGCTCTGCTCTGACCTAGCACCAGACAAGGACAAGTATTAATCCAATCCATCCTAAACAAAATAGATTTGGCTGAAGAAACATTAATTGTTATTGTTTCTCCAGGTTCATACTTGTCAAGTAAGCCAGCCATCTTCTTCAAGGCAACTGCACAGGGAATGGTGGCATCATCCTTATGTGAAGACAGTTCACTTTCTAAGAGTTTGAGGCCACGATATTCAACTGCAGCTTCTCGCATGGCATCTGCTTTCTTCTCGGGCCACTTGAAATGCTTAAGCACTGCCCTCTCATCAGCCTGTTTTAACATAAGACATTAGACAAATGAACAAAAAGTATACACTAACCAATAAATTATCTATCATAAATCAGATAGCATCTTACCATCAACAACTAAATCTCAGTTAGTCAAGTGATTATCTCAGTTAGTTAAAGCATATCTCAGTTAGTTAAAGTAAGTCCAGTATCTAGTGGCGGAGCCAGGAATTTACGTGGTGTTCCACCATTGTTTCGTGAAAATACTATTGGTTGAAAATGGTCTCTTGATTATGTTGATAAAATCAATGAAGCAAAGAGTTGACCCAGTCAGTGAAGGAATGATGATGTGTTTGGGATGTCTACAAAAGCCAGTCTTTACTTTTAGCTGTTTGCTTCTTTTTTGTCAAGTTTTTGTACCTTCTCGCTATTTAAGAAAAAGAAATGTAGCAAAGAAAGATGACTTAAAGCTAAGTTGTTCGGATAATTTCAGATGACCATTTAGGTAAATAGATGAGGTAAAGATGTGAGCCTTCTGGTGGTAAAAAAAAGCCAAAAAGTTCATTATTTCTTTAACCATCGCAACATAGCCTGAGACAGATGGGGGAAAAAAGGGACAATTAATGCAGTGGCAATTTATTGATCAAACTGCAACGAAAAAGAGAAAAACGAGTAATGGGGCCAACCCTCCAGTGACCTTAATTGGCTCTGCCACTGAGAGTATCCCTTGGCAGAAACAACAATAAATCAGTCTTTCACCACCTCATAATGAATATGCGTCCAGATTACTCGATAACAGACCAAAACTCATATTAGGCGACTTCATACTGCAGCAGAGTTGACTTCTTATTTTCAATCAACAAACCCATGGTGGCGATAGCTTCTTGAACATTTCCATAGAATTGCATATGGAGTAACGGTGATTTGAATGAATAGAGTGCATGTTATATTGTCACTAAAACCCTAACACGGCTATCATCAGCTTTTGATAAGGAGAAATTACCAGTGACAAGAGTTGGTTGTCAAGCCAATCCACAAATCGCAAAAGATCTTCAATATCAGAATAAGCAGCATCCAAAACTTTCTGGATGAGAATATTTATAAAATCACCTTTCGTTTCAATGTCTGTTTTTATCTACAAAAAGTCAATCACTAAGTAAGCCAATTAACAAATTCAAGAGTAAAATTATACGTATTCATATTAACAAGAAAAAGCTAAAATACTTACAGCTAAAAGGTGTGTGGAACGCTTTTGTATTTCCCCAACTATGTTACTATGTGCACTCATAACCACCGGCTTATCACGATTCCGAGATCCTGAATGCAACATTACTGGAGCTTTTGTGGTTATAGCTGCTTTAGCTGTGGCCCTAGGTGGTGGAGGTGGTGGGGGCGGCGGCTGCAAGTGGCATGCAACAACCCTTCTTTGTAAATCTGCCGAGGCCACTGGCACTGGCTCTAGAGGCGCTACCATTAGAGAACTAGTTGTAGGACTTGCATCACTGATTGCCTCATTCTTAACTTTTGAGTGTTCCAATTTGGTGGCAATGAGCTTCTGAATGTCTTTAAACGTAGGAGTCATCTAGTAGTCAACACATACAAAAATGCTTGTCATGTTATTTGGAAAAATTAACACCTGAAAATTTGAGGAACCAAATCAAGTGAAGATGATAAGGTAGCTTAATGGAAATAATAATTTCATGAACATTACACCGATGAAAAAGATCAGGGTCAGCTGGACGAATAATTTAGAGTGGTCAGAGCACTTTCAAATGGGAAAACTACATTTAAAAGAATAGCTATATGGTGATTTTTTTGTTTGGCATACAATTTGACTAACCTAAAAATTCAACCAACACCTTAATGTCACGGCATTTCTATTTAGAACTTTAGATTTTGATATCTACCCATTGAAGTACTCTAATCCAAACACCAGCGTAACATTACTCCAACCTTACAAATATACCTTATAACCTTTAGTACGATGGCATACCCCACAACAATTGCTCGGTGCGGTACATTGAAAGTTATGTAGTATCGGATTGCATAGGTAGATTATGCTATCTGGGAACGATTTCAAAACATAGAACTCATAGGAAGCAATCGACACACACACACACACACACATGTTTTCATGAAATGAATATCCATATATTAGGATCATCGAACTCCCAACTTTTTCTCCCTAATGAACTTGTGATTTCTACCTGATACGAGCAATTTTATAAATTCCAAGGAATTGCACAAATAGTCAAAGAGATTAGAAAATTGGGTTCCTAATAACTTACCTGGTGAGGAACAGGAGGATGAGGAAGGGGGCTGATGGGAGTAGAAGCCAGTGTTGCTTCAGCAGCAGCAAGGTCTTCAGAGAGCTTTCTGTTGTGAGTTTGGAGCTCTGCGTTCAACCTCTGGGCTTTATCCAAATCTGCCTTCAATTCCATTACCTCAGACTGCAAATTCCTGATCAGGGTTTCATTCTTCTTCGAGTCAACCTCCTCCTGCAACCGTTTCCTCTCTTTTTTCCCACCCAAATCATCATCGCGTACTTCAACTCTCCTATTACTACACTTAGAAAGATTAAGATCTGGAGTAGGAAACCGCTGCTGCCGCCGTGGGAGAGCAAATTGCTCAACAACAACAGGAGACCGGAAACTCCGGGACCCACCACCGACGGCCGTAACAGCGACATGATCCTCAGCCCCTGTCTTGGGTTTAGGCTTGTTCCCAACAATTGGCTTAGGATTTGTAATTGGTTTTGGGAATAACGGTGGGGATACCCTATTCCCGTTATTCCCAATCACAGTCTCGGAGTCCTTTGCTTTAGAAGAGGAGGTCCTCAGCCGAGATGGGGTTGTGGAGAAAGAAACGCCTCTGGCCTTGCCATCGGCTTTGCTGGTGGGAGAAACGTCTTGCTTCATGGCCTCTCAAACTCCTCACGAATTATACCATTTATGTCAATGTGAGAGAGAGAGAGAGAGAGAGAGAGGCTTGCAGTAATCTGGAAGTGAGTTTATACATAGTAGTATACTATCACAATTCCCAAAACCATCTCCTCGTCATCGTCGAGGAGCATCTCCAACCCATTTTCTTTTCTTTTATTTTTTGACTTTTTATTTGTTTATTTTGAAGGAAATTTTATATTAATCCACTTTCCACTTTTTCATTTTTTTACTTTTATTTTTAATTGTGAAGACATTTTTACTCTTTATCTTTGAGAGAAAGCTCTTTTGGGCTTGGATTAGAAAGAAACTTTTCCTCTTAACTTCAATTATGAAAGAATTGAATCCAAGAAATTTTTAATGCATTTCAATGAAGAGCTCATCATCTCGATTAAAATATTTATTTTATAATGTTTTCTAAATATATCATTCGCACAACGAGATAAATTAGCTAGATGTCAATAACTTTAATGAATTGTGATCGGTATAATATAAAAAATAGAAAATAACCTCAAGGGATTGTCCAAGTGGAGATCGGGACGAGCCGTAAATCTGGACATCTCGAGGTCGAAATTCGATGAAACACGTGGGGCCATTGGGTATTTTTCTGTCAATCAGCTCAGGGCCTCAAGGACTAGTCGGCACTAAGTGGGAATTCATTTAAGCTTTACTCTAGTTTGAACCCAAGCCAACCGAATACTTGGTTATCAAAAAATAAATAAATAATAGAAAATAAAATATAAACAAATGTGTGAATTATGTAACTACCAATATTCGGTTTACATCGCAAAGTTGGTACATACAATAAGCTCGACAAACAAGGACGGAATTAAGATTCGATATTTGGAGGGCCAATATTTTTTTTTTTTTAGAAAGAGAGGGAGCGAATGTAATTTAATGGGGATCAAAATATAATTTTTTTTAGAATTTTTAAAATTTATACTTAGGTCCTTATTTTTAAAACTTTTAGGGAGTTTACCCCCTGGTCTCTTACTAGTTCCGTCCCTTTCGAAAAATGTTACTAAATGAGGGATGCAATGTGTGGAATGTATGAGGTGTGCTCTTATGGAAATGGAAGAACCTACTGCATGACAGTCGTGTTGTGTAGCAAAATGAAGACTCTTAGCAGTCAGAGTCTGTTCGAAAAATTTTCTTTGTTTCAAAATGATTATATTTTTACAAACAACACGTCTTGTTATGCATTGTATATAGTAGAACCTTGAAATCCGCTCTTACAATATAATTTTTTAGGATGTGCATGACTCATCCTTTTTTTTTTTGCCTTCAATATGCACTTGATTAAAAAAAAAGACAAAAGAAAATGGTGGGTTTTAGTGGTGCTTGTAGTTGAAGGGTCATAATCTGGATTCCTTGTCTATTTATACAACTCTTCAACACGGCACGGTTGTATGATTTCACGCATTAATTTGTTATTATAGAATTTGTCTGAAAGCATGATGTCTAACAGAGACTGAGCAATGCCTAGCAACACTGATTAGGGGTGTTAGTAGGGGTGAAAATAAAAACTGGGAAACCGGACCTGATCCGAAAACCGGATCAGACCGACGGTTTGAGGATTGAAAAATTTGGTTCGGTCCGGTTTCGGTTTGGGACTTTGAAGAAACCGGTTTTTCGGTCCGATTTCGGTTTGGAGGAATATAAAACCGGTTCAAACCGGACTAGATCGGATGTGGGTTATAAATAAAAATATGTTATATTTTTAAGTTTATGTGTTATAACTTATAACAAATTACTCCATTAGTTATTTAATCTATTAGGATTTAAGACCATTATCATGTTTTAGAAATGAAAAATCACTATTTATAGAGAGTGAATAAAAATAGAAAACTACCAGTTTAGGTATAAAAAATAAGAGTAATTTAAAATTCTTAAATTTTTCAGAGGATGTTTAATACATTTCTATTGTTGAAAATTTCACTCCAAATTGTTATTTTTTTTCTCTTTATTTGTAATTGGTCCGAAATATTGTCTAAAAAAATTAAAAAGTCCAAACCGGACCGAAACCGGCTCAAACCGATCGAAACTGGACCGGTAAAATCAGTCCGGTTTCGGTTTACAAAATTTTCAAACTGGACAACCGGTCTAGTCCCATGAATTCTACCAAACTGGACCGGTTACACCCCTAGGTGTAAGACTAAACCGGAAAACCGGACCAAACTGGTAAACCGGACCGCACCGTCGGTCCGGTCCGGTTTTGGGAGCAAACCGGTCCGGTTCAGTCCGGTTTGATTTTTTTTTAATTGTTTCGGTTTGGTTTTTGGTTTTTGAGTTTTTGGGGCCGGACCGGACCGGTTTTAACCCTAAGTCATTTTATACTTTATAGTTTTAAGTGTTTAGGTTCTTTATGTCTCACTCCCTCTGATTTTGTATTTTTTTTACTGAGTTCATGTACTTATTTTAGTGATTTCTGAGTTTTGGTCTTCATATACTAAGTTATGTTTTTGAGTTATTTATTTGTTGATTTCGCATTTAATTTATGGGTTCATCTACTAAGTTATTTTTTTGATTTCTGAGTTATTTTTTACATTTTTGGATGATTTTGGCCCAAGACCACCCAAATCGGAAACCGGAGCCAAAACCAGCCGAACCAAACCAGACCAAACCGAACACAATCGGTCCGGTTTTCGGTTTATGTTTTCCTCAAACCGGTCAACCGGTTTGGTCCGAGTTTATAGGGCAAAACGGACCAAACCGGACCGGTTACACCCCTACTGATTAGTTTTTTTTGGTTTGATCCGATTCGATTATTTAATTATTTTTTTATTTTTATTTAAAAATTATAATTTTTTGTCTTTCGTCAATTTTGTGTGGATTATTGATTCGTCTCAATATTTTAGAAAATTTATAAATAATTGAATAAAACTTAGAAAAGACAAAAACAATTCCAAAATAACTTATTTTTGTTCTTATTCGTCGTCTTTAATATTTTTTTTAATTTTTGAGGATTATTTTATACATAATTTTTATATTCATTTCATCGATACAGATAAATAATTCACAAAAATTTGAATAGAAACAAAACGTAATTAAAAATAATCGAGTTATGGTTAAGGCTTGGATTCAGGGGTTTACTTTCTTTTAAGATATTAAGTTTGAAATCTCGCAAGTGGTATCAATTCTTATTGAGTCAGTCTATACAAGATTTTACTTTGACTTTAACTAAGATTTCCGCAAGTGGGCGGTGAAATGAATTCCTTAGAGATTCGTCGAGATGCGCATAAATTGGCTCGGATGCTATGTTATATAAAAAAAAAAAAGCTTACCGACATGTAGTCTTTTAGATTAGACCTGGAGAATTTCTCCATGAGTTATCTCTTGTAGTTGAGGAGTCCTAGTCCCAACCCCATTATTTAAAATTTTTTTTTTAGCACTGCAGTCATGTGATCAATTAAAATGTGAATAAACTGATATGAACGTCCTAATCTACAAAATAAGTAAAATATCATAATAGACACATACCAAGGACACACACACACACACATATATATATTAGATCAAACTACAATAATTTCTTCACAAGTTCCCTTCTAGTTAAGGAGTTGTTGTCTGAATCAAAGTTATTAATCTCGTATGGTAAATATTTTTTTTAATTGTTCGTGTGTACCAGCGTACGTACCGTTTAGGATATGTTGCTAAAAAGTAATATGTATTTTTGTTAATAATATTTTTTAACAAAAAATTATATTAGACATATAAAATAAAGGCGCACAACTTAAAAATAAATCGCCAAATATATAAAAATAATAATTTTAGTTTCAATTTATGGTAATTACTCCAAAAGTCATTGATAATGCCTCGCCGACCCTCTTCGGCAATGACCTGCAAAAGAACTAAGGGCACTAGTGTGGTATTGGCCAATATCCCTCTGATGCCTAAGTTAGTGACCTGATCCTCCTCTTCTTAGAAAATCAAAGAAAAGTAAAAAACACTCATGATCTTACATCGTACTCTCTTTCCTCCCTTTCCGTGACTTCTTGCTATCAGATCAATTGATAAGATCATCCTAATTCGTTCCAGCCGTTTCAGGATTCTTATCCCCAAAGAATAGGGTTTTAATCCTTTCCGGTGGACATGGTGGATTGCGTAACCCCACCCGGAGTCTCCTTTACCAACTTCCGTCTTTTCGGCTCTAGACTCCTTATCCTCACGAAAGAGGGACTCACTCTCCAATGTGGGTGCCACTCTGGCCGAGTAAGGCTTTTTCGAAGAGTCAAGAAGAACACATGAGCAGAACCGAGAAGAACTTCTCGTCGTCAATTTTTCACCTATCAATCATCAACCTAGTTCAATCCAATAGAATGACTGAAATAGCACAAGGGTAGGCTGGTACAGTACGCAACGAGATCAATAACTTTTGTATGAACTCTTTGCTTATTTTTTAAAAAATTAGCACTATACATTCACGTGATCAATTAAAATGTGAATAAAATAAAGTGACCTGAAAGTCCCTGATCCACAAAGTCAAAGAAAATGAAGTAAAGTCTAAATAATCTTGGTCGGAGGGAATGATTAGAAAATGACTACCAAAACCAATGATGGTATCCTTTCAACATTCCCACATCTAACTGCCTATTGTATCTTAATAATGCTTACAGCATAGGGAGTATATATGAAGCTTGCTTTGGTTTAAAGTCACCTCAAAACAATGGCCCCATCACTAAACACCCACACATCCAAATCAATTGGTAGGAGTATAGTATTTTGTGAATTTTTACTTTTACATCCCTTGTACTTTGGCTATTTTTAGGTTATACCCTCTTAACTTCGGAATGTGAAAGGCTACTGTGAATTGTGCACAGCAAGATGCGTTATGCGCCAAAATGACAAACACAGTCTGAAATTAATAGGTCAATACTCAACTCTTCGGTCAATATTTTGTGAACCAAAACGACACTATTTTAAGGCAAAACAAGCCTTTGTGCACAATGCACAATAGAAACCCAAGTCCCTTAACTTCATTAGTAGATATTTAACTCCATGCACTTTGAACCAAACTTAAAACCTTAAGGACGAGGTAAAAAGACCAAAGAGCCTGTCCCCAACTCATTTGAGAAAATTAGCGAAGAACACACACTCTCTCTATCTACCATTGCTCGCGGGCCTTCAAAATCCGTCTATTTTTGCAAGATATCGAGTATGGAAGAGTCTTGAAACATAGAGGTTTGCTACAATCACTTTATAGTGATCGTGGTATGATATTGATCCCTCTATGAAATTTAGGGTTCTTACACTTTGTTAGGGTGTTGATGTTTGAATCTCTGTTATTTGTCCGTTTCCCTTTGTTTAACTAGCTGTGTACTTGTAGCATGTACGTTAGTGGTGGACCCAAAATCTGGTTTGGTATCGTGAAATGGACCCTACACTATGACCTTGTTTGATTCACGGATTAAAATTGGCGGGATTAATAGTATTGGGACTAATAGTCCTATGATTATTTGTCCTAGTACTATTTAATACCACTCAAATCTAATAACATGTTTAATTTGGACTGAATTATTTTCAGAATATCCTAATCGAATGTTTATGATTTTGAACATAGATGTTTTGCTAGAATTGTATTTATATACATACATATGTGGCGATGATGTGGTGGGTGGTGGTGATGACGGTGGTCAGAGGTGGCGGTGGTTAGTGGCGGCAACAGTGGAGCAATGATTGGTACATGTGGGATTAAATGAGTCCCCCTCTCCCTATAAAATAGTACCCCATATATAGGTATTATAATAATTCTATAATTATTTATCCTAGTTCAGTTTTGAAGAACCAAACATGGGATTGCGCAGGATTAGGCACGAATGGTCCAATCTCGCGCGCCTAATCGGCGAATCAAATAATTAGGCCCATAAGTATTTGTAGTTGTTATTCCAAAAGCAAATAAGGGGGGTTGAATTATGTTGCTAAGTAAAAAATCAAATAAAAAATTATGCTATGATCCTTATCAAACATATACAATGCATTAAGTAAAGAAGATAAGAGAGACAAGAAAACTTATAGTGGTTTAACAATTTGTTGATTCAAATTCCTAGCTATGATGCCGATTACAGTTTCACTAGTTGTGATGCCGATTATAACCTCTAGCTTTCCCGATAAGCTAGTGAACCGCTTAAAGCTTGATCTCTTGATCTTCATCAAAGTGATTCATACTTTGGTTCTATCACTCTACAATTGTTTTATCTCTCAATCAATCAATCCAAAAGGTTACAATAGTTTGTGTATAAAAAGTTATAGCTCAATACAAAATGAATCAAATGATTACCCCTCTTTGTGTAGATGTGAAAATGGAAGTCCTTTGTACGATGAATTTGAGAGAGAGAGAGAGAGAGAGAGAGAGAGATGAAATTGATAAAGGCTTTTGAATACTTGAATAATAGCTCTTGAATACTTGTTGTGTCTTCATAAAGGCATCAAGGGAAGTTATAAATACCCCTATATTCGATTTATCCGTTGGGGGTAATTGAGAACTCATTTAATGCATGTTGGTCCAAAGCTGACAATATGAAGCCCGGTCTTCCAATGAGTAAGACTGTATGTTGGCCCTTCTGCCTGGTTGTCATGACTGTTGGTCGGCTGTCAATGACAATAAACTTGCTAGTGACCTAATGTTCCTGAAAAAATATCTTTAAAACTACCTTGGAGCATTTCAAACTCAATATTGACATTTCATTTTACTAAGTTGTTACGTATTTTCTTGGGTTCATTTGTAATGCCTATTTAAGGTTTTTGATACACATTTATCTAGACATCTATAAATAGGTATATATGGCACACATCAAAATATTACTAATCATTTTGACTTCTTGTCACAATATATGGTGTTAGTTATAGATTACTTTGGTTAGGTTACAAAAATCTTAGTAACTAAGAGTGTTCGAGTCAGCTTAGGTGCACCTCGACTAATCTCTAGCATCTCAATCTCCAGCTTACATGGCCATAAAGTTCTGATAAGGAAATCCTCTAATTTTATGATTTGTGAAGACAAATATCATATTATCTACAAAATAAATACTTGTAGTATTCCTTGTGGCCGTGAGATAAAAATTCATGTTCTTCATTCTTGTTATTTGAGTTCAGGTACATATTAAAGTAATTGTGACATACTATATTAGTATGTTATTTAATATACAACACATACAAGTTTTGTCCTTCTAACCTTATCCAACTTTGCATACATGTCCCAATATATATCCAAAGGTTTCAAAGGTCTTAATGCTTGGACACGCACCCGGATCCAATGCTAATTGTGTACCCTTTTGCCAGATTATTACCGGTGTAATCATAAGCACCGTAGGCCCTCTTAAGTATCTTGAGGTGGAATTGGGGAGCTAGCCTGTTGTGCATACGCACAACAGCCCTTGCTACACGCCAAAATGACGTTTTGTTACGTAAAACACTAATAAAAAAGTGTTCAGTCAGCGTCTAACTGTCCGGCCAGTGTTTTATGTGCCAAAACGATGTCATTTTGACGCGAAGCACGAGTTATTGTGCATAATGCATAACAGTCTCCCTGGTCCAGCTTGAAGTAGATTGTCAAGTATGTATCGAATTCTGAGAACGAAATTCAAAAGGTTAGTGTGATTGAATTGGGACACCGAAAGATCTCTTGGCAATCGGAAAGTCACATCCATTATGCATCCTAAGGGTCTCCACTAACGCCTGCATTTCCTTTCATTCATGCCATTTTCTATCATTATTGGTTGGATGCTCAAGGGTCTTTCGGTTTCAGCATTCCAAAGGTCCTCCATGGTTCTTTACTTCTTTATATACCAATCTCGTTTTTTGTATTAGGTACACACGAATTTTCGTCCACGGAAGTACTTCTGAATTTATTCTTCAAGTTAGAAAGAGACAGACACAAAGTAAGTTCGACATGCGAACGAGGTTAGGTGTTACCTTGTTCGTGAAGCTATTTTATCCCAAGAAACAACGCCGAAACTATTCTCCAACACTCACGGTGAGGCAGGATTTAGTCTTAAAAAAACTTTGTTACACACAGGACTCAGTTTGGGAACTCTTTAACGTTTGTATTTTAATAGTATTGTATTGTGAAGTACTTTATTTTGTAATCTATTGTGTCGTTTAATATTGATCACATATATAGATGTATGTTTTCTAGATTCCCCTGATTGTATCTTTCGAATCTATCCCATGTAAAATGCTGACAAGCAAAAAGTAGCTTTCTTGTGATATGGGGGGTTGTGATATGGGGGGGGGGGGGGGG